>SJYV01038633.1:1534374-1651054 GCA_006410875.1 Neotragus pygmaeus | reverse complement strand
TGCTGGAAGGGATTGGGGGCAGGAGGAGAAGGGGACAACAGAGTATGAGATGGCTGGATGGCATCACTGACTCGATGGACATGAGTTTAGGTAAACTCCGGTAGTTGGTGATGGACAGGGAGGCCTGGCGTGCTGCAATTCACGGGGTCACAAAGAGTCGGACACAACTGAGCGACTGAACTGAACTGAAGTCCAATTAAACACTGAGCTAACAAACACTGGTAGTCATTTCTATGCTGAAATTTATGATGACTGTATTTAGATGACCCTTCCAATTTTATAATATATGGTCTGCAAGTGGAACTGCAAGCATTTTAATATATAACTGCAAACATTATAATATTTGCACACAAGAACATTTTTTAATATCAATAGTAACTTTTATAGCCAAAAGTGAATTAGACTTAGGAGATTGTGAGAGACTAGTAGGTAACTTTCCTTTCTTTTCCTTTTTTTTTTCCTCCTCAGAAAGACTGTGAAACAACAGAACAGTCTGTGCTACATACATAATTAAGACAGATGTTCTCAATCTTAATTTTCATAGCTAATTTTGACAGCCAAAGAAATGCACTTGTCTTTTGTATAGTCACCCATTTTCTCTCAAACGTGTCCTATTTTTCTCCTCGCCCACTCTGATTGCTCAGAAAGAAAGGGGTGGTTGGAACCTATGAATGCAGTAGCGAGAGCTCTGCCGTGTTCTTGGTAGGTCACTGAATAGAAACAGATATAATAGAAACTGACCATAAAAATCATTTAAAAGTCCACATAGCATAAGCATTTTTAAGCATTCCTCACTCTGCAGATTGGTTTTCACTGACTTTGTGAGGTCTTCCATGACGGAAGCCAAGTTGATCACATTAAACAATTAAGGACTGGCTAACAGGGACATTCCTTTAGCCAACTCAGGCTTGAAGGTATAGACTTTTTTTTTTTTAATAAACAGAATAAAATACAAGGAAATACACTACATTTTGACCACACAGCCAGGTGCTTTACCTGCCAGGGCAGAATCTGGTGTGCGTGCCTTTGTCTGCATCTGGAAATAGGAAGCCCAAGCAAGAAGAGCAAAGGTAGCCTTTCTGCAAGTGTGCTCAGCGTGGCACCCCTGCCTCTGGGTTCCTCCCTATCAGGGCTGTCTCAGACAGAAAAACAGAAGACTAACCCTTCCTGTAAGTGGCCCCAGGAGCCTTAAAACCACAGACTTCAGACACCACAAAGCCAGGAAGGAACTGTCTTCCTGTTCTCTGCGGTGGAGTTTGTCCTTTTTCACACCCACGTCCAAGCACGCTCTGATCGCATCTAAGCTGTCTTCTCACACATCTGCCAACACCTCAGCCACGAGGCCCACTGGGGTCTGTAGTCATAGCCAGCTGCTCTCGAGATATTCTGAATCCCAGCCGTGTGGCTCTCCTGAGAGGAGAACAGGTGTTGGAAAGATGCTGAGACGTGCCGGCTCTCTGCTGCTATAGCGCCCAGCCCTTGAGGACTCTGGGCAGCAAGGCCTGCTCCAGCCTCCTCTAGGTCCTTTCTCCGCTACAAGGACTCCAATCCTGCAGTGCAGATCAGGGAATATCTTTAGGGAGCACCAAACCTCCCAGCATCCCCAGTAACTTGAGTTCCTTCACTACTACTCTTGGATCCTTGGACAGCTAATTCAAACCGAGTCCTTTCAAGCCCACTCTAGAGGATGACAGTATCTTTCTCTTTGGGCAAATCCACTGTGGTCTGATCCCAATCTAAGCACAGCTACTGTCCTCTCATACCACCAGGACCTCACCAATTACGCACAGGGTTTTGGCCATGTGTGTAGCTGGGTCATCAAGGGAGGGCTGGCTGAGAGAGAGAAGAAAGGCAGGTGTGGATTGTGGCTTGGTGAACTCATGCCGCAAGAGTCCCATCCCCCAAGGAGTGAATGTAGAAGTAGAACCACAAAGTCTAGGGAGGGACGACAGAGCTCACTCTCGTGGTAACCATGCAAATATGGACTTAATTGGAGGGGAATGACCTGGTGAGGTGCTTTGGGGGATGGAGGGACAACAGGTTGACATTCTTCATTGGGAACACAGCAATGTCTTGGGTTCAGGGGAAGTCCTGTGGGGTGCAAGGGGCTCCAGGAAATTATTCTCAAGGAGAGGAGACAGAGAACTACCGGCAAACTGAATGGACAGGAATGCAGGGGAAGAGAGAGGGCAGGGTACTCATGGGCAGAGAAATATTGAACAAAGATCTGTGCAGAAATTCACACAGAGAACATGCCCAGTGAAGGCTAGTTGGAAAGGTGGTGGGGCCAAGCGGGGTCACAGATACCCCTGAGTTTACCTACAACTCTTCAAAGCCAGAACTGATGTTAGTACGTGTGGCCCACCAGCTGGGCTCTGAAGGACAGTGTGGTTTGATAGGCGATACCTCCTCACTGATGAGGAGATAGAGTAGATCTGAATCTCCTGGGCAGCTTTTGTAACAAATACAGTGCTGGGTACCTTACCTGGTTTTCTCTAAACCTCACAAACTTAAAAATCACACCAATCACGATGCCCACATCAGAAAGTCTACAAACAATAAATGCTGGAGAGGGTGTGGGAGGAAAAGAGAACCCTCCTCCACTGTTGGTGGCAATGTACACTAGTACATTGTAAAATGGAGATCAGTATGGGGTATGTAAATTCCTTAAAAAAAAAAAAACTAAAAATAGAGCTACCATATGATCCAGCAATTCCATACCTGGGCATATATCCAGAGAAAACCATGTTTCAAAAGGATACATGCATTCCAATGTTCACTGCAGCACTGTTTACAAGAGCCGAGACACAGAAGCAACCTCAATGTTCACTGACACATGAACAGATAAAGAAGAGGTGGCACATATATATAATGGACTATCACTCAGCCACGAAAAAGAATCAAATAATGCCATTTGCAGCAACATGGTTGGACCTGGGGACTATCATAGCAAGTGAAGTTAGTCAGACAAATATTACATGCTATTGCTTATATGTAGAATCTAAAGAAAATTATACAAATGAAATTATTTATAAAATGGAAACAGACTCCCAGACTGAGAAAAACTGATGGCCACCAGAGGAAAAAGGTGGAAAGGATAAATTTGGAGTTTGGGGTTGACATATATACCTTTTTATATTTAAAATAGATAACCAACAAAGACCTACTTTTTAGCCCTGGGAATCTCTGCTCAATATTCTGCAACAACGTAAATGGGACAAGAATGCGAAAAAGAATAGATATACGCATGCATATAACTGAATCACTTTGCTGTATACCTGAAACTAACACATACTCCAATATAAAATGAAAATTTTTAAAAGATCATGGGAAACCGAAATTAAATCTACACATCTCTTGACTCAGCTTAAAAGTCATTTTCTCAGAGTCAACTTTCCTGAGCCCATAATCTAAATTAACTTCCCCTATTATACCCTATCATCATCTGCTTTATCTAATGTCGCTCAGTACTGCTGATAATTTGATACTCATGAGAGTGATTAAAACCTTTTGTTGGCATACACTGTGTTCATTTTTATCTGCTAAATGTGTCCCCACAGTACCTGGCATAAAGGCTCTCAAAAAACAATTTCCCCTTCTTGAATGAATGGAGAGGAATGCACTGAGATAACCAGTGAACTGCACGTGACTACTGAGGCCCGCCCTCAGGTTGAAAGTTTCACCTTATGGGATTGTGGTCACTGCACAGGTCAATGGCCTAAAAATCAGAGTGACATCTATAATCACATAACTGAGGCCATCTTAAACAAAACACTTACTAGATTTTTACCGAACTCTGGCAGTCCTATGAAAGGTCAACTTTATATTTTGCTTCTCTGCTGAACTTCTGAGAAAACAGGATGGGTAGTAGAAACATGTACTTGTGCAAGTTCATGTATTTGTACTCTCTCCTGGTATTTTTATAGAGAAAACTGCTAGAGATATTTTAATAGGTTCATGAGAAAAACAAGTCTTCCTTTAGTGTAAAAAAGTTTAACAGGTATATGCATTTCTTAATGATTGGATTTCTCAGGACTCTAATGAGACTGTTCGTTACAATTCCCCTTCCCCTCTCTCTCTCTGTGTGTGTGTGTGTGTGTGTGTGTGTGTGTGTGTGTGTGTGTGTGTGTGTGTTGGTGCTAAGCACATTTTGGCTTTGGCTCTGGAGGCACCAGTGGACCTCATTCTCCTCACCCCACTCAGAAACAGTTGGACTAATTCCTCTTCTGTTCCAGTAAAATCAGTACGAACAAGCATCCTGTCAGTCCTGCAGTACAGGACTATCCTCCTAACCCTAGTTCAATTAAATCCTGAACAAAACAAGTTCCATAAGGCTGAGGAAATATAAACAGGAGCTTGTAAACAAGATTGCAATCAATCACTCTCCCGCCAGATTTACCCTGCATAGTACAGGCTTTTTTCAATTTTTGCCCGAGACGGTCTCACACGAATTGATTGCTCCACAGATGACTAGACTGGGGTGTATGCTTGAATTATGATAATGAGAAAAGCCTTGGGCATTGTGGGACTATCAGCAGCACGAGGGGGCCCACCTTACACTTGATATCTGACCTACACTAGCTGGCTCCAAATAAGGTATTTTCACTCATTTTTGGAGAAGGAAACTCAAGCCCAGAGATGTCAAACAGTGTTCTCAAAGTCACCTACCACGTGGGGAGGAACAGATTTGAACCCAGGTCTTTCAGCTTCAAGCCTGTCCACTCTCCACCTGTTTCCATGGGATGTATTAGGAAGCCTCTCTCAAGCCTGGTGCCACCTGCCCTTTCTGCTCCTTGTTATAGTTCATTATAATGCCCTCAGGTCACAGCACAGCTCACCGAGCCAGCTACCCTATACAGCTGAGCTTCTCAGGAAGCCCACCACGCCCCACACCAGGGAGCCTCTTAATTCTCTCTTATCCTTGAACAGAGGAGGGGTCAAGCCCACACGGTGGCATGAAGGTATTCTTTGACCAAGAGGCAAGAGACTCTCAGTTTCCTCACTGCATTCATTTTCTATTCATCCAGACTCCTGGTTCAACTGCTCTCTGCTGCTGAGGCTTGGTTGCCAAGTTCTCAGCACAGCAGCGAAAGAATTCAAGGAGTGGACTTGGGTTGGTCTGCCTTGTCAGTCACACCCCTTTCCACCTCAGACTCCAAAGACACTTTTAAAACAACAGTTTCCTGAACTCTTATGTTGAGTGGTGCCTCTACACCTGTGCTCTTATCCACCTGGAAAACACCAATACACCCTGCTCAATGTAGCCTAAAGGGGCATTTCTGTGAAATTTTCTCCATCTCCCACTTCAGTGGTTTATTCTTCTCTGCCCTGAGCCTCTGTCCTTTTGTCATCAAACCCGCTCAGAGAAACAGCACCTTGGGTATTATTGAACAGTATTATTGAACGAAGTTAAAAATCTCAAAGTCAAAATTATTCTTACGTTCCGTCTTGAGCTCGTGTTATGAGAGGTTGTCATCCAATTCCTTCACTTCATGGCAAATAGATGGGGAAAAAGTGGAAACAGTGACAGATTTTATTTTCCTGGGCTCTGAAATCACTGCAGATAGACTGCAGCCATAAAATTAGAAGAAACTTGTTCCCTGGAAGAAAAATTATGACAAATCTAGATGGCATATTAAAAAGCAGAGAAATTACTTTGCTGACAAAGGTCTGTATAGTCAAAGCTATGGCTTTTTCAATAATCATGTCCAGATGTGAGAATTGGACCACAATGAAGGCTGAACACGAAAGAATGGATGCCTTCAAACTGTGGTGCTAGAGAAGACTCTTGAGAGTCCCTTGGACACTAAGGAAATCAAACCAGTCAATCCCAAGGGAAATCAACCCTGAATATTCATTGGAAGGACTGATGCCACTTAATGAGAAGAACCAACTCATTGGAAAAGACCCTAATGCTGGGAAAGATTGAAGGCAGGAGGAGAAGGGGACAACAGAGGANCCCAAGGGAAATCAACCCTGAATATTCATTGGAAGGACTGATGCCACTTGATGAGAAGAACCAACTCATTGGAAAAGACCCTAATGCTGGGAAAGATTGAAGGCAGGAGGAGAAGGGGACAACAGAGGATGAGATGGTTGGATGGTATCACCGATTCAATGGACATGAGTTTGAGCAAGCTCCTGGAGTTGATGATGGACAAGCAAGCCTGGTGTGCTGCAGTCCATGGGGTTGTAAAGAGTCGGACAAGACTTAGCAACTGACAAACAAAAACAGGGACAGAGACCCCTGAGGGAACGGTAAATTGACATTTCCCAAACCACCCTTTCCAGGACATACAGTCAGTGAGAAAAATGTCTATTTTGTGTTTTCCAAGTGTGTTTCATAATGTTAATAGGTCATATTTTGAAAATGGATTTATTTGGGAAATAATGGGTTAAGGAATATTAANAAATTGACATTTCCCAAACCACCCTTTCCAGGACATACAGTCAGTGAGAAAAATGTCTATTTTGTGTTTTCCAAGTGTGTTTCATAATGTTAATAGGTCATATTTTGAAAATGGATTTATTTGGGAAATAATGGGTTAAGGAATATTAAACAACCGCCATCCCCAATTTTCAAGCTTTTGATGCCTTTTTTTTTTTTTTTTTTTTTTTTTGCCTCTAGTGTGAATATTCAGAGGCGGAAGACAATCTGCCATTTTTCCCAAAGTTACTTGATTACGGAATGCTGATTTCATAGAACTAGCATTTTGAAGAATACTCTGGAGAAATTCTCTCTTCCTCACTCACCAATGCAGCTGCAAATAAGAAGCCAAATCAAGCACGGACTTTGCTGGTTCATATCTAAAAAGAGAGTGGACCAGATTATCTGGTGCCATCTGTACCTGGGCCATCTCCTAAGAGAATCTTGCACCTGGGGAGGTAGAGCACCCTGTGCCTTGACCGCCTCTGNTGTATATGTACCACAGTTTTCTTATCCATTCATCTTCTGATGGACATCTAGGTTGCTTCCATGTCCTGGCTATTATAAACAGTGCTGGTATAATATCATATATGAAACGAATCGCCAGTCCAGGTTCGATGCATGATACTGGATGCTTGGGGCTGGTGCACTGGGACGAAAGAGGGATGGTACGGGGAGGGAGGATGGGGAATACGTGTATACCTGTGGTGGATTCATGTTGATGTACAGCAAAACCAATACAGTATTGTAAAGTAATTAACCTCCAATTAAAATAAATAAAGTTATATTAAAAAAATGAGAAAAAACACAACATTTTAAAAAAGTTCCTAGTCTTTGGAAAATGTGAGCGAGGCTACAAGGTGAATCCTTCATTTGAAGGATGTTGAAACTGAGGGCCGGACTCTGTGATGTAAAAGGTAGGTCCACTGTTGAGCAGGGTAACCCTTGCCACTGATTGCTGACATGGAACATATTATTTATAAGCAAGATGGTTCTTGAGAAAACAGTGAGCCACAGGACTCAAATGAAATTCAAATAACACAAGACACCTGGACACAAAAAATTAGAACATCTTTGAATAGTGAACATGTGCTATGGTGTTTAGGACCAGGGAAAAGAATATTTATCCAATAATATCTTGCTGATTGGGATTTTTTTTCTTTTTTTTTTTATGTTTNTCAAATAACACAAGACACCTGGACACAAAAAATTAGAACATCTTTGAATAGTGAACATGTGCTATGGTGTTTAGGACCAGGGAAAAGAATATTTATCCAATAATATCTTGCTGATTGGGATTTTTTTTCTTTTTTTTTTTATGTTTTGTTTTTAATGACTGCTTTGGGTCAAGGATAAATGTGTAATTTTTGCAATAGAATTGCTCCCATTATCTAAAACTTGTATATATTTTATTTTTGAACAGATGTTTTTACAGGAATGTTTACTCTGTGTTTTTCCCACTTGAAAACTTGAAACAATAATGACTTTAATACCTTTTCTCAAAATCTGCAGCATTTCCTAACCCAAGCCCTTAGTCACCATTCTCATCTTGGAAACCATCCCTTAAAATTGACTGATTATGCCAAACACACTTTGGTTCCCAGACCTCTTATTTGAGCTCTCTAATGAAATTTTGTGGAAAAACAAAGTTTCAGTTCTAAGACTGAAAGAAGTCTATATTTTAAAATTATTTTTTAAAATACCTTTCTTTCCTTTGATATCCTGCTTCAATTGTTTTTTTCTGAATTTTTACTGTCTTCCACAATATAAATTTTAAATAAAATAAATTTTATTTATTTTAAATAAAAAATGAATTTTAAATAGTCAAATAAATTAATTTTATTTGACTATTTATTTATTTAAATAAATTTTAAAATAGTCAAATTCTGACAATTCCCATTAATTTGGCTGTTCACATTTATTTTGACCTTTTAATTTTCTTATTTTTCTCTATGCACATGTATAAAACTTGNAAAAAAAAAATGCCCTTCCAAAAATATGGTAAAAAATGTGTGTGGCCAAAAGGAAACTGGGGCAAACTTAAGTAGATTTATGCTATGCACAATTAAAATTTTAGTATGAAGTGAAAGGGCTTCCTTCATAGCTCAGTTGGTAAAGAATCCGCCTGCAATGCAGGAGACCTGGTTCTATTCCTGGGTCAGGAAGATCCACTGGAAAAGGAATAGGCTACACACTCCAGTATTCTTGGGCTTCCCTTTGTGGCTCAGCTGGTAAAGAACATGCCTGCAATGCAGGAGACCTGGGTTTGATCCCTGGGTTGGGGAAGATCCCCTGGAGAAGGGAAAGACTTCCCACTCCAGTATTCCGGCTTGGACAATTCCATGGACTGTATAGTCCATGGGGTTGCAAAGAGTCGGACATGACTGAGCAACTTAAAGATGAAGTGAAAATCCAATGCAGCATTTGAATATTAAGATCAGAAAATGATGCTCTCAGTGACTAATAGAGTAAAAAGACTGCATTGTTGCATGGGAGAAACCCAGGTTCAGCTTGACTCTGTTGTGAGTTGGGTGTACATAATCTTGGAAAAGTCATTTAATTTACTCGTGCCAGAATATTCTTCATTCGAAAATATAAGGAGTTGAGCTAGTCTATCTTAAGGCACCTTCTAACTCCAGAAGGCGTCAGTCAGTATGAATTACATGCTGCTCAGGTAAAGGAAGAAACCAGAAATTTTACCGCTGGCACACTATGTTGAAATTATTTGACTTAGTAAATAAAATAACATTGTACTTTTTAGATAAAGCTGCTATTTAGCTTTTCATTAACTTTGACCTTAATTTTTGTTAAAAAAAAACTTCAATTAAAATAGTAAAATGCAATAGCAGTCTTTCATGAAAACATACAAAAAATAACAGACATGATGAGAAAGATCTCAGAGTACAATTAGATACGTATTTTAATGTAGCAAATAATAGTTTTAAGACATTGTACACGTACATGTGAAAGTCACTCAGTCATGTCCGACTCTTTGCGATGGAATTCTCCAGGCCAGAATACTGAGTAGGTAGCCTTCCCTTTCTCCAGGGCATCTTCCCAGCCCAGGGATGGAACCCAGGTCTCCCGCCTTGCAGGCAGATTCTTTACCAGCTGAGCCACACGGGAAGCCCTTTAAGACATTAGCTGATTTCTTAAAAAGTCATATTAGTGTCTGTTATATAAAAATCATCCATATGGGACCTCTACTCTCTGCATCACCATGAATAAAACCCATGGGTCCCACCAGGACCCATGAACAAAACTATTTTTCTAAAACGTTTGCTTCTCTCATCTCGATTTCCATATATTTTTTACCCTATTTAGTTTCACTTGTTCAAATATTTTTACAGGAAAATTTTTTATTTTTTACTCCCTTGGAAAAGTTGAAACAATAACCACTTTAATACTGTTTCTTGAAAGTGACCTAAGAAGTCATATTCCCTGTTGATATTACTGACTTCCTGGTAGTAATCTGGATATCTTTGGAACTGCAATATCCTTTTCAAAAACTCTTGAACATTAATATTCTGTGCCATTTATCAATGATTTAAAACAGATAATAAGGCTAGAATGTTTTTATGTCTGGTGTATTAATGATTCCTTATAGCTGTTTACACATTTAGAATACACATTTACCATGGGATAGTCATTAATTCATCATTCATTAACTAATTATCTAACTGATTAACCTCAGTGTGTGTGTGTGTGTGTGTTGTCTCTCTGTCTATAACAAAAACATTTCTCAAACTCCAGGCATGGGCTTAGCAAAAGCATTCTAGAAAGTATGGCCAGATACACTTGGAAGTAATTGTTTCAGAATTGATTTCAATATTCATAGCAACCACTGAATTGATAAGAAAAAAAAAAAAGTCAAGAATTTTGTCTTTAAAAAAGTTCCTAGTCTATTGTGTATATGTACCACAGTTTTCTTATCCATTCATCTTCTGATGGACATCTAGGTTGCTTCCATGTCCTGGCTATTATAAACAGTGCTGGTATAATATCATATATGAAACGAATCGCCAGTCCAGGTTCGATGCATGATACTGGATGCTTGGGGCTGGTGCACTGGGACGAAAGAGGGATGGTACGGGGAGGGAGGATGGGGAATACGTGTATACCTGTGGTGGATTCATGTTGATGTACAGCAAAACCAATACAGTATTGTAAAGTAATTAACCTCCAATTAAAATAAATAAAGTTATATTAAAAAAATGAGAAAAAACACAACATTTTAAAAAAGTTCCTAGTCTTTGGAAAATGTGAGCGAGGGTACAAGGTGAATCCTTCATTTGAAGGATGTTGAAACTGAGGGCCGGACTCTGTGATGTAAAAGGTAGGTCCACTGTTGAGCAGGGTAACCCTTGCCACTGATTGCTGACATGGAACATATTATTTATAAGCAAGATGGTTCTTGAGAAAACAGTGAGCCACAGGACTCAAATGAAATTCAAATAACACAAGACACCTGGACACAAAAAATTAGAACATCTTTGAATAGTGAACATGTGCTATGGTGTTTAGGACCAGGGAAAAGAATATTTATCCAATAATATCTTGCTGATTGGGATTTTTTTTCTTTTTTTTTATGTTTTGTTTTTAATGACTGCTTTGGGTCAAGGATAAATGTGTAATTTTTGCAATAGAATTGCTCCCATTATCTAAAACTTGTATATATTTTATTTTTGAACAGATGTTTTTACAGGAATGTTTACTCTGTGTTTTTCCCACTTGAAAACTTGAAACAATAATGACTTTAATACCTTTTCTCAAAATCTGCAGCATTTCCTAACCCAAGCCCTTAGTCACCATTCTCATCTTGGAAACCATCCCTTAAAATTGACTGATTATGCCAAACACACTTTGGTTCCCAGACCTCTTATTTGAGCTCTCTAATGAAATTTTGTGGAAAAACAAAGTTTCAGTTCAAAGACTGAAAGAAGTCTATATTTTAAAATTATTTTTTAAAATACCTTTCTTTCCTTTGATATCCTGCTTCAATTGTTTTTTTCTGAATTTTTACTGTCTTCCACAATATAAATTTTAAATAAAATAAATTTTATTTATTTTAAATAAAAAATGAATTTTAAATAGTCAAATAAATTAATTTTATTTGACTATTTATTTATTTAAATAAATTTTAAAATAGTCAAATTCTGACAATTCCCATTAATTTGGCTGTTCACATTTATTTTGACCTTTTAATTTTCTTATTTTTCTCTATGCACATGTATAAAACTTGTCAATTATGTATGTATATATCTGTATCAATTTAGCTTTTGAATTAAGGAAGTAAACCAACTATGGTTCCACAGTGTAATTAAAGAATCTCTAACATGATGCAGTGGGAAAAGCTTGTGGCAAGAAATGATTTATAGATATGTCAGTTTTATATTGAAAACCATCAGATGATGAAGTATGAGATGAACTGAACTAAATGCTTTTACATTTAACATTTCATTCCCTTGCTCTCACAAGTTCAGTAATAGGCTGATCCCAATTCAGTCTAGGAACATGAGTCATGACTCGGAGCAGATCTGGATGTGCCCGTTCATTCCCACTGTCCATCCATTCATCCAGCCACCCAGCTGGCCAGCCAGCTTACTAGGCCTCCTTCCTGAGGGTTTGCAGTGTGCTAAGCACTGTGCTAGCACTGAGGGTACAAAACATCCGGAAGCAAGTTCTTGTCTTTGAGACTTAACGAAACACGAGGGTTTGAAAATTGCCCAGGAGAACGTCAAGTGATAGAGCCATCATGGAAGACAGTATGGAGAGTCCTTTAAAAGCTAGAAATAAAACTACCATACAACCCAGCAATCCCACTACTAGGTATGTACTCTGAGGAAACCAAAACTGGAAAAGACACGGGTACCCTAATATTCAGTGCAGCACTATTTACAATAGCTAGGACATGGAAGCAACCGGATGCCCATCGACAGATGAACGAATAAAGAAGCTGCGGTATATACAGACAATGGACCATCACTCAGCCGTAAAAATGGAGCACATATGAGTCTCTTCTCAGGAGGTGGATGGTCATACAGATGAAGAAAGTCAGAAAGAGAAAAACAAATACCGTATATTAAAGTATATACGTGGAATCTAGAAATATGGTACTGCCGAACCATTGCAGGGAAGCAACGGAGACACAGACACAGAGAACAGTCTTATGGACATGGGGTTGGGAGAGGAAAGGGTGGGATGAATGGAGAGAGTAGCATGGAGACACATACACTACCATATGTAAAACAGATGCCAGTGGGAATTTGCTGTGTGACTCTGGGAACCCAAACCAGGGCTCTGTGACAACCTAGATAGGGGGGAAGGGGCCGGAGGTGGGAAGAAGCTTCAAAAGGGAGGGACTGATTCACAGTTGATGATGGCAGAAACCAATGCAATATTGTAAAGTAATTATACTTCAATCAAAAATAATTTTTTTAAAAAGAAAATTACCCAAGAATTTCAAGCATAATTTGTGGAATCTTTGGAGAAGGTAGATCAAAATGGATGTAGTCACATAATGGACCAAAATCCTTCTACTAGTCATTCAATATACTCCTTCCCACAAATGACTTTTATCAGGAATTCTTAGAGTTGACAAAGAAAAGGGCTCATGACATTAATTCTCCCTCAAAACACACAAATTTCCAGAAGCTTTCCTAGGACTGCTGACAATGTGTGCATTGAAAGTTGTTTCTCTCTCAAAAATATGAAATCTTTTCACATCATCCAAGACTAGATCCCCTAGAAGGACTGGTTATGTCTGTTCATTCCCGATGCATTTTTGCATTATTACTAGCCTCATTCTCTATGAATTCCCAAATAACTTCAGCTTGTTTCTGGTTCATAAAGGCCTGGGTTTCACAAGTGAGAATGCTGGAGTCATCAAAATAATTAAATGTAGTAACATTTAAAATATTTCTTTTCCTTTCTGTAGTACTTTATAGCAGTCACTTCATATTACTGGGATCAAGCTAATCTAACTGGAGGCAGCATATAACATAAAGAATCTTGGCTCTGAAGCCTGACTACCTAGGTTCAACCCTGATCATTATAATACCATTTGGGTGATTGTTGGGATAAGTCACCTAATTTATATTTCAGTTTCTTCACCTGTGAAAGGGAAAAATAATAATAGTGCCCAAATCTCATAAGGTACTTTTAAGAAATAAATTAAGACAGTTCATTAAAATATATTATAGAGACTGACTTACATGTTAGCCATTATTGTTCTTTTCATTTTAGAAACACTTGTGGAGAGCAGGATTTGGAATTTGTTTTGTTACATTTAAGTATGCAGTAAATTGCCATGAGGGAATATTACTAATCCATCCCACTAGTGAAATGACTCAAGTAGAGGGAGACCAAGTAACTAATTTGAGTACCTCAATGAATTAAGATGGAATTAAAACTCAATAGATCATCTCTGAAACTTTTCTACTTGGGTATATCTCAAGGGGGTGTTCATTACCAACCTTGGCACTTACAATCTTCCCCGGTAGCGCAGCTGGTAAGGAATCCACCTGCAATGCAGGAGACCCGGGTTCAATTCCTGGGTCAAGAAGATCCCCTGGAGAATACTACCCACTCTAGTATCCATGGTGGCTCAGATGGTAAAGAATCTGCCTGCAATGCGGGAGACCTGGATTTGATCCCTGGGTTAGAAAGACCCCTTGAAAGAGGACATGGAAACCTACTTCAGAATTCTTACCTGGAGAATCCCCAAGGACAGAGGAGCCTCGCATGCTCCATTGGGTCACAAAGAATCAGACATGACCGAGCAACTAAGCAGAGCACTTGGTACTTAACAACACTGGTACCTCTATGGACTCTCTGACCTGAAAGTGCTTCACCCACCTTGATGTTCATAGGGTGAGTAACCAGTATTTACAAAGTACCTATAGGGTGTGTGGGACTGTCATCTAGTATGGACATGTTTTGTCAACTTTGTAGATAAGAAAACAAAATAAAAAAAAGACACGGGCTTCCTGGTCAGTTCCAAAACCACAGGAGGTATCAAGGGTACAAAAACTACTGCTTTTCCCACTCCCCACCCTACAGCGCAGAGCTCTGTCCCTCAGATCACACACAATCTCACCGCACTTATGTTTAGTGAAGTTTTTAAGCTATTCATTTCATCAGTTCAGTTCAGTTGCTCAGTCGTGTCTAACTCTTCGTGACCTCATGGAGTGCAATACGCCAGGCTTCCCTGTCCATCACCAACTCCTGGAGTTCACACAAACTCATGTCCATTGAGTCGGTGATACCATGCAACCATCTCATCCTCTGTCGTCCCCCTTCTCCTCCTGCCTTCAATCTTTCCCAACATCAGGGTCTTTTCAAATCAGTTTTCCTTTATTTCCTACCAGTTATAGATTTATGCAGTTCTTGGAATCAAGGTACACTTGAATTTTATAAGATTGCATGATGTTAAATTCCACTAATTTATTGAAGGTATAAATTAGAACACAGAAAATGAAGATTATAGTATATACTTTTCACAAGAGGCACATTTGTTATTAAAGGAAATGGTGACCTTATTTTGAATTCTTAGGAATTAGATATAAACTTTATTAATACCACCAACACAAGAAACCTTTTAATTAACCTGTCTTCCAATTTTAGTGTTAAGAGGCTTTAAAGAAAAATTTTCTTTATGACTCTAATTTGTTCATTAGCATAAGATATATGTCATTAACTTTTCTAATTATGAAAAGTCATTGTTCTCCCATCTCATCTCTCTGAAAAATAGTGTTCCATAAATATAAAATAGCCAGATCAATTCCATTTCTGATGGAAGTTCATTTTTTTTTTTTTCTTAATCTCTTCTTAAGGGTAACCTTTGGAAGAATCTCTTTTGTTCTAGCCACTTTCAACAAGCATCAAAACAATCTACCATACTATCTGAAGTTTTAAAAGCTACAAATCAACCCCCCATTCATTTCACTTGTTTACTTTTATGATTCAACTCTCCAGAGAAGAGCTTGGACACTTCTACTGTGGCAATAGCTAAGAGACTGCAAGAGTCAGATGCTATAGTTTGATTTTCACTCCACAAATTGGTGCTCCGTTAAACTAGATCCAACGAGAATTCTCAACCCACAAAACTTGTAGACAGGGCAATATGTCTTCTGTGAAACATTCTGCAAGGATATAGTTTCTTATAAGGATGTGCATCAATGCTGCAAATAGTATTTATCTTTATAAAAACCCAGAAAAACTCTTAACAGCAGGAAACAGCTAATCTTGTGATCAATTTCTAGCTAACTGAGGAGACAAAAAGATCCAGATTTAGGTACTAGTTGAGTGAAGTTAGGCACTTTCCTTAAGCATTCTGGACCTTAATTCCCTTCTTTCTGAAGTAAGAAGATAAACACATTTAAGTTCACTTCCAAATATCTATATAATTCTGTATATCTTATTCGGTGATAGTGATATTTACAAGTTCTGTTGAGTTCAAAAGTGCTATCTCACAAAGTTTCATGTGATTTTCAGAAGTAGATGTGACCCTCATAACAGATTTTCAGAAGTAGGCAGGAAAGCGATCACTATTTTTCCCAGTGAATGTGCTGCTTTTGCTATCCAGTAGGATTCACTAGAGACTCTAAGATGTAAAGCATAACCCAGAAAGATTTCATTTTCAGGAGTCAGAAAAAGTACTCCATAAAATAATTTCTTCCTACTCTAGTTTCTCACACCGAACCCTTCAGACAAAGTTTACTTAAAAGAAAAATATTTAAAAATTTTATGTTATGTGCTTCTGCTAATGTAGCCCCTAACTGGGTGTTGATTTTAGGTTAAAGATAAGATGTAATTGCCACTTGGTAACTATCTTTTGAGTGAGGATGAGTTTTCTGTAGCTATTTGAAATTTTCAAATGACACTGAGGCTTAGGTAAAATTCATTTTTTATTTTTATTTTTGGAGCTTACCTTTGCATACTATTTTTATATAAGCTAGAAATTCACAAGTAAAATAGTTTACAAAATAAGAGAAAAAGAGACCCTCACTTCTGAAAATAAATGGTCTGAATCCAGAGTGGAATTCTGAGTATCTTTGATATCTTGTCAGTGCTTTTCCTTCAAGAAGACACAAAAAACAATTCCACAGAAACATATATAAAACATTACAGTCAAATAAAATTATACAACAGATGTGATACTACCTCTTTGCAATAATTCTCTAAGGTAGATAAATTTGTCCCAGCCATGCTACCAATTATTCTTTGTCTCAAAGGTCAAGGAATTTCCTAAATAATTGAAATCTAAAAGACTTATTTTTGCCATTATATCTAACCTCTTTCTGACCTCGCTCCTCACCAGAACCATTATGAGAGGTGAGAAATAGAGACGGTACCCTATTTGGTCTGTTCACTCTCCTCCTCTCTCTCTGCCCATTACCCACACTCCTCTTGGATGTGCAAAGAAGCAGGAAAACAGCCAAAGGATGAGGAAAACAGAAAGGAAGGGGGAGAAGCAATGTAATCAGGTAATTACCAGTTGGCTGTACAATGTCATTAAAACTAAGTCTACTTTTGTAACAGAGCATATTATCAAAACTTGAGTTTTACAGCATTTTATCAGCCTGAGTTTTCATTCACAATAACAGTTTGGATGGCCATTATAATCCAGATTCAAGAATCGGAAACAGTGTCAATTGTAATAAGATACGCTTTTGTCTTGATGTAGATTATTACATTCTATCGCTTTATTGACATTTCCTAATTCACATATAGCATAAGGAAAAAGTCTCAAGGAGAATACTTAAAAAAACAGCCCCACCCTTGTCCAGGCATAAAAGCAGAGTTTTCTATATATCAACCATCAGATTGTTCTATTTATAACCACTTGCTTTCTCATCTTTTGGGATATATGCCTTTTCACTCTGCAAGGTCTCCAAAGCTCAGAGTGCTAAGTCATTTTGTTTGAAGTTTTCCTTTTCTAATTCAGAATACTGCCTTTAAATATTTGGAAGCTAAACTAATTTTAATTTCCCCTTCACAGAAGAGGAAAATTTCATGCCTTCACTTCAGCCTTTGCAAAACATGAGTTATTAAATGTATATATCTAATGGAAAATAACCTCCAAGTTGTAGTTAGAGTCTAGCAATTTTGTAGTGGGCATAATTTTGAAGAGAAATGAAATAATCTCTAAGCATGAATGACAGTGGGTCAGTTAAGAAGAAAAAGTATTCTAATACCAACTGTCACTAAAGATAGAAAATCCCTTCAATTCATCAACATCTCACAAATTCACAGCTGTAGCTCTCACAATCAGATTAACCTTTTCTACTTCAGAAGAATTCAAATGCCTTAAATATGACTATCCAGAGTGATATGATAACAGATACACATTTAGCTCTGACTTGATACCATTTCTTTAATCAATAAAAAACCAAGACAACATTCCTGTTTTCCACTCCCACCTTTCCTCAGCAATCTTCAAGAATTTCAAAAGCAAACTTCTTGTCCACTTCTCTAATCCACAGATTTCTCCATCCATACAATGTATATATGAGTGTCTCCAACAACAGCTCAGAAACAGACTTATGATAATAAACTCATATACAATTTGAAACAAACGGATGAGAAGTTTAAAAATGATGGCCTTTCACTTAAATAAAAAGTCAAAGCAGGAGACACTACTTTTCAACTTTCTAAAAATCACTAAGACCACTTTTTTTGTAATGGAGAAATAGTTATTGAACTATCATTATTTTAAATAAAATCCAAATATAATCATAGGAATTTTATGCATTTACATTTTACCTTTAATCAAGATGACAGGGTAGCAAGAAGAAAAACAATGATTCTGGTACTACTTAATCCTTAAAAACAATATAAAGCTACTACAATGTTTTCACATCTCAGGCACTATATTGACCATTAAAAACTATCATGCAAGCAATATCAATCTATTAAGTATCTCATAAATGGGCTGTACCATAAATTCAAAATTATTTGCACAAGAATCTCCAAGCCACCTTTAAGATCCTGTGAGAAGGCATTTTCTGAGGCATGATCACATACTATAACAGCCACGTTAATTCAAGGCTGCCACAATACAGTGAGTAAATCAAAAGATAACACTTACCTTATTATAAATAACCGGCAAATTACAGGCACCTTTCAGCTTGCAGCTATACAGCATAGTTGATTAGAAATAAACTAAACATCTTTCACTCCAGTGACAGAACTGCATCTTCAGACTTGGCTTTCGTTACTGAATCCCAGCAAGAGAGGCTGTACTCCTCTCAGGGCTAGTAGCAGCCTCTTTGCAGAGAACACTTGCTGCTCTGAACAGCAGCGACTTAGAATGAAACTAAGAGGAACCCGTGATGTTTAAATACCGTTGCTTCACATTCACAGGATATGACTCAACTCTCTCTCAAACCAGTAGGGATAGAGTTTCCCCCCGCAAAACTGTTAGATTACATAACAAACGTCACATTTGGGGGTCTCAAATGTTTACAAACTAAAATTGAAAATTTTCACCTGCTAAATCAGACGTGTGTTTTCAAAATCATCAACTGCTTCCCTATGGCACAAACCACAAATGGAAATTTGAATAACAGCATGGCTCAGAGAAAAAC
Source organism: Neotragus pygmaeus (assembly GCA_006410875.1). Taxonomy (NCBI): domain Eukaryota; kingdom Metazoa; phylum Chordata; class Mammalia; order Artiodactyla; family Bovidae; genus Neotragus; species Neotragus pygmaeus. Next base: position 1,632,037 of record SJYV01038633.1, on the reverse strand, counting down.
GACCCTGCTTACTCTCGGCAATGAATTCATGTAATGTTATTAAATATGTGCGAACTCGCCAACATCGATTTGACAGTGATATAAAAAGAGTTTCACTAACATTTGATCAGTGCAAACAGTATAGCATCAAACTCTTACTTTAATATTCAAGAAGTGGCAATTCCACAGAACACAATAGAATCTTCTTTCACCAAGTAGAGAATGGAAATAGATCTTTGTGGCTTGCTATCTCTGATTCACACAGAAATCCTGTCCTACGCTGTCATTACCTTGTACTGCGAACTCTGCCTACCTCTCCAACTCAGTCTTCCTTTATCTTTTTCTCAAACATTTCCACAGGAACATGACTAATGAGAGAACTGCTCTAGCAACTGCGGCAATGTTCTCTGCTTTCCCCACCATCCAATACGTCTTAACTCTGAGCTGTATTAAATTTGATCACACGTTGAATTATTATATTTGGACATTTCAGTCAGTAAATATTATAGACTTAGATCCTTGAGAGAGAGTCTACTATATAAATTCAACCGCCATCAGCAAGAACAAAAAGATGAAAACATGCATATCAATAATAGCAAGTAGGCAGGACTGTCCAACAGAAAGATAAACTGAGTCACATATACAATTTTAAACATTTTAATCATATTATAAAAGGAAAAAGCAACATGTAAACTTAATTTTAATGTTTATCCTAATATATCTAAAATATTATCATTTTAATCTATAATCAATATCAATAACTAATTTTTAGTTACAATTTCTACACTAGCCTTGGGGAACTAGTGTATATTCTACATTTAGAGTACATTTTAATCTCAATTAGCTATATTTGCCTACTCAGTGGCTAACACATGGCTGCTGCTGCTGCTAAGTTGCTTCAGTCGTGTCCGACTCTGTGCGACCCCATAGACGGCAGCCCACCAGGCTCCCCCGTCCCTGGGATTCTCCAGGCAAAAACACTGGAGTGGGTTGCCATTTCCTTCTCCAATGCATGAAGGTGAAAAGTGAAAGTGAAGTCGCTCAGTGGTGTCCGACTTTGCAAGCCATGGACTGCAGCCCACCAGGCTCCTCTGTCCATGGGATTTTCCAGGCAAGAGTACTAGAGTGGGGTGCCATCACCTTCTCTGAACACATGGCTAGTGGCCACCATATTGCATAACATAGGTCTAGAATTTGGAGTTCATTCTTAGTCCTCAGGTTGCAGTTCAAATGTTGTCTCCTCAGGGAAGGCTTCCTTTACCACCTTACCTGAAATGACCTTCTCCAGTTACTTTTCATCTCATGTTCTTTATATTTCCTGCATGGTAAATCACAACCTGGAATTTTCTTCCTTGTTTATTTCCTTATTGATAGTTTGTGGCCCCTAACAAGAATGAAAGAAATGCGAGAGCAGGGAACTTGTAGTCAGTATTTTATTCCCAGCCCCTGGCATGGTGACCAGTCCATAGCAGAATTTAATAAACATTGTCTAATAAATGAATAAATAAAATATATAACCTGTACTAAGGGTTGGCAAATAATAGAATATTAACAAATGTGTTTTAGGACTAGGTACCTATCATGCCATTGATACAATCTATCATTATCACTGAATATTTAGCAAACACATTCAGTAACACTTTCCTGAACTGGAAAACAATCTCTTTCATAGTGTTAATGATCCTTAATCTATAATGTGTTTTCTTTTCACATACAATATTAAATATAAATAACAGACTTATTTCATTACTCTGGCAAAGATTTGGAATGATACTTATAAGAATCCTCTGGTCCTATGATATAAATCTGGATACCATTAGTAAGTCTATTTTCTACTCACAAAAACATTAAAAAAAAAAAACACCATCTATGAAACATTTGTAGTGACAATTATATATTTGCCTGAGTAGCACACATACCTCCTCCTTCTATGATCATAATCCTGATTTTTATCTAGCAAACCACCCATTCCGCCCTCTCTCTCAATCCCTGTGGTTTATACTATGCTGACCCAGCCCCACAAGTGGGCACGTGACCCAGGCTTGACTGATCGGTATAAATTATCCACAAAACTACAGTGACAGGGTCAAGGATGGACACAGGACCCAAGCTGGTGAAGCAAGAGCCAACCCCTGCACTTCTGCTGATATTGACAGAGAGGCTATAAAGTCAATAGAATGTAAGTGTGGAACTGCTGGTTGACATATTGGCTACCACACAAAGTAAGGTTGTCTGAAAATGAGGCCACCCAAGAAAAATAACAAAGATGAGAAGAGAAAATTCTGGACAATGTTACTGTAGTTCCTAGATCTTGCCATTCATTAAACCACATTTGCCCTTTATGGTAATGGTGGATGTACTGGAACATTCACTGCAGAATTTTTTGTAGTAGTAAAAAACCAGAAACTTTGCAATAGGCCATGAAGAGTTGAAGTGTTAAATAATGAGTTAACTATACTAAGGAACACTACATAGCTAATTTTTTTTTTAAATGCTATCTAGATGCACTGACATGCTAAGCTCCCTAAAATACATTCAATGGAAATAACATGTTTCAGAAAAATACATTATCCTAGTAATGGGTACATAAATTTTTATATACAAACTCATAGGAAAGGACCAGGATGACTGCACACCAACTGTGGACAAGTGGTTACGTCTAGGAAAAGAGATTTGAAATAAGAGAGAGACTGGGGGAAGACAAGGAGAAAGCCAGTCATTTCACTTAGTTTATTACCTATTGCATGAATCTCATAAAGTGAAAGTGAATTTGTATACCCCTTAGGCAAACTGAACAGAACATGCTACTGTTTAAAATGAAATAAGTTTGATATTTTATTTTTCTCTACTGTACTACATTATTCTCACTCTGAACGGACTACTCTTATTTTTTTTAAAGCAAAATAACAGAAATGAGAGTGCTTTTCTCTACCACTCTCTCCATTCTTCATCAGTCCAAACTTATGCATTATCTAATTTTTCAGTGTGGCTAGAAGATATGTCAAAAGAGAGACAACGAGAGGGCAGAGAGAGACGAACCCACAGCAAGCTACAGGAGGCCCTCCATGTACCTTCTAAGATCAGCTAAGGTCTCTGATTTTTTTTTTTCTCTTGGCCTCTTGAAAGTTCTTTTATTGACTTCATAAAAATATAGCTTCAATTTATTTAACTGTTAACATATTGACAGCCAAATATTCATAATAATATGCCTTACATTAATTTAGTCTTGGATCACTGTAAATAAACTGGCCTATTATTTGCTCAGTGAAAGGCTTCTGGTCTCTGAATTGGGCAGAATTGCTTTCCTAGCTGGGGCTTCTCTGGTGGCTGAGATGGTAAAGAATCTGTCTGCAATATGGAAGACCCAGGTTTGATCCCTGGGTTGGGAAGATCCCCTGAGAAGGGAAATGGCTACCCACTCCAGTATAAAATCTAAACCTTGGTTGGTTGGTTGTTTTTTTCTGGCTCCATCGAGTCCTCAAAAATCTTCACATTATCTTAGGTACCACCATGCTTTTGTATTCCGCTGGGTTTCCACAGTATTCCTTCCTTAAAAATCACACAGCTAATGGTACTCAGTCTGAGACAGGAGTCAGGCCCTTTTCAAGTTTAGTAAAGCTAACAAGGATTGGAATTTACATAGTGCTGACACACTGACGTGTTTGCCAGGTAGTGAGTATACTGCTCTATTTTATTCTCAAAGCCTACTTATCCTGATAACTTAAACCTCCTACAGAGTCTGTTGACTCTCTTGAAAACCCTAACATAATGCAAAATTTGCGTCAGATTTCCTGGAAGAAATAAAACATTTCAGATACAAGTAAAGCCACCATATGCTCCTGCCTACGCCATTTCCTCCTTAGGTAAATACTCTATAGGATTATCTTTTATCATTCCCATGCATCTTTTTTATATTTCCATTAAACATATGTTTATCCATAAATAAGACACTTGTTTGCATATTTTAAGCTTCATAAAATTGTAGCATGACATGTAGATGTTTTAATTTTTAGTTTTATTTTTTTGCTTAGCATTATCTTGAAGTTATATGTATTAATAGTTGTACACAGTGTAATCTTTTAAATTGCTCTATAGCATTCCAATTCATACAACCATTCCCTGTTGGTAGATTTAGGTTATCTCTAATTTATTGCTACTATTTCTCTTTATTTTTAAAATGATTTTATGTGGGATCTTAGTTCCTCAACCAGAGGTCATTACTTGCACACCTTGCATTGGAGGCACAGAGTCCAAAACACTGGTCCCAACTATAGGGACCAAGGAAGTCCCTATTGCTGCTATTAAGCTACTCTGATTCTTGAACATGTGCAAGAGGTGGACAGGATTGTAATAAGAGGGGACAGAACTGTAGAGTCATTGGATATGCACAGCTGCACCTTTACTGGAAACTGTCAAACTGCATCCCAACATAATTAGACAATTTACAATTCAGCCAGCAATGTACAAGAGTCCTTCTTACTCTAGATTCCTACTATCTCCACAGTACTGATATTCCAGACTGACATTTTTGTCATTTATTTGTGACGGGTATAGAATCTCAGGGTTTTAATTTTGGTTTCCCTAATTACTGCTGAAGTTGAGCATCTGATCTAATTATTATTGGCCTCTTCCCTAATAGCTTGTTTTTCTTTTACTTACTTTTGGGCGGTCTTCATATAGTACAGTTCAACTTCTTTGTCAATTATATGAACTACAGAAACCACTTTTCAGGGTGTAGCTTGTTTTATCACTGTTTATAATACATTTAGTGGTTTATTATTTTTAATTTTTTTTAATTTAAAACTTTATTTTTTTTTAGTTACTTATCTATATTTCTTGAGTCAAAAGAATGGTGAAAATTCAGCCATTCTTCCTGAAGCAGTCCCAACAATAATGTCAGAATGCACATCTAAAAGGGATCTGAGAAGAACTCCTATTTCCAATGAGTTCAGTTCATCGGTTACTGTGTATCTGCTATGTACCCCACACTGGTTAGAGAGAACACACTTGAAGCAATCTTTAAGAGAGAACACACTTGAAGTAATCCTTATAATCAAGAAATAGTAAGTTTAATTGAGGAACAAAACTTATAAGTAGATGATGATGATGAAATGGAGAAATAACCATGTGCTAGAGATTGTGGTAATTCATTATTTAATTTAGGAGCAGTTTAATTAAGATGGAGTAAATGTTATTATAAGAGATCTATACAAGATGCTATGAAGCAGAGAGAAGAGAATATGTTATTACCTTGCACCCTAAGGATTATTGAAAATACAAAGTAGTTAAATTTGTAGTAGTATAGACCTGTGAGATATAGGAAGATCTACAACTGACATTTCTCTTTTCTCAAGCAAATCTATTTTCCAAAATAGATCACTCATAAATTAATTCTATTTAGAAGATTAATAGGAATTAAGGGGCAGGTTATTCATTGGGAAAAAAAATATGCTTCCTTGGGAAAGCTAATTTCTTTTCACAATCAATAATCCAATTATATAATGACATTTTCCTGAATTCATCAGAGACAGTTACCAAAAAGCCTGCGGTTCTTAAGAATCATAACAAAGGGCAAAGCTTCCTATATCTGATTATTAATAATTTGTAATAGTGAAGCTAAAAATAATCTCTTATTTCTTAAAGAAATTCCATGGTAAATACATCTGTAAACCAAGCATCCATATTTATCACTTTTGTAAATACAATGTTCCTATTATTTTTCTTTCAATGCACATAATATCTAGAGCATTTTAAAAAGTGTAGAATATGAGAGTAGTTAATTTTTTCACCCAGGAGGAAGAAAGGACTCGATCTAGAAACAGAGAAGGGGGGCAGGCAGCGTCACCTATTTCCTGTGCAAAGATTAAGGGTATCCACTTTCTTGAAGCTATGAGCTTTACACTTGAGTCTTCTATCATTGTAACCTCTAGGACTTACAAACTCAAACGTGTTTGCAATTAGTTATTTGGGAGGCCGACATTAAAATGAATCTGGAAATGAGAAAATAAGACTACCATTTGAGAATAAACCTTTGAAATAAAAATACAGAAGGTCAGACCACATAAGTAAGAAAGGCAAGTTTAACTGTCAGAACGATACAGATTCAAATGCTTCGAGGCATGCACATTACCAGTAGGGAATGTGAGTCAATGTCATGGACCTGGTAGGGATCTGGCAGAAGGGACTGAAAGGCAGCTCCAAAGCCTCACCCACAGGGAACAGTCTCTTCTAGGCTCCAGAGAATTGACCTCACATGGCAAGGGTCCAGGAAGGATAGAGGAAGGGTCCAGGAAGGATAGATCTCTGGATTTTTCAAATAATTTTTCCAATTTTTAAAGTTACGTGAATACTCCTGAATTTTAAATCTTCACCTTTATATAGTATGAGACAAACTAAAGCTTTTGAAGGCCAGATGTGCCAGTCTCAGATTCTCAGATATGACCAGGCTCTAAACTGATTCTGCCAATAGGAAGACAGTCCAGACCAAGAAACAGGTACAAAGCAACTTCAGAAGCAAGCATAGTCCATGGTCACTCAAATGCTGGGATAGGGTGCTCTGGGCTGGTGGCATGCCCCTTTTTATTATCGATCTGCCTTTAATTCCATTAAACCTATGAGTCTGAGAATCAGCTCTCTTCTGACTCCACATGCTACTTTCTATCACATTACTTTCTGATTAGAATTTGGTATCCTGTTTACATGACTTCAGGGAGAACTTGCTGGAAAGCTGAGGAACCTGAGGATCTACGCCGCAGCTATGTCTCCCAATACAAAAGTTAGTAAGTTGGCAGCCTGGTTAGAGAGGTGGCCTGTCTCCAGGCACAAAAAGCACTTGGGTGGGAACACGAGCCACCACACCCCAGCGGTTTCACTTCTCGTTGTAAAGGGAAGCATTGTCATTCTGGTTCTGTACATCAATCATATGAGCTTTGTTAATAGAAGCCCAGCTCTAGGGGAAATGGGCTCCGGAACTGCTGACAGCTCTGGTTTCTGGGCCCATAAGGTCTTGGGCCAGACCATGGAGAGTGACAAATGCCCTAAGACAAGTCCACCCTGCAAGGCCTCATGGGAGCTTGGGTAATTTATCTTACAACCACCCTTACCCTCACTCTGCCCCCATCGCCACATCTTTCAGAGAATCCCTATCTGGTCCTATGAAGGTTCAGAAATGACCTAGGAGTGTGAAGAGGAGAATCAAAGAGAAAAAACCCAAGAACACAGACAGAATATGCACAGAAATGATAACACTTATTTGTAATCATCAGTGCTAGGAAACAGATATTGCGCTATGTGCTTGCTAAAGACCATCCCATTTAATCATCAGAAACTCTGAGAAGCTAATACTATCTTCCGCAATTATTTTACAAAAGAGGAAACAGAGGCTTAAGGAAGTTAAGCACCCTGACCACATTTACACAGGTAACAAGTAGTGGAGTCGGGATTAGAATCCACACCCTTAAACACTGCACTCTGTTGCCTGTATACTTTATTTCACTTCATTGTTTTTCATACCAAACATGCACTATGCGCTTATATGCTGGGCACTGTTCTAAGTACTTTACCAAAACTAATTTCTTTCTGAAAATAACAGTGTGAAGTAGGCATGAAAATATCCCTGTTCTGATATGGCCACTGAGGCAAAGAGAAGTTAAGTAACCTGCCCAAGATTATACAGCTAGTAGGTGGCTGTATAACCAGGATTCCGACACAGGCAGTCTTGCTCCAGAGTCCATGCTTTCAGTCTTGTGGTACTTTTACAATGGTCCCTTGGAAGAAATGATGAAGATTTCAATTTCAAATGTTAATTTCTATACTAGTGTTAAGTGCAATTTTTCAGAAGGATAGGTATAAAAACAAGATAAAAAAATTTATGCCATATCATTTCTCTTTATTATATACCAATTAGAAAAACTGTAATTCTTCTATATCTGAGAATTATGAACCAAGTAACCACCATAAAATACTACAGGCCTAGATACAATTATTCTTAGGAGACATATCCAAGGAAGGTGACAAATTTAATTCTACACTTTTTCCCCCTCACTATGCAGAAGGAATTAAAGCAATACTTTTTATTTTTGCATTTGTAAATCCTGGAAAGTAGAGATAGGAATACCTTTGAGAAATCTTAGATGAACAAATATTCCAGAGTTTAATTTAAAGGTCATTTTTTTCTTAGATATTGAACAAGCTTAATTTCAGAATAAAAGTGCATTGAATATAAGGAAACTGATGTGGATACATCCTACTTGAAACCAAACTTTCTGTTAAACTTATCATGGAAGTTTCAAATTCATAAATTGCCGACTTTTATTAAAAATAATACTTCAGAATTGATTTGATAAAAATAACACCTTCTGACTCATGCAGTAAATGTGAAAGAAACTCTTTAATTTAAGTAGTGAGAAAAGGGCTTCATTGGTTCCTATACCACTAAAACAGTTCAATTTAGACTCTCTTAGACATAGTCTAAAATGTTAATTCAACCCTGAATTCAGAAGATCTGCTTAAGTGTGAGATCTGTTTCATTCCCCTATGGTCTTTACTGTTTGATTAAGTTAATAAACTCGTTCCAGAACCTGTCATTCTTCTGAACCAGCTCATAAAACTGGCACTCAACAAAAAGAAACAGTACCTACAAAGCTTTCTTTATTTCAGTTCTCTACTCTCTGCAACATCGATGGTCCCACCACAACTCAAGCCTAACCCCTTTTCCCCCTCCTCCACTCGGGATGAGGGTTCCTTTCCCTCCTTCTTCGGGAAGGATCCATCTTAACTTACACAATCCATGTAGTCTGGTCATCAAAGCATAGCTTACTCCCCTAACATTACTGCTTGTCTAGGTTTATGCCTCAGAATTCTTAACACACCCCACACTCAGGCCCCTCACCTGGGGCCCCTTCATATTTCTCTTTCATTCTCTTTCTGTCTTTGCACTGTCTCCATTTGATAAAGCAATTTTAGGAATTTCAAGGTAATATTTGAGGCAAGATTCCATGGTTGTTCGAAGAGCAGGTTTTAAAAATCTGAGTACTCTATCAGGGCAGCACCAGGGAATTCCTCAGCCTCCACAGCTAGCCAGCCAAGGACCCAGGCCTTCCCACCAGCAAGTCAGAACTAGCCCAGGACTATCCACTCCAGGGCTGCAGAGCCGAATGCATTGGGATCTGGCCCTGTTTACCAGCAGGTAAGCAGCCACTGCATGCAGCAGCTTTCACAGCCAACCAGGCTGAGGGCCAGCCCTGCCTGCTTGCACACCAACAGCAGTCATCCCTGACACAACAGAAGGGCCCATGCAGCCCATATAGGCAGTATCCCTAACACATATAGATCTGGTGAGAGGGGAATGTGCAACCAGACTACATCTCCTACATAAGGCCACTTCTCCAGGATCAGGAAATATAAATGACCCATTTAATACATAGAGACAAGTCGGAGGATAAACCAGAGAATCAATCAAAAAGATGACAGAGGAATATGTTCCAAAGGAAGTACCAAGATAAAACCTCATGAGGAAAAAAGAAACAAAGGTGGAGATAAGCCACTTATTTCATGAAGAGTTCCAGGTAATAATAATAGAGATTCTCGATAAACTACAAGATATGAGAAGTTTAACATAAAGTTAAAAAGTATAAAGAAGGTCTGAACAGATGAGGAATACAATAACAAATGAAAAATACACTACAAGGAATCAACAGGTTAGATGATAGAAAGCAATGGATCAGTGAACTGGAAGACCAGGTAGAGAAAATCACCCAAGTTAAACACAAGCAACAGGCAAAGGAGAAAAAGAAAGATATACCCATCTGAATGAATAGTTCCAAAGAATAGTAAGGAGAGATAAGAAAGCCTTCCTCAGTGATCAATGCAAAGAAATAGAGGAAAACCAGAGAATGGGAAAGACTAGAGATCTCTTCAAGAAAATTAGAGATACCAAAGCAATATTTCATGCAAAGATGGGCACAATTAAGGACAGAAATGGTATNAGATGGATGGCAAAAAAAAAAAAAAAAAAAGGCAAAACCAAACAGAAGGAATGACAGAAATTCTTTAAAAGAATAATAAACAAAAAGTCCATATCTGACATATTTGTTTTAAAACATTTTATATCCTGAAGCAAAATCCACTTATTTCAAAATTGATAGTCTCTTTTCCTGTCAAGATGTAAAATTGCATAAACAAGGGAAAAAAACATCTTACTTCTTTTTGGCTCAATCAGGGAAAGACATACAAAGTCCACTCTTAATCAAAGTAACAATCTTCCTATATTTATGTTTTGTGGTCAATACAAGAAACATAATGGGGATTCTGAACCAGAACCAGCGGTGTGAGTGATTCACTTGCCCCTACCAAGAATGCAGTCCATTGATCAGGTTGATGCTGACTGTGGGTGGCAGGCAGCGAGCGTGCCTCAGGTGGGGAACAGAGGAGGCAGAAATCCCCCAGGCAGTGAGAACACAAGATCCAATCAGATTGAAGCTTCAGCAGGTGAGCCCACTCGCTGGGAAATGCCTTCTGCTGTAGGGGCATCAAAGGAGAGGATGAAAGTGGAGAACCTGCGCTACACCTAAGTGGGCTAAAGAGTCGGTTAAACTAAGGAAACCCCATCAAAGACTAAGTACACGCACGCTTCAGTGGTTCCTGATTTCAGGTGACTGGTAAATTTTTAACAGTTTAACAACTTTAAACTGGATTTAACATTAAAAAAATTAATTTTTAGGTAAGAATATAAATAAAGCAATATTATTTGGTTATAAGTATATATTCCATCACAGCTAGTGAAAGCTTATTGATATTCAAGTAATAATTGACAGGAAATTCTTTAAAGGTCAATTAATCTTTTCCAAAAAGTTCAAAAACTATTCATAGTATAAAATAAGGATAGCATACTGATATGCTATTCAGCATAATGAACATCTCAGTATAATGAAAACAGGCTTCTGTGAATATTCACTGAAATTCTATTCTGTTAAAGCAAAACCTTACTTTCCAGTCATTTTAATTAGTACAATTTCTCCAGGCATTCAGGAAATGACAACACAGGTCCGTCAGCAGGAAGTACCATCAAAGGAGAGTCAGTTCAGTTCAGTTCAGTCGCTCAGTCGTGTCTGACTCTTTGCAACCCCAAGAACTGCAGCATGGCAGGCCTCCCTGTCCATCACCAACTCCCGGAGTTACCTAGTAAAATTTACAGTGCATTTTGCATTTGCAGTCTGTCACCAACTGCTACCATACTTTTTTTTGAAACAACACTTCCCTGACATGGTGATCATCTGCAGGCATCTTTCTGAGGAGCCATCACTCCCCATTCTAAGGGCATATGATCTGGGTGGAGCGGACTACAGCGGGGCTGTCCTTGAGCTAGGCCTGGCCAGAATACACTGTCCCCCTGGGCAAAGAGATGGCTTCAGGGAGAAGTGGCCATCTAATCCAGACCACTGAGACCCAGAGGGTCAGCCCTGGGACTTGTGCTGAAGCTCTCTACAGAGACGCTTTCTCCCAGAGAAGGCCAGCTGTGAGGGCGATGTAAGCCTGAAACTGCTGGAGGTCGCTTTTGCCTCCGCACTTGGGGAAATTGCCAATGTAGAGAATGGCAGAGTCCAGAGCAGACAGACAGAGGGAGAAGCACAGCATTCTCACAACGCTTGGGGAGATCTCAGATCCCGTCAATTCTGGAGTCCTGAACATCTCAGATACTTGAGCCGATAAATCCCTATTTGGTTCATGCTGACTTTTTCAATTGCTTGAAAACCAGAGAATCCTGACTTACTTGCCTGCATTTCTATTCACTCCCAACACTGACTGAGGATCTTCTGATGGCCAGGCTCCGACTACAACAATGAATTAAGCACAGTTGCTAATTTCATGGGAATTCTGTGTTTGGCAGTAAACCCCAGATTTAAAGGTTCTACATAGGTTGTTGCTGCTGTTCAGTCGCTAAGTTGTGTCTGACTTTTGTGACCCCATGGACTGTAGCCTGCCAGGCTCTGCTTTGTCCACAGGATTTCCCAGGTGACAATACTGGAGTGGGTTGCCATTTCCTTCTCCAGGAGATCTTCCTGGATCAGGGATCAAACGCGTGTCTCCTATGTTGGCAAGCAGATTCTTTACTACTGAGCCACCAGGGAAGCCCTCATATAGGTTAGCAGGTCATATGCTATTTTGAAAGCACAGACCATGGATATTTGTACTGACCCTAACTCACTGGAAACAGTTATTCTGAAGGGCAAAGAATGGGAATAATACCCAACTCATAAGCATTCTTTAAAAAACATAAAATTGGCAGTACATTTTTACAGACTAATAATCAAAGAATAAAATTATACTTAAGAAGCCCTCTATGAGAAGCAGAATATTTATCATTTAAAAACAGTATTCTAGAACACAATAGTAAATGCTTTATTCAAAGCTTATTGTACCAAATATAATAATGTAGAAAAAACTTATGCTAAATTTAGTTGAGTGTTAACTATGATGGAGATAAAAGAAATGAACTCAGAGGGCATGAAACGGGCACACAATAACCTAGGAGTTCATTTACAGAGTTTTGTATTTAAAGCAGTTTACTTTGATACCATTAATCAATACTCATTTTCAATCTAAAAATACACAAAGAAAGAGATTATCTTTCCAAGTTAACATTTACTCAGTTCATCCTATGAATCAGGTACTCTGGAGGACACAGCATGGAAATGCTTCAGGGCATTTGTTTTTAATAAATGAAAAGTAGCACTTCCTCATAAGAATATAAAGCTAGATGGGAACGTTGTGTATGTGTTAGTTGCTCAGTCATGTCCGACTCTTTGTGATCCCACAGACTGTAGCCCACCAGGCTCCTCTGTCCATGGGAAGAATACTGGGGTGGGTTGCCATTTCCTTCTCCAGGGGATCTTCCTGACCCTGGGATTGAATCCGGGTCTCCGGCACTGCAAGCAGATTCTTTATCATCTTGAGCCACCAGGGAATCCCTGATGAGAACTTTAAGCTGGGTCAAAAAAGAGACCTTTCCCAAAGTTCTCATATTCGTATTATTCCCCATTTATAAATAAAAGTAACATTTCATTTAAAAGTTTAAGTAGCTAATAATAAAAAGATGAAACAGAATTAATATATAATTAATAGAAATAAATCTGGTAGAATACAAAGGTTGTCAGACACAACAAACCCTAAGTAAAAGTAAGAAGTAAGTAACTGTGAAGTTTGGCTTGGGCTTCCCAGGTAGCACCAGTGGTCAGGAACCCACCTGCCAATGCCGGAGAAGTAAAAGATACGAGTTTATCCCTGGGTTGGGAAGGTCCCCTGGAGGAGGGCATGACAACCCACTCCAGTACTCTTGCCTGGAGAATCCCCATGGACAGAGGAGCCTGGCAGACTATAGTCTATGGGGTTGCAAAGAGTTGGACATGACTGAAACGACAGCACACACACGTGAAGTTTGGTTCTAGCCCTCACTTTCCTAGCTATTTGTTATCCATTATTCACGTGTCACATGCCCCTCATCTCCATAAATCTAGGAAGTTCTCTAAATTCTAAATGCATTTCTCTTCTTTTGTCTAAGTACTGATCATTCACAGTTCTTAATAAGGTAAGAATGATATGCTGATATATAGCTTGAAAAACAATTTTCTTCAGGAGGGATAGGGCTAGGAAAATGTCAGTGTTCAGTCTATTCAGTTTCACTGTTCAGAGGCCATAGGACTTGGTTAAATCAAAAGGGAATTTGGGGATCACTTTTCAATAGATGGTCAAGTCAAGGTAAAGGCATCAGCCACACCAATCTGGGTGTGCACTATAGTTAAGAAAGACACGACTTCTGTGCTCTACATTCCTCTATTTCCATACATCAGGGTTTACCTTTGTTTCTTTTATCTCCTAGCAATGATTTCTTTTAAAAGATGGCGCCTTACCTGAGCTGTCCTGAAGGAATGGGATTTTACCACACTTCCTTAAAGTGCTCTTCATTCCAGGCACAGTTAAGGGAGCAGCCAGCCTGACTCTGAAGCCCACAAGGAGAACCAGATAGAAACTAAAAACCTTTGCTAAAAAGTCAGAGCAGCTACCTCCTGCCAAGTCCCAGGCCTTGACACAGCTTATTAACTGCCCTAGAGCAACCTCACAAAAGAACTCACAGCAAGGTGTTAATGGTTAATAACAAGCTTAATGTGTTACGGCTCAAACACAAGCCAGCAATATATTTTAAAAATGCAAAGCAAAGGGGATGGAATATTACACTGGAATCTCAAAGATCTAGGCAGCTTACAAAGTTTCTAGGCATCCCAGCAGCCCTCAAATCAATTCCATATCAGTGATCCCACTTATCATAAAGAAAAATTGGCCTTGCTAACAAATGGTAAATCACTCACACCAAGATACCTTTTCCTTTTGTAGCATCTTATCCTGTTTCTTACATATCATAAAAATCCACTGACACATGTAATAAGGCTCCTCATGCCAGGAGGGTGCTAATAAACATTTGTCAGTGTGTCTGACATGGGTTAAACGAAATCCAGAAGAATCTTGAAAGGAGGAAAGTTCAAGGAAAATATTAATAGAATCAATAGACAGCTATCTATTGCTCAAGTATCTACTCTATGACAGATGCTATTTTTATTTTGGTAAAAATAATACTATGTCATTTTTTAAAAAATCACAAAAGAAAAGTGCTGTTAAATAGAGGTAAAAAGCGTTTTCACTGAAGAACTAGTTGATACCTGGCACTTGAAGGTTACCTAATAGGGGCAACTTCAGTATATACATATACACCATTAGTCTGAACTAGTCAACAAGAAGTCTGAGGTCAATGACATTTTCTTTAGAAAGCACAGCTGCTCTCACAGACTATCCAGAATCCAGGGGTGTTCATGTGCAACACATTGATCTTGACCACTTAGGTTTTCCTCTAAGACCAAAAAACCTCTACATTTTCCAGTATAGGATGATGTACTCTTTAAGCAAAAGAAAGAATATCAATGGAAGAACAAGACTAAGGCAAACTAGAGTCAATTCAAAATGCTGAGAGGCACAGTGAAACTCTAAAAGTCCCCAAAACTGGCAGACAACTATAAAAATCATCATTAAATTTCTTTAGATTTTAAATATTTTTTTCCTCTGAATATAAATACTCAAAAGATGGCTAATTTTTTGCTCACCAATAAAGTGCTTGATATGCTAGCAATATTCTCTTTACTGTTAACTTTTCAGGCTATTTCTTATTTAATGAACTCTTTAGAATGTGAATTCTGTTCCTTTAAACTCCAGTCTTCTGACTCTAGCTTGCTAAAAAAAATTTTTTTAGTGTCAGGAAGAGTCAGAGCTGGATTGACAGGTCCAAGTTTAATTTTACAGATGAAAATTGTGAGATCTTGCCTAGGGTCACATGGAGACAGAAAATAAGATCAGAACACAAACATACTGATTTTAGTAAGGGAGCTGTTTCTCACACACGCACCTTAAGTCTCTGAGTCCAACAGTTTCCAGTCATGACATTCTAGGGGAGGTTAGTATCTTTGTCAGAAGAAAATCTCCTTACAGCCATGCTTATCCATCTCAGATATTTGCAGACAAGCAAAAAAAGTCAAAAGTACTTTTGCATAAATTACCATTTCCTTTTACAAGGAATATGCACAATTAAAAAAAAAACAGTAAATAGGTTTACTGGATTCATAGATTCATATAATAAAACAGTCACAGATTGCTTAAGTAAACCACTAATCCACGTGTGGTTGACTGGTGAGTGCTTTGACCATTACATCCCAGGTATCTCTTTCAAGAAATTCTCACAGTCAGCAGATGAGCATGAAATATTTTCATCAAAGCAAACACAGCTTTTCAAAACAGATCACAACGGGATGTTTCACTGCCTCTTCTTTAATCTGGTATGATCAACTCTCAGTGTCCAGTCAGCTTACTCTAATAAAATTTGTGTACTCCTTGCCACAGGACAGACCTTGTGGATCCAGCAAACTTGCCCGCTCTTTTTTGGTGTGTTTTCCTTGAAAGCAGTGGCCCACTGAGTGACATTTCCCAGCAATTGCTGCATCTCAATGAGTCCATAAGACTGATCCATAAGTCCCTAAGTCCATAAGACTGGTTCTCACCAGAGGAATGTCATAAAGGCAAGAGACATGTGTTACTAGACAAGGTGGATTTTTAAAATGCTGTGTTTTTTCTTTTCCTTTATGTTTTTCTTTCTGCCTGAACACAGAGGACTCTAAGACCCCCAAGTAAATAGTATAGCTCCAGTATGAAAGAACCCTGGATTCCAGGAAAGCTTGAGAAACACACACATTAAAAATTATGTGAGAAAAAAAGTTACTGTGTTAAGCCACTGAAATGCTTGAGTTTATTTTTTTGTAGCCACTAGCAAAGCCCTAAGTGACCATAGGCATTACTGACTTAATGGACGTAAGTCTGTGCAAACTCTGGGAGATAGTGAAAGGACAGGGAAGCCTGGCATGCTGCAGTCCATGGGGTCACAGAGCTGGACATGACTTAGAGACTAAACAACGAAAACCACCATAGGCAAAGTAGACATCCAGGTAGTAGTAGCTGTATCTTTCTATGTCATAAACATGAGGCATAGAGTATTATTAATTTTATGATTAAACTTCTCCTTTGTCTAGCCGGCTCCCAAGATCACAGTCACCGGCTAGGCTAAATTCAGCCAAAATCAGAATTTCTTATAATTAATAGCAAGGAGAGATATGAAAGCCTTCTTAAGTGAACAATGCAAAGAAATAGAAGAAAACAACAGAATGGGAAAGACTACAGCAAGGAGATCAAACCAGACAATCCTACAGGAAATCAACCCTCAATATTCATTGGAAGGACTAATGCTGAAGCTCCAATACTATGGCCACCTGAGGCAAGAGCTGACTCACTGGAAAAAGACTCTGATGCTGGGAAAGATTGAAGGCAGGAGGAGAAGGGACGACAGAGGATGAGATGGTTGGATGGCATCATCAATTCAATGGACATGAGTTTGAGCAAATTCTGGGAGATAGTGAAGGACAGGGAAGCCTGAAGTACTGCAGTTCATGGGGTCACAAAGAGTCAGATATGACCTAGTGACTGAATGACAACATCAGCATTTAGGACTCTTTATTATAGTAAAACAATAGGTGAAAATATTTATTGTAATAGCAATTGCCTAGAGACGTCTGTCAGTTGCGTCTATCTAAATTTTTGAAGTCCAAGGATATTTCCTTGAGACTCTATCTTAAGATCTTAACAAAACAACCCCTCTTTCCAGTAGTAGAAACCATGTGAGAGAGCTTATTATTTTTAAGAGGAAAAGGGAAGTATCATCTCCTGGTGCTGATGTAAAGGAGTCCTTTTCAGACACTTCACAATCTGCAATAAACATGCTCAGATGTCTAGTGTTCTGCCTAAAATTAAATTTGTGCTTTCTTTTTAATTAAAAAAATGCATAAGTCTCCAACTGCCAATCAATCTTTGTTAAAATAATGACTTAAATTCTAATGGAAATGTTTGTCCCCTATTTTGCATCCATTTTTATAGGAACTAGAGAAAATGGTGCCTACATAAAAGAAAAGTAGATGAGTTACTGATTCTGATCTAGATTAGGGAAATGAACCCTTGAAGGTCTGTCTCTTTTTGTGGCATCCTGAAGAACAAAGGATAAACGGGAAGTACGGAGTCCTGCAGTGTTTCTCTCATAGCTTGTGGCAGACAGCAAGACCAAGTCTGTGATTTTCTCCTTTCACACCAAGTCAGCTGAGTTTATGGCTGGTTAATCTGTGGTGTTTTGCTCACATAGCTCACATTCTCAAACCTTTAAGCAATGTCACCTCTTTTAATGTCAAGCTACACTCAAGTAGCAGAGTGAGATTATCCAGAAAGAATTTTGATATATACAAACATTTTTACTGAAAACCATATATACAAAAAAGACTATTATCTTGGGAAAGGGTCTATTTCAACTGAGTTGCACAAGAGAAATCAGTTGAATTATGTTTCCAATAAATGAGTCAAATATCTAATGAACAATCTAATGGGTTGTTAATTTTCAATCAATTTTGTAGGAGTTCTTTCTCTATGAAGTTCTCCTTATCTTCCTCTGGTGGATGAAATGTTTCTCTATCTTCGATGGCACTGATATTACTCTCTAATTTGTTTTTCTAGCTATTTGCACCTGGCTTACATATTCTAATTGATTCCCTGGTGGCTCAGACGGCAAAGAGTCTGCCTGCAATGTGAGAGACCCAGATTCGATCCCTGGTTTGGGAAAATCCCCTGGAGAAGGACATGGGAACCCATTCCAGTATTCTTGCCTGGAAAATCTCATAGATGGAGGAGCCTTGCGGGCTATAGTCCATGGGATCGCAAAGAGTCAGACATGACTGAGCAACTTCACTTTACATATTCCAATAGACCTAAGCTCTGAGGAATCATCCACTTCTGCTTTATCTTTCCTGCACTTTGGTACCTAATATAGTTCCAGGCATGTAGAAAGAACACAAATATTTTAAAAGCAGCACACACTGGAGTTTTGTCTGTGAAGTGAAGTGAAGTTGCTCAGTCATGTCCGAATCTTTGCGACCCTGGGGACTGTGTCCATAGGATTTTCCAGGCAAGAGTACTGGAGTGGGTTGCCATTTCCTTCTCCAGGGGATCTACCTGACCCAGGGATCAAACCCGGGTCTCCTGCATTGTAGCCAGATGCTTTACCATCTGAGCCACCAGGCCTCATGTCCACGCGTCAGTGAAGGTAAGGAATCCTTTTCTGTACCTGGTATACAAACCAGCCATAATGAAGATGCTGCTGGACATTTTCTCAATAACTAAATCCTTCCCTCTCTGAATAATGCCAGAAAGTGAAAATGTGTTAGTTGCTCAGTCGTGTCTGGCACGTTGGGACACCATGGACTGTAGCCCACCAGGCTCCTCTGTTCATGGAATTCTCCAGCCAAGAATACTGGAGTGGGTAGCCATTTCCTTCTCCAGGGGATCTTCTCAACCCACAGATCAAACCTGGGTCTCCTGCATTGCAGGCAGATTCTTTACTGTCTGAGCCACCAGGGAAGCCCAGAATAATGCCAGAGGTAAGTTCTCGAGTTAACTTCAGTGGGGCTGCACCTAGAATAAATGCCCAAACACTAGCATTTTAAAACTATATAGATTTCATCATCTTATTAAACAGTGTGCTTAAAATATCCCACAGTACTTCATGTACAACATCAAGTGACATTTGAAATTTAGCATAGTATATTTTTTAAATGCTAGTTATAGTCATCACACCATAGTCTAAAAGCAATTATGATTGGGAATAAGCTTTAAAATGTTTTAAAATTTTTATTTGGAGGTCCAAGAAAAAAAAGCAAAAACCAACTAGCAACCATCACTTCATGGCAAATAGATAGGGAAACAGTAGCTGACTTTATTTTGGGGGGCTTCAAAATCACCACAGATGGTGACTGCAGCCATGAACTTAAAAGACGCTTACTCCTTGGAAGGAGAGTTATGACCAACCTAGACAGCATATTAAAAAGCAGAGACATTACTTTGCAAATAAAGGGTCAAGGCTATGGTTTTTCCAGTAGTCATGTACAGATGTGAGAGTTGGACTATAAAGAAAGCTGAGTGCCAAAGAATTGATGCTTTTGAACTGTGGTGTTGGAGAAGACTCTTGAGAGTCCCTTGGACTGCAAGGAGATCCAACTAGTCCATCCTAAAGGAGATCAGTCCTGAGTGTTCATTGGAAGGTCTGAGGTTGAAGCGGAAACTCCAATACTTTGGCCACCTGATGTGGTCTTTTCATTGGAAAAGACCCTGATGCTGGGAAAGACTGAAGGCAGGAGGAGAAGGTGACAACAGAGGATAAGATGGTTGGATGGCATCACTGACTCAATGGGCATGAGTTTGGGTAAACTCTGGGAGTTGGTGATGGATAGGGAGGCCTGGCGTGCTGCAGTCCATGAGGTCGCAAAGGGTCAGGCATGACTGAGCAACTGAACTGAACTGAACGAAACTCATTTATTCACTATAATTCCAGGTTGTCACTTGTTTCAAGAAAAATCAGAGAAGAATCATCTAATCTAATAGAAGACAACTATTTTGTGTCATACCATTATTTATTGTGCAATTAATAAGAAATTGTCAGTGGTCAGATGCCAATAAGTATAAGAAACATTTTAGCTTCTGAAATCTTAAAATGTGAAACAAAAGTTCATCTCAGAGTCAATAAAATGAGATACTTATCTGAGAACATGTAAGATGCAATAAGCATATTACAGAAATATAAGAAGAATGAAATACTTGTTAGAACTGAAAATTTTCTTATGAGTCAGTTTACTGCCCTAGTATCATTTACTTATGTAATTATGGTATAAAATTTTAAAAGTATACTCAATACTTAAGTGATTTACATTGATTTTCATGTTAATGTAAACTGAATGATCAAAAGAGTATGGTATTATATGTCCATAGAAATTAGTAGCCCTGGTTCCCTCCAGAAAGAGCTAGGTAATAGATCACAGTATGAGAAAGATAATTTTCACTGGATCATTTAGTAGCTCTTAAACAGAGGGCCATGTGGATATGTCAACCATGCAAATTTTTAAAAAATAATAAAAATTGGGAGAATACAATGTATGAAGAGTTTGGTTTTTCTAATTCACTGGTTTAGGGAAAAAACAACTGCAAATAAGATTCACAAAGCTTAGGCCCATTGCAGGCTTCACCAAAGCATACTTGTCACCGAGGAGCCAACATAAGTATATTTCAGAAGAGGACATACTTAAGAGATGACATCCATCCTGAGGTATGCAAGAAAAACACCTACCTGTTTGCACGAGCAATATGTGTTTCTCCCTCTCACTGAAGACATCATTGGGCTTTTTCAATGGAAGCAGAATTCACCATTCAGAAGTAGAGTATACTTTTGGTTTCCAAGAAAGCGTTTGGATTATAACAAGATCGGATTTTTTAGATAAAGTCACAAAGCACCTTACTGAACTTTCTGAAAAGTTCTTGGATGTCTAAATCCTTAAGGAAGAAAAGGTTTTCAGGGTCATGTATATGATTTTAAGAGTAACATCCTATTTGTGTACCCAACCTAGGGTTTCAGGGATGCCATAAAAGCCCCAGGCTTTATCCATCCATCAGTTACCCACTGTAGTGGAGCTGAGAATCCATCCCATTTCAATGATGGTTTAAGATGATTTTTTTACTTTTGAGTTTTTGTCAAATTGCCTCCAGCTGACTGGCATTCTCTGCTTTAGAAAGTTTTCAGATTTGAACCACAGGTGGAGGTGGAGGATAAAGATGAGAGAATTGACAGATATGTGTGGGAAAGCACATGCCATCTGTCAGACTGTCTTTATAAAATGGGGAAAGGCACTTTTCAAAATGTGAAGGTCTGATTCAACAACATATGGATTAAACAAAGGACTCAAAATGATGCTTTAAAAGATTCCTTTCATCTTAAAAGCTACTCTAAGCTTGTGCTTCCCAACCATCTTCTAACATTTTGCTGTGATGCTGTTGTGGCTAAGTATCTATTTTTCACAGTGTCTGCAGCAGGTAACGGAGAAGCCGGTGGCACCCCACTCCAGTACTCTTGCCTGGAAAATTCCATGGATGGAGGAGCCTGGTAGGCTGCAGTCCATGAGGTCGCTAGGAATCAGATACGACTGAGCGACTTCACTTTCACTTTTCACTTTGCATTGGAGAAGGAAATGGCAACCCACTCCAGTGTTCTTGCCTGGAGAATCCCAGGGACGGGGGAGCCTGGTGGGCTGCCATCTATGGGATTGCACAGAGTCAGACACGACTGAAGCGACTTAGCAGCGGCAGCACGTAACTGGCTAGAACATGTACAACAGAAAGCCAGGGCCTGTGCTACAGATGCTAGGTCTCTTTCCAGAACACATCCATATCCTTTCAGCACCTATCCAAAAACTGACCACAGGAATCCCATATAGCACCCCAGAGAGGATCTGGTTCCATCTGCACTGAGTATAGTTATGCACTTTCCATGGCCACCCTGTCATTAATTGAAACATGAAAGACTTTTAGGGAGGGGATTTTTGCAGGGCTGGGTAGAGGGAGGAACCAAGAGTTTTGTCTTGGCGAATGCTAACTTTGAGATCCAATCAGAAATCAAAGTAGAGATGCCACATAGGCCACTGACTCTGTGTCTGGAGCTCATGGGGGATGACCAGTCTAGAGATGTACATTTCAGTCAGCAGCATAGAGATGGTATTTTAAGCTATGAACCCAGAGCATGAGTGAAGAAATGGAATAAGTCAGAGCTCTAGGCATCTATACCCTTGAAGGGCTGATGGAGGAAGAGAAGCCAGCAAGTGAGATTAAAAAAAAAAAAAAGGGCCAGGAAAGCAAGAAGTTAAAATTAGTTAATTAAAACAAAAAACACTTTAGAGTACACAGAGGTCTATAGATGAAGTGGTTCCTGTAGAAGGATGCTGTCAACCATGCTAAGTGCTGGTAAGATGGGAAATGAGGGCACTGATAAAGAACATTGTTGAGTTTAGAGAAGAAATTCTGAACCACACTGCCCAGGTTCAAATCCTGGCTCTACCACTTACCAAACTTCATAAAGTTAGTTAACTTTCCAGGGTCCTTCTTTGCAAACTGGGTCTTATGGTAGTAACCACCTTATCCAGGTAGTTGTGAGAATTAAGTGAGTTAATATTGGGTTGACCAAAAAGTTCATTTGGGTTTTCCATAACATTTAACAGAAAAACCTGAATGAATTCTTTGGCTAACCCAGGATATATTAAGCACTTAGAATAGTGCCTGATGCATAGTAAGCTTTATAGATGTGCTAGTATTATCACCATTTTATTTAGCTTTTGTAAGATGTTGACCCTGATAAAAGTCATTTTAGAAGAATAATGAAAGAAGTAATGAAAGAATGAAAATCTACTTGAACTGGGTTGATAAGATATGAGACGAAGAAAAAAATAAAGCAAAAAGGAACACTTTTAAGTGTCAAGGGAATGGAAGAGTGGCTGAAGGATAACTTCAGTCAAAAAAAGGGGTTTTTTTTTGCTCCTTTAATTATAAATGAGCAGTATTAATACATATTTTGTTGCCCAATGGGAATTACCCACTAAAAAAGAAAATTCCAGAGGCAGGTCAGAAAAGAAATTGCAAGAGTTGAGACTCTGAGCAGTGAATCCAAGGTTGAAATGTATTTATTTTCTCTGTATGTGAAGAAATGAGCAATGGAAGAGACTGCTGGATATTTGATAAGAACAAAAACTTTTGTCTCAGAGGAGGCAACTTAATTAGAGAAAAGAAGGAAGATGGCTTGGCTGTGCTGAATGTCTATTTCAAATTTGTAATAAATAAAGTTATATTAAGTCCAGTCAGCATTATTCCAAACTGCCCTTTTCACGAGCACTTCTGGTGCTTCGCAAAAGGAAAATACATAATATATTTCTCCTGTGTTTGCTCCATATTAGATAGCTCTATTTAATATAACTGGTTAAAAATTTACTGTTAACTTAAGAATCTGATTATTTCTTTACCACATAAGGAGTTACACAACAAATATAAATATTTTATTATTGAATTAGAACTTTTCATATGAGTACATGGAATTTCCCAAAGAGGATAATTATTTTTTGAAGAAAATTCACATTAGAGCCATATCCATTCTGAGAATGTATTTCAATATGCCAGCAGTGAATGTCTTTGAAACAATGGGTTCTGAAACGCAGTACTTGCTTGTTTGAATCTGAGGAAGATTCCAAAACTACATTCTGATATGTTTTCTCCTAAAAATGACCCTAAAGTATCAATATCTGCAATCTTTTCTCCTTCCATAACTATCATTTATGACTCATAGGCCAAAAATAGAGCTTTACCCTCCTAGTCTTTATAGGAAAGCAAACACATAATTTCTATTTGTGGAACTTACATATTATATCATTAACATTTCCCACAAATACACAATCCTGCAAGCCTGGATTCTGTAATGACTAAACCACTTAGTCAAACTATTCAATAAAACCTAAAGAGTTTTATTAAGGTTATGTTAATAAAACATAAAACTTAAAAAACTTAAGTTTTATTAAGGTTTTGTTAAAGACCTCAAAGATATGTATCCCAATATTTTCTGTCTCTTCTTACATTACTTCACGACTTTCATCTTTGCATGTCTTTTGACTTTGTTTTCTTAGAATTTAAAAGTGCTTTTATTACAAAGATACCATTTCACCTGTGTGCATGTACTCAGTCGCTCAGTCATGTCCAACTCTTTGCAACCCTATGGACTGTAGCGTGCCAGACTCCTCTGTCCACGGGATTTTGGGGGCAAGAATACTGGAGTGGGTTGTCATTTTCTCCTTCAGGGGATCTTCCCAGTCCAGGGATTGAATTCATGTCTCTATGTCTCCTGCATTGGCAAGCAGATTCATCACCACTGAGCCACCCGGAAAGCTCCACCACCTCACCAAGAACAGGTTAAAGTTAAACCACAAGATCTCTCTTTGAATGTCCTACAGCAACCAAGAATCAGAATGCACTGAAATTGTCTCCTTAAAAAGCAAAATATTTTAAAAGCTCAAGAATTTTCTTTAACAATGAAATTGGACACACATGAAACACTAGAATGTGCCTGCTTTGCACGGAAGGGAGGGGAATAATGTCCATCAATTATAAGAAAATTAGTCCATTGGGCAACTCCTTGTAACTCCCAATCTGATCACTTCCTTAATTGGTAGTTATCTCTTTAGGGTGTTCAAAAGGCTCAAGTATTGTTATGGACTGACTTGTATCCTCCCAAAATTAACATGTTTAAGTCCTAACCTCCAATGTGATGGCATTTGAAAATGGGGTCTTCAGGTAGGCAGTTAGGGTTAAATGGAATAGCAAGGGCGGTGCTCTAATTAGAGGGGATTGATGTCCTTAAGTAAGGCAGTAAAGACACCAGAGAGCTCTCTCTTTCTCTGCACACGCACAGAAGAAAAACCTTGTGAAAACATAGCAACAAAGCAACTATCTGCAACCCAGGAAGAAAGCTCACACCAGAAATCAACGGTGATGGCAACGTGACCTTGAATTACTAGCCTCCATAGCTATGAGAAAATAAATTTGTTATTCAAGCCATTCAGTCCGTGGCATTTTGTTACGGCAGCCCAAACAGACTAATACAAGTATATATTTGTTTACTTCCAGATGTCAATATCCTAATTTGCTTTGATAGAACAATTTTAAATATATGTTGTTGCATAGAGAATAGAGCAATAATATGATCACAGTCTATCTCTCTGCTATTAGACAATTAACCTCAGTTGTCACCTGAGTCCCAGCACCTTTGCCCCTGATGACCCCCATGTTTGGAATTTATGGCCCCAGATCTTTACTTGGCTGTCTCTTTGTCTTAGGTATCAGTTCAAGCATCATCAATTCAGTGAGGCTTTCTCTGGCCATCTAAGTTTCTTTTCACACCACCAGACAAGGATATCATAAAATTAGACTGTCCTGTCTCATTCCTAACATTCATTACAACCTACATGTTTTTCAGTTGTTCATGTTTTTCTTAACAAAATATTATGAACTCCACAAGGACAGGGATTCTGTGCTACTGACTGGTTTATTTCCAGGGTTTAAACAGTGACACATAGTAGATATTCAATAAACACTCAGTGAATAAATAAACTTAACCATACACATAAGCTATACTTGCTTTGAAATTAGTGTTCATAACTTATCAGGTCTGGAAAATCTGTTTCAATTCACCCCTTTCGCATTGACCTAATCCATGCATACCAAATGTCTAACCATCCAACAAGATCTCCAACTCCAGACTACTCCAAACAATAAATCTCCTTCAGTTCTGTATCTGTAAGTTCACTGAACATCCCAAACCCCAGGATAAAAATAACCCAGACTAGACCTCGAAGCAGTAGATGTATATGATGTAAGCACAAAGATCAGGCATGATGTTTGGGGGGAAACAGAGCTACAAGATCCCACTGGGACCTCAAACAGGAGGCAGGAAGTGAAACAGACGAGGCTGCAGAGAAGGGCTGCACACAGGTGGTGGGGGTTCTCGCATATCTTGTTACCCAGGGCTTGGACTCATCCAAGTGATGAGGGACAAACATGGGACAGCTTCAAACAGGAAAACGATGCAATTAGATACGCCTTTGCAACTGTTCACTCTGGTCTCTATGCACGGGTTGGTCTAAAGAGGAAAAGACTGACGGCTGGGAGGCCAGATAAGAAGAGTGGTTGACCGTGAGCACCCTGCAGCTGTCTGAAGCTCCAGGAGCTCATCAAAACAGCTAGTTACACCGTTCAAACCACAAGAGTAGAGGAGAACTTTGGAAAACATTCTGGCAGTTCTTCAAACTATTCTTAACCGTTAAAGGTAGAGAGCTGCTGTATGACCAGCAATTTCCTTCTTAGGAAAATCTACTCAAAAGAAAGGAAAACATATATCCAGCTCCAAACTGATACATAAAGTTTCACAGCCGCATTCATCAACTGGTGAATGGATGATACGTGTTATGGCCATACAATGAAATATCACTGAGCAAATGAAATACTAATAGATGCTACAACATGGACGAACCTTGAAAACATTATGCTAAATGAAAACAAGCCAGTTATAAAGGACCACATATTACAGAATTCCATTTATATAAAATATCCAGAGAAGGAAAAGCTATAGAGGCAGAGAATGGATGAGTGGTTGCCTAGGACTGGGCAGAGTGGGGTGGGAGAGAAAGGATGGAGAGATTGGGAGGGGGTAGTGATAGTGAAGTGGCACAGAATTGCTGGGGGGTTAATGAAAATGTTCTAACATTGATTGTGTGATGAATGTACAACTCTGAATACATTTAAAGCCACTGAACTGTATACTTTAAATGGGTGAGTTATACAGTATGGGAATTATATCTCAATAAAGCTATTTGAAAAGAAAGACAGTAAGAGTCCCTCCAACAACAGTAAAAGCAGCATAAAGTGTCCAACAGTGACCACTAGGGGAACGCCAGCATGTAAGTACCAGGTGGAGGAATGAGGGAAACTCCCCAAACAGACAGAAAAAAAGCTTAGAAACATTTAAAAATTGACAGCTTACGGAGTAAAATCTGCTTTTTAANGATCTAATTAAAATTAAAAGCTTCTGCACAACAAAGGAAACTATAAGTAAGGTGAAAAGACAGCCTTCTGAATGGGAGAAAACAATA
The DNA here is from genome assembly GCA_006410875.1 of Neotragus pygmaeus. NCBI lineage: Eukaryota > Metazoa > Chordata > Mammalia > Artiodactyla > Bovidae > Neotragus > Neotragus pygmaeus. The sequence continues at coordinate 1,604,870 of SJYV01038633.1, read as the reverse complement.
GCAAATGAAGCAACTGACAAACAACTAATCTCAAAAATATACAAGCAACTTATACAGCTCAACTCCAGAAAAATAAACGACCCAATCAAAAAATGGGCCAAAGAACTCAATAGACATTTCTCCAAAGAAGACATACGGATGGCTAACAAACACATGAAAAGATGCTCAACATCACTCATCATCAGAGAAATGCAAATTAAAATCTGCTTTTTAAAAAGAGATATGTTTATTCTATAGGGGCATGAGATTACACCTATGCTTATGAAGTACTACCAGGAAAATAAAGTGCCAATTTTCTCAAAAGATCAAAGACAGACTCTCTACTAAACCATGCAGAATTAAAATAAATACTGATACCAGCTCAGAAATCTTTCACAAGAGAGGAACAGCCCTGAGAAAGAAAGCAGAAGTTATTTGCCTGGTATTTTTCGGCTCCCGGCTTGCAGCATGTCTTTATCTGATACAAGTTTCCGAGTTTTCATCAAGTGCATCCGATTAATGTAACTCAATACACTATCTGTCCAAAGAGTGTTGTCCTGGAAGCTTCACCACAATTGGTCTTCACGTATCCTCTCTCAGGACCAGTGGACTCACCTATCAAATAAGGGGTGCAAAGCATACAAGGGTCTTCAACATTTTTGTGAGGAAGCTGTCTTTTTTTTCCCTTCCAAAACTATGAAGCAAGTGAGGAGGGAAGGGATGCTGCTGGCAAAGCCATATGCAAAGCAGGGGCTTCACTGACACTGGGAAGAAATCTCATGGTACAAGAAAGTACAAGAAGTAGAATTTGAGTGAACAAAGTAGTCACTCAATAAATTATTCAGTTCAGTGGCTCATTCATGTCCGACTCTTTGTGACTCCCTGGACTACAGCACGCCAGGCCTCCCTGTCCATCACCAACTCCCAGAGTTCACTCAAACTCATGCCCATTGAGTCGGTGATGCCATCCAACCATCTCATCCAGTGGTTCCCTTCTCCTCCCACCTTCAATCTTTCCCAGAATCAGGATCTTTTCCAATGAGTCAGTTCTTTGCATCAGGTGGCCAAAGTAGTGGAGCTTCAGCTTCAGCATCAGTCCTTCCAATGAATATTCAGGACTGATTTCCTTTAGGATAGACTAGGTGGATCTCCTTGTTGTCCAAGGGACTCTCAACTCTTCTCCAACACCTTAGTTCAAAAGCATCAATTCTTAGGCACTCAGCTATCTTTATAATTCAACTTTTCATCCATACATGACTACTGGAAAAGCTGTAGCCTTGACTAGACGGACCTTTGTTGGCAAAGTAACGTCTCTGCTTTTTAATATGCTGTCTAGGTTGGTTATAACTTTTCTTCCAAGGAGTAAGCATCTTGTAATTTTAATGTAATACGTTATTACATTCTCTCTAAATTTGTTTGAGGAAAATCCCAGGCTCATTGTGCCGTTCTGTTTAGTTTTAACTGAAATTATTCTTTCAAAGCTCAGAAACTGGAGACTTAACTCTATTTTCAACATAGTCTGGCAGAAGGTGGGTGGTCAAAGTCAGTATCGATTATTTCCCTTCGCGCTACTGAAATGCTCTCCTGCTCTTCAAGGATAAGAGAGCTACAAGCGGAGCTGCTTCTCCAGATCCTGATGTTGTCAGAGTCGCCTCTGGAAACAAGGAAGGAAACCCCGCCTTTCTCACACTTCTTCTGTGGAACTCTCAGACCTGAGATGCTGTAAACAGAAGCCAGCGAGAAAGGGCAAGGCCCAGCACGTCAGAAGACAGGATTATTAGCGCAGCCAGGCTGAGCTCCAGGAAACATGACTCAGGGACTGGGGTTGGAGTCAGCAGGCCTGGTTCTGTTCACCAGGCTAGGCTTTGATGCCAAGGACTTTTCCTTTACTCATCAGCTCATGAAATGTTGAGAGCTGCTACTATATTCCCGGAGTTAGATAAACTAGCGGCCAAGGTTGCGGCCATGAAACGGAACTTAGGGTAAGGACTTCAAACAGGATTGAGCTTTTTAATAATAAAGAGAAATGTAAAGAGTAAGCCTCATGATTTACAACGATTTAGGTCTCGCTTTTTGTTTTCTAATGTTAGGTACATTGATCTGGGTAGATAACCAACCCCCTTACTCGGCTCTACTTTTTATTTTTTGCCACACTAGTTATCACATTCGACACACTGCAGTTTACATATTTAATTTCATTTACTTTTAGCTTTCTGCTACACTACACTAAAATGTAAATTCTTTGAGGGCAGAAGTATCTGCCTATTTAATTCATTGATGTTCTGAGACACCTAGAATTAAGCTAGTCCCAAAGCAGATGTTCAATAAACAGAGTGAAGAAATGAATGAGGACATGAGTTCTAATAAATGGTGTAAACTGATATTTATAAACATGCATTCCAGAATGCATAGTTACATAAGTGCATTGTTTCTTAAAATAACCACCCTAAGGAGTTCTAACCTTATTCTAGTTATACCGTTACTCAAAAATTGAGAGTTTCTTACGCTTTGGTTATGAACCACATAAATATTAGTCCATTGTCATATGTTTTATTTTTCAATATAATTATTATTTTTCACTGTGACCATCTATTTTCTTTATCAGACTTTGTTCCCAATGACTCTTAGTTCTTTTCCCAAGTCAAACAATTTCATAGAGAACTAGCAAAAATCTCTCCTGCATGATCACCAGAATTGAACAAATTGCACCCCAGGAACATCCTAAAATGTTATTAATATCAGTACAGACTGCATATAACATTTTGGACTGGACATATAGCTCTTGCTTCTCCAAGAAATTTAGATAATTGCCTTTGACAGCGTGTTTGTTCCTTTATACCTACGTTTTTCACCATCTCTTGCTCATTTAGTTAAATTGTGAAAATTAAATACTCTGAGCTGGGTAGGACATCAGGTACCACAAGAAGTCACCATGAAAAATTAGCAAACTGACACTTTATAAGGTTTTTCAAGGGACTACCTTTTGCAAACAACATTTTTTTCCCCAATACAAAAGTATTCAGTGTTTGATGGAGAAAACTTAGAAGACGCATAACAGAACAGCAAAGTATACAGGAAATGAGCATGAGGTCGGCCTAATGGCCACAGCGTTCTCAGTCCCCACTCTTTTGCTCTCTGCACACCGGGCATGCCAGCCTTCCTCAGATCACTCTGCTCACTCTGGTTCCTGCCACCTGGACACTCTGCTAACGCCTCCTCCTCTGCCAGGCTTGGTGTCCTCCACAGCCCCTCGCTCTATCTGGCAGCACCATCTCACCCAGCAGACCCCAGCTGTGACACTGCTCTCTCGGGGAGGCCCTTATCTCTTCCAGGTCCCTTGCATTTTGGCTCTGTACCACTGATTGCCTCAGATGGTCATAACTGAGATGCCTGATGCATGCTTGTCTCCAGTCACCTAAACAACACGAGGGCAGGGGGCTGCAGCTGTTTCACTCACCATGGTGCTTCCTGTTGAGCCCAGAGCCAACAGGTGCTCAATAACTGTGTTCATCCATCGTGCATGCAGTTCTTGGGTGATGAACACCTGAGAGAAACCAGATGAGGTGCTGGGAAAACTGGAGATGACTGTTTGTGGATACTGACCAAGTTCTTGCACTCAAATGAAAACCATCATATTTAACTATCCAGATTCTCTCTGGAAGTCCAGAGCAGACTTGATCATATGTACTAAGTTTTTGTTTTTTTAACAGGAGACAATATAAGAAATGTTCATTAGGATAGTGTTTTTGTAACTTTTGCAAAAACAATAGTCAAAAATTTATTGTCTGCAACTAAGGCCCATGTAGTACATTTCTTCTATAGAAAATAAAAAGCTTTGTTCTTTGTGTGCTCCTTACTAGAATGAGAACTGTTTAAACACAAAATGTTTCCGCTTTTTGGGCCACCAAGAAAGTCCTCCTGAGGTTGAGCTCCTGATTAGTACTCTCTGCTTTTATTTTCACCTGTTTCTCTTATCCCTCTAATTGATTATTCTACTCTTGTGCTTAATTACCTTCAGTCTGCATGTTATAATACTGTAAAACTCTTCAAACCTATTCTGTAAATAAGTGAGACTATAAATAATAATACTAGAGAATTACTTTTCCAAAGTTGGGCATTTTAATTATTTCAGGTTTATGCTTTTTGAAACTATATTTGTCACAATATCTTGAGTCATTAAATATTCCACTAACAGTATTCGAATATTTAACTTGGCCTCAATTCTAATGTCTGTATAGTCTCATATGTTACAGGCGAGACTGCTTATAAAAGAGTATCATACAGTACCTATCAGCATTGTTGTGTAACAAGCCTTTCCAACTGAGTAGTTTAAAGCAATCACATTACTAGCTCAAAATTCAGTGGGCTGGTAATTGGGTTGGGTTCAACTAGGCAGTTATTTTGCTGGACTCACTCAAGCAGCTACAATCAGACAGCTCTGGACTGGATAGTCAAAGGTGGTCTCACATATATATATCAGAGCTTGCTAATGGCTGGGCCACAGGACTGCCTGCTGGCTTGCCAGGACTTCTTCAAATAGCCATGGGTTCCAAAGGAAGCAAGAGCTCAATTGCTTTACAAGCCTCTGCTTGTAACACTTCGCTAATATCATAATGGTCAAAGCAAATCACACGGTCAATTTCAATATCAGAGGGCACACTGATACAGGGAGCTATGATTAACTGGAGGCTATCATAGTAACAACTTACTACAGAATATAATAGATCAATTAAAATTATCTTTCTTCTCAGTTTTCAAAATACCAGTGCAGCTACTATTCTTGACTAAATAGTATGCAAACTCTGGAAAGCAACTGTGGTTTATCATAACCTCTATGCTACACTGCTTTTCTAGAGTCTGATTCACTTTTGTCTTATGACAAAGAAATATCTTTTTTTTTCAAGTTAGAAAAAAGTCAGACTCGGACATTGAGGCATGTGAAAATCAATACTTCATTAGATCATCATAGTTCCAGTGCCAGTACAGAGAAACAAAATTGAAGAAGACATTTATGTTTTCAGAACAAATATGGAAGCAGTTTTTATAACTTTGGAAAAATAGAATAATTAATAATATATATTCTCAACTTATCAGTCAGGGAGCAGAAGTACCAAGAGATCACCAAAAAGAAAGAAAAAAATATATATATAGTATGGTGGTAAACTAAGGATATTAATGACAACTATGAGTGAATTTTAAAAGTCCTGTGAAATAAACAAGTTTCCAAGTCAAATGAAACCTTATTAGGCTAAGGTTATTGAATCGTATTGAAATCTGACTTTCCTCTTCTATATCACACAAACCTCCAACCCTCCAAGTACACTAAAACATTTGATTCTCTCACATGTACAGGTCCTAATTACAATTACGATTCTATGCCTTGACATCCATTCCCTCTCTTTTTGATCTCATCTTTTCCTTTCTGAAGAGCCAGAGAAATGTCACGTCCGGTGTGACTGTCCCCAGGCTGAGACACTGGGCAGAAGCCGCCGACTCACTTCTATGTTCTGCCGGGGCTGGAGGTCCTTTGTCTTCCTGGACAGTTCGTGTTACCCCGTGAGCCGTTTTCTGGGGGTTGACTCTGCCCACTCAGAATGAGCCTGCATCAGAGAACTCAGACTCATGACAAGATATCAACTCAAGTAGCAACTCAACTGAAGACAGGAGGATGAACTGAGATGAAGCGGGGAAGCCAAGAGAAGCAAGAAAATGAGCCCTCTCCTTTGGGGTCAGCCCGCCCTCCCGCCTCGAGGGTGCGCTATCCGCTGTAAAAAAAAAAAAAAGAAAGAAAAGAAAAGAAAACGAGAAGCTGATGAGAGAAGAAGAAATTTAGGGAGGAAGAAAATCAAGGAGGGGGAAAGCAGAGAAGGAAGTTGGGGAAGAAGGCAGGGAGGAGAAGAGGGAGATGTGAAGAAAAGTAGCAGTATTAGCTCATGAAGCGCTTACAATGCACCCAGCTCAAGGTTTTACATATATTATCTTTTTAACATTTACAATAGTCTTTAAGGTAAATGCTATTATTATCCCTATTTTATGGATGAACAAACAGATGCATACTGATATTGAGTACCTCAACCAGAATCTCAGTTAAAAGCAGAGCAAAAGAATTAATAAAGCTCTGCTGCTACTGCTAAGTCGCTTCAGTCGTGTCCGACTCTGTGCAACCCCATAGATGACAACCCACCAGGCTCCCCCATGCCTGGGATTCTCCAGGCAAGAACACTGGAGTGGGTTGCCATTTCCTTCTCCAATGCATGAAAGTGAAAAGGGAAAGTGACATCACTCAGTCATGTCTGACTCTTCGTGACCCCATGGACTGCAGCCTACCAGGCTCCTCTATCCATGGGATTTTCCAGTCAAATGTACTGGAGTGGGGTGCCACTGCCTTCTCCGAATAAAGCTCTAGACAACCTCAAGTCAGAGCAACAGCTGCTAAACCTTCTTGATTCGTGCTGAGGCACCCTTAAATCAACAGAGTAACTTGTGCCTGGAACTGTCCCCTGATCAATTTCATCAAGACCAAATGGGGAAAAATTTTATTTTGCAAAGACTGTTTGTGAAGCATGGTCCTCCTACTCTCCAAATCATCTAGATTTTAAAATGCAATCAACAAAGCAATTACTAAGCTAAGGATTTGGCTTACTCATTCTTAGAGGGCAGCAGAAATTCTTCCTTGAATTTCTTCAGTACCATGCCCCAGCGTACCTTCCAAGATGTTAGAAGAACACAGCTCTATGAAATCTAATACTGTATTTCTTCCTGGCTAGTTGTTGAAGACCTTGCTCCCTGCAAGAGAAGGCAAGGAGCACTGCACAGGGAATGGATAACTAGCGATGAAAAAGACAGACTCTGCAATTGCTCAAGCCTACCTCAACTATTACTATGTGACATATAAAGTGTATTCGATTGTTTAAGCCTAGTTTTGTCATCAAAAACATGATAGTCCTGAATGAGAGGAGGGATCAAGATGGTCAAATAAGAGGACGTACGGCTCACCTGCCCCCATAAACACATCAAAAACGTATCTGCATGCCAGGCATGCTAGCTCAAGCCAAGCAAATGCCCTGACTCCGCCCACCCACATCACAGTGAAGCACTGGATATGGAGCAGTCACAACTGGGGAAAGGACTCAACCTGGGAAGACTGAAGCAAGTTATTCCTCGAGGGGAGCCTGGGTGGGGTAGCAGTAGCAGCAGAGGCCACTGCTGATGTCCATTTAAACAGTGACCCCAAAGCAGCCCAGATCTCTGCCCACAGCCACTCTACCACAGGTCACCTCTTAACACACACCAAGAGACCACATGGATCCTGTGGAGCAGTTTCAACACAAGCAAGGATGGAAGAACTTGAGGTTGAGATTGGCTGTGAGGGACAAAAGGAACTTGCAACTGAGGTGACATCAGAGTGGAGCAGCAGGAACTTGCAGAGGCAACACATCGACCTCTGTCTGTGCCTGGGTCCCACCTGCTTCAGCACGCCCCTGCTCTGCTGCAAGGGTCCCCATGCAGGAAAAGGGAGAAAAGTGGACTGAAAAGACAGCCAGCTTGGCCTGATCCTCAAGCTTCTGCTCCAGCAACTTGGGATCAGACTCCACCACCAAAAAGGTGGTGACGGTCACAGGGCAGAGAGGAGGCTCCATCTCACACCAGCTCTAGCCCCTCCACCTCCAGCCTCACCCTCTGCTAAGATGACAGCTGCCAGCATATCCTGAAGAAAGATGTGATGTGAGCCTACATGAAGTCCAGCTCTCCTACCAAAGGCACTGGGAGCAATGCAGTCTGTAGAGGGATGATCAAACCTAAGAACATGCCTTCAAGAGCCAGTAGGTAACTGTTTTACCTACATTCATAAAGTCAGAAAAACTTAAACAAAATGAAAAGAGAGAGGAACTCTCAACTGAAAGAATGAGAGAAAGCCCCAGAAAACAAAACAACAGATGGGATAAATAATTTAAAACATTGGTAATAAAAATATTAACTGAATTAGGGAAGAGAATTGATGCAGACAGTAAACACTTTAAAAAGGAACTGGAAAATTTAAAAAAAGAATCTGAAATGATGAATTCAACACCTTAAATGAAAAATATACTAGAGCCATAAATGGCAGACTAAGTGATATGGAAGAACATAAAGTGATCTGGAACAAATAATGGAAATCACCCAATCAGAACAGCAAAAGGGAAATCAAAGCTAAAAATCTGAAAGCAATTTAAGATATCTCTAGGATAACATTAACTGTACCAACACTTATGTTATAGGGATCACAGAAAGAGAAGACAAAGCAAAGGAGATCAATAATATATTTGAGTTAATTATGGCTGACAACTTCCCAAATTTTAAGAAGGAAATAGATTTCCAGGTACAGGAAACACAGAAGGTCCTAAACAGACCCACACCAAGAAATATCATAATTAAAATGGCAAAAGTTAAAGAGAGAACTCTAAAGGCAGCAAATAAAAAGCAGAGTCGTATACAAGGGAATCTCCATAAGGTTATCAGCTTATTTCTCTGAAGAAATTTTGTAAGCCAGAAAGGAGAGCCATGATATATTCAAAGTAATGAAAGGGAAAAACCTGCAGTCTGGGATACTCTACCCAGCAAGATCATCACAGAATAGAAGAGATAAAGAACTTCCCAGACATGCAGAAACTAAAAGAGCTAATCTATACTAAACTTACACTAAAAGGGTCTTCTCCAAGTGAAAGAATAAGAATCGAAAGGAAAGGGGAAATCCCCCTAGGAAACACAAGTATAGGGTAAGGAATCACCATCAACTCATTAAAGATTAAAAGACAAAGAACTATAAAAGCAATTATAACCACAATAAACAATTATAGGATAAACATGACATTAAAAAAAAGTTGGAGAGGGGGGTAAAAGTGTACATTTTTAGAATGTGTTTGAACTTAAATGACAACCAGTTTAAAACAAGTATTAATAGATAAACAGCTCAGCATATAGGAAACCCAAAGATAACCACAAATCAAAAAAAAAACCAAAAACTAAAATAGCTACACAAATATAAAAAGAAAGGATCACAAGGATATTACTAAAGAAAACAAACAAGGGAAGAAACAAAAAAGAAATGAACATAGAAAAACTATAAAAATGACCAGAAAACAAGTAATGGCAATAAGTACATACCAATCAATAATTATTTTAAATGTCAAAGGACTAAATGCTCCAATCAAAAAACACAGGGCATCTGTTCAGATAAAACGAGTTAAGACCCTTCTGTTTGAAAGTGAAAGTCACTCAGTCGTGTCCAACTCTTTGAGACCCCATGGACTGTAGCCTGCCAGGACTGCTAATGATTGTCCATGGAATTCTCCAGGCAAGAATACTGGATTGGCTAGCTGTTCCCTTCTCCAGGGGATCTTCCCAACCCAGGGACTGAACCCAGGCCTCCCACATTGCAGGCAGATTCTTTATGCTCTGAGCCACCAGGGAAGCCCAAGAATACTGGAGTACGTAGCCTATCCCTTCTCCAGGGGATCTTCCTGACCCAGGGGTCTCCTGCATTGCAGCCGGATTCTTTACCAGCTGAGCTTGCCTGCAAAAGGCTGACTTCGGAACTAAAGGCACAAACAGACTGTAAGTGAGGAGACAAAGGTATTTCATGCAAACAGAAACAAGAAATTGAGCTAGCAATACTCATATTATACAAAACGGACTTTAAAACAAAACTTATAACAAAAGACAAAGAAAGGCATTTTTAATGACAAAGGGGACCAATACAAAAAGAAGCTATTACACTCATTTACATATATATGTACCCAATACAGGAGCATCTAAATATATAAAGCAAATACTAACAGACAAAAAGAGAAAACACCAAACATGGAGAATAAACAGCATGCCAAAAAAAAAAAAGAGTCCATGAAGAAATTAAACAAGAAATCAGAAAATACTTTGAGACAAAAGAAAATGGAAACATAGAACTCCAAAATCTATGGAATGTAGCAAAAGCAGTCCTAAGAGGGAAGGTTATAGTGATACAGGTCTTGCTGAGAAACTAAAAATCTCAACAGCCTAACCTAAAAATTAGGGGAAAAATGGACAAACAAAGCTCAAAGTCATCAGAAGGAAGGATATAAATAAAGACGAGAGAGGATATAAAATAGAAATGAAAAAAAATCCAAAGGAATAGATCAATGAAACCAAGACTTTGGTTGTTGTTGTTGTTTTTTAAGATAACAAATTTGATAAATTTTTGTCAGGTTCACTAAGAAGAAAAGAGCGGATTCAAAACAAAATTAGAAATGAAAAATAACAACCAATACCACAGAGAACCAATAAATCTTAAGAGAATGCTACGAACAGTTATGCGCCAATAAAAGGGAACCCTCTTACACTGTTGGTGGGAATCTAAATAGGTACAGCCACAACAAAAAACAGTATGGGAACTCCTCAAAATCTAAACAGAGAACTACCATAAAATCCAGCAATTCTACTCCTGAGTACATATTTGGAAAAAATTACAACGCTAATTTGAAAAGATACATGCAGCCCAATATTCACAGCAGCACTTATTTACAATGGCCAAGATATGGAAGCAACCCGAGTGTCCATCAACAGACAAATGGATGAAGAAATTGTGATATATAAAAATGGGATATTACTCAGTCATAAAAAACAATAAAATTCTGCCATTTGCAACAATGAGGATGGACCCACAGAATATTATGCTTAGTAAAGTAGGTCAGAGAAAGACAAATACTATATGATATCACTTATGTGTAATCTAAAAAGTATAAAAAAAATGTATATAGAAAAACAGAAATAGACTCACAGGAAAAAAAATCAGTGGTTGCAGGGAGGAGAAGAAGAGAAAAGGGGCAAATTAGGCATATGGGATTAGCAATATAAACTATTCCAAATAGATAAGCAATAAAGATATACTATAAAGCACAGGGATTACAGTATTATCTTGAAATAACTTCTAACAGAGCATAATCTATTAAAAAAAANCATTGCTTATATAGGGTATTCTCACTGGAAAAATGTTACCTTCTGTGGAAGGGTTAGGTGTTGGGTTCTGATTGGTTCACATTTCCCAGGCTTAATTCGAATTTCCTGGGCAGGTCATAAGTCCTGAACATAAAGTCAGGAGATCCTGATCTGGGATCTGATTGGCTCGCAGGTGGTGGGGTGAGGTCAGGGGATTTTTTGAAGCCTCTTTCCTCAGAACTCTAAAATGGAGTCTTTTTTTTAACAAAATGGGGTGGCTTAGGTTCTTCGACATTTGGACTGTTGTTTTGCTTTAAGAACAATTTAATGAGCATGTACTAGAAAATACTATGGATACTACGTATCCCTCTGTCCAGAATGGAGGTGTTTTTCAACAGAGGAAGCGCAAAACGAATCTCAGAGACTTGTGTCTTTCCTCATCCAGAGCAACATCCACTGCCCTTCACACAGGGCAGAGTGGTTTACCCATGCTTTCTCTTTCCTAAAAATCTTAAAAAGGGGATTGCAGTCAGTTGAAACTTGTTATGCTGCAATTAACTCAGGCTCGCTAACATGGTGGCATCTTAACAAAATCTCGGTTTCTTTCCTATAAAGGTAGAATTTATCAGAAAGTTAACGTGTGCCTTTGTTATGGACATTTAAGAAAATTTGAACAAACAAATATAAATTATCTAAAGACTGCAATGGTGATACGCTGGTTACTCAAGAAAGCAATCTTTTTTAAAAAGAAGTTTCAATACCCACCAATTACTTAGTCACTATGCAAACTGAATCAAGAGTATCTGTCTTAGTTGGCAACACCCCTCCAGTCTAGCACTAATTCACTTGTCTGGGGGACTCGCAGATCCCACCTCGGTTTAGACCACTGTTGTTAGTGTGCAAGGACCTGAGAGTTTGGCCATTTTTTAGAAACCAAAGACCCATAATGTCTTGATTGGTATCAGATGACAAAAAGGAGTAAAACCCAATTTGTCAAAAGAGAGTGGCTTTATATACCAACATCAGATAATCCTGTTTCTGCCCATCCGTGTTGTCATCTCGATTCTTTCCTTTCCTTTCTCAAACTCTCTCTTTCCTTCCCTTCCTTCCTTCTTATTTTTGGTGTACTAGTGCTCAGTTCAGTTCAGTTCAGTTCAGTCGCTCAGTTGTGTCCAACTCTTTGTGACCCCATGAATTGCAGCTAGCTTTCATATAAAAATATAACTTTTACCTTTGCTTAAATAAGAGCATTGATTAGAGCAAGTCAGACACTCTGTTAGGCAGTAAGATGCCTGCCAAAATGTATTCCTTTAGAGACGTTATTGGTGAAGGCATCTTAAGGAAAACTACCTGAATCAGCACAATAAGATTAACTTAATGCTTTTACTTTTTCAACAAAGCACCATAGACATTTTTTTTTATGACACACTTTAAAAAGACCTCAGCAGATGAGCTACTATGAAATAAAGGATAAAACTTCATTCCTTTTGAAATATATTAAAAATTAATTTTTTCATTATTGGCTCAGATTGACTTGCCATTAGAACTCTTCTCATTTTCTTAAAGTAGATAATTGTCTAAAATTTCTAACGCAGGTCTTGAGAAGTCCATGCACATAGTTACCTTCAGTTATTAGGGGGTTTAATACACACACTTTTAGCTTGGTCACTGTCTCCAGAAAGACACTGTGTTCTTCTAACTGGCAAGTCTCCAGTTAACAGGAATCATAGCTTATCTCTATTGTTAGGACTAATTTGAACTACCTGCCAAGAAATAAAGCTAACATGAAGAATAATAATTTTCAAAAATAGAACCTCTGCTTATAATTAGGCATCTTACTTGAGATTTCTACACAAGGAGCAACTCCCCAGCATGCGTGGATGTTTCATTCCTGTTTAGGCCCTATGTCACATTTCCTTGCAGACATATGTGTTCAAAGTCTTCAGTTCCCAGAAAATCAAAAATTATACTAGTTTTTCCCATTATTGTAGTCACTGTGGGTAAAGAAAAAAATAATACCATAAGCAGAGATTTTGAAACAAGGGCACAGCTATGGAAAGTTATAAATTTAACTTCTGTTTAATGAAAAAAGTGAACAAAAGCTTGTTTCCAAGTTGAAATTCAGAGTCCATCAGCATAGAACCAAGAGGAATGAAAAGAGCTCATTGGGCTCTATCCAGTGATTGCTCTGGACCTCTCGCCTTGGGTCCAGCGTGTGGACACCTAGATTGTCCATTTACATAAAATGGCCTTTAAAAGGGAGAAGAGCCAAGGGCATGGTAAGAAACAAGAACTATGGTGCTGAAAGTCAGGCAGTGACTCAAGCCTGTGAAGAAAAGGCTAGAAGCGATGCTAGACATGAAAGAGAAATAGAAACACTCCAGGGGAAATAAAAGGTGTTATGTTTCCTAGTGACAAGGAAAGTAAAACTCTAAAAGGAAAGAACAGAAATCCCCCAAAGTAACAAAAACCAGGGGTTACTGAGAAACACCCTCTTCACTCTGACTCCTGTTCCACAGGATGCCCACTACCACGATGCTGGCGCGTGCTTGGCAGACACAAAGGAGCACGATGCAGCTCCGGGCTCTTTATCAAATTATTCGTGGAAAATCTCACAGGCACCTCCTCAACAATGGGCTCGTAGGTTTTAACAAAAAAATGTTTCCCTATTTTACAGGCCCCAAACTGGCCCGAATCTCTACCAATAACATATTCAGCTGTAAAGCTGTCAAATGAACTGTTCTAGATAAATAACTTTCTAGAAAACAGAACCACAATACCCTAATAAAATGGGATGCTTTTCAGATGGTAAAGAATCTACTTGTAATGTCGGAGGCCCAAGTTCAATCCCTGGATGGGAAAGATCCCTGGAGAAGGGAATGACTACTCGCTCCAGTATTCTTGTCTGGAGAATTCCATGGACGGAGGAGCCTGGAGGGCTAACAGTCCATGGGGTCATGAAGAGTTGAACACGACTAACACTTCCATTTTCACTTTTTTATATTTTAATCATTTTTTGATAAGCTTTCTAAAATATATATCCTTTCTCCATAATTAAGTATATAATCTAATAATGACAATCAAGCTTTTGTTGATGGCTAGAATGTTACAAGCATTTTAATTTTGTGAGTTGATGCATCAATTATATAATTTCTTTCCCTTTCTTCTTGACAATGGACTAAACTTCATGCTGTCATGGAGCTACCCTCTCACAGAACAACTGTCCTTAACTGCTGGTTCTGATCACCTTTGGAGAAAGAGAAATAAATTTTGCACTATGGAATCCAAAATTGAAAATCAGTGAGCTATGTGTGAGGCCTAGTAGTGCAAACTTAGACTTTAGAAGAGAGATTTCCTCATTAGTAGTCTCATCCAACTAATTTTGGATTAAAATAGAGCCAACATTAATAACAATAACAAAATACAATTTATGAATAAATTGAATATCTTCCTATTATGAAATAGGGTTATCATATCATTTTCTAATACCACCAAAATATTAGAATTAGACTTAGCATTTCTTCTCAGAGAGTAAAAAGAGTCATCAAGTTCCACTGACTTTCTGTTTCATGTGTCTAAAGGCTGTAATGTCTAAAAATTATACCGTGGGGAGAATACATTTTTAAAATATAATATTATTGTATTAAGCTTATTATTATCAGGTGATTACTTCTGAAAGGGCCATTATTTTGCAGCTCCATGAAAGGGAAGGACCTAATAGTTAAACATAGCCCATTACTGGCACTATCCTGGCCTCTCACTAATGTTATAGCTCCATGTCATCCCATCTCCTCACTCACCCACCATCCTCCCTGGCTCAGCTATTAGGATTCAAAGATCCCACCATTTGCCACGTATTCTAACTTTCAGACAAAATCTTTCTTTCCCCAGACCAGCAGTGGTTTCTCGTCTGGCATTTCCTCTGTGCTTCATCCTTTGACTCAGTGCCTCCAACCAGGGAGGCCAGTACTCCTGGGATATCCCCTGACTACTGTTTTTTGTTCTCACTCACACATACAAATGGATGTGCAACATCATAGGTTTTCCTCCCTAGACAACCAGCAGCTTCAAATATCAACACTTGTTTAGGTCTTTACTGATGAATATTCTAGGCTATAGCCAAAGATAAAACTTTGCCATTTATCTTTCCTGTAAATAGTATGGGGGGAAAAAAGCTTTAGACTATGAATGTAATTAACACCAGTTTGTAAAATCGAAAAGTCATTTAATATAGTCGAAACAGTAACTAAAGAACTGAACCAAAGCCTAAAAATGTCACTTGCTCTCCACCACTTAAGTAAGATGCAATGGGAATTTTAAAATGAGAAATAATTTGGATTTATTCCTAATTTAAACCCAACTGAAACACGAGGATCATTCCAAATTCTTTTCCACTATTTTTGCATCCTCAAATTAGGCATGCAATGAAAATGAGTTTGGGCAAGAAGCCTCAGGAACATCAGACTGAAACCCAAAAGCCAGAGAAATGCATTCTATGTGTAGGGCACAAGATTTCTCTTTTACGCTAGGCCTTAACTGTCAACTCTTCTTTTTTTGGAGTTTCATCAGAAAGTATATGGATACTATCTATAATAATTCCCTACTTAAAAACTAAGGAATATTACTGGATATGGAGAGAAATCCTAGCTCTACGAAGTAGATATATGTGAATCCAGGAAGTGAATCCATTATTTGTATAGCTTCATTAATGAGGATTGTATTCAAATTTCCTTCCTTTGTTTTATCCTTTTGGTAAATATTCCTTGCAGGGCAGGGTAGCAGGGGGACTATAACATTTGGCTTCATGTTTTATTTATGGGCCTATGTTTGTGTGAAGTTTGCCAAAGGGAAAAAAAAAATTTCATGTTAACCGATTTGATACATTAGGGACACATGTCCACATAGGTTTTGTGCGGGTTGGCTCAGCTGCCTAACAACACCTGCTAAGGGTACCAAATACATGAACTTAGTTCCAAATAATCTTTCTTTTACAGCAGGATATATACCTCCCTATTCCCATCTGATAAAGGGAATATGGACACACAACCCTAGGGATGTGGGCATGGTATTGTAAATCCATCACATCCACTGAGGGGAAACAAAACCACACCACTTAACCAACAACAAACATGGAAGTCATTAAGGGCTTCCCAGGTGGCTCAATGGTAAAGAATGCCAGCAATGCAGGAGACACGGGTTTGATCCCTGGGTCAGGAAGATTCCCTGGAGAAGGGAATGGCAACTCACTCCAGTATTCCTGCCTGGGAAATCTCATGGGCAGAAGAGCCTGGCAGGGTACAGCCCATTGGGTCACAAAGAGTGAGACATGACTTAGCGACTAAAAACAACAATGCTGGTAATCATTGTATGCAAACAAAAAGGTTGATGAATCTAAACTGAATCCTGGCCAGTTCAACCAGCTCAGCTGTCTACACACACAGCCATGCCCCAGACAGCAGGTTCAAGCTCTGTAGTACCAATATTTGTCCACCTGACCCTCAGAGATCTGTGTGCAGTGACAGAGGTGGAGAGTGAAATCAGAGAAAATACTTGCAAGCATTAAACTCTCCATAGAAGTCTGAAATTTCAGTGTAATGGCAACAGACAGATGAAGTTTGAAAGTAATGAAAAATACGTCCCTGAATCTGCCCTGTGGTTCTCTCTCTGAGGAGTGATCAAGAGGTAGTGAGCCAAAATGTTTTCCCATAAAGAGGAAATGGAGTGCTCTCCACTGCCAGGAAAGGCTGCAGGATTCTGAAGAAGTCTCATTAGGAACAGTCTTTGTTTTTTAGTTTAGCTTTTCTTTTTTTTCCTCTCCAAAGAGAATGAGTAATTAAAGGCCTTTGAATTACTCATGCTCATTTTTCTAAAACCAAAGATTTTTTGTATTGTTCTTCTAAATAAATTAAGGAACTATATTTTTATCTCTCAAATCTGAAAATCATGCTTGAAACAAATGCTGAGTACTTTTTAATGCTGAAAGAAGCATTCCCTTCTGATAAAATACATTTTAATCCTCAGAATCTGATATAACATGATAATGCCCACAGAAATCTTTGAATTGTTGGTGATTGTGAGGCTGTTGTTTTGCTGTTTTGGTCTTGTATTACTGCTGATCTTGTCACACTGGGTCACTCACCCACCAACAGATATTTAACACACTGTGTATTCCCTCAAGGGTAAATTAGCTGCATGCCCAGGGCTCAGTTGTTTCATGCTAATAGCTATTAAGTGAGCTTCTTTCTATGAAAGAATTAGAGCAGCTAATAAAAATTAGAGCTCACAAAATAGAGCACCCAGAATACTGGAAAAATTTTTAACTATGATGTGCCTTTCACAACAGAAAGAAACTTGCAAGGTTTAGGGTAATGCAAAGAGCACAGCACACTCACNATGGTATGGACCTAACAGAAGCAGAAGATATTAAGAAGAGGGGTGGCAAGAATACACAGAAGAAGTGTACAAAAATGATCTTCACGACCCAGATAATCACGATGGTGTGATCACTCACCTAGAGCCAGACATCCTGAAATGTGAAGTCAAGTGGGCCTTAGGAAGCATCACTACAAAAAAGCTAGCAGAGGTGAGGGAATTCCAGTCGAGCTATTTCAAATCCTGAAAGATGGTGCTGTGAAAGTGCTGCACTCAGTATGCCAGCAAATTTGGAAAACTCAGCAGTGGCCACAGGACTGGAAAAGGTCAGTCTTCATTCCAATCCCAAAGAAAGGCAATGCCAAAGAATGCTCAAACTACCACACAATTGCACTCATCTCACACGCTACTAAAGTAATGCTCAAAATTCTCCAAGCCAGGCTTCAGCAATACCTGAACCATGAACTTGCAGATGTTCAACCTGGTTTTAGAAAAGGTAGATGAACCAGAGATCAAATTGCCAACATCCACTGGATTGTGGAAAAAGGAAGAGAGTTCTAGAAAAGAACATTTATCCCGTGCATCAGGCTTTCAGGGAAGGTCAGATTTCAACTTGTTTACAGAATCACCTCCAGGTCACCAGATTTGCATCTATTTTGCCCAGCACCTATCATAATGAACAAAAGTTTTAGACTTTAATTATGAATGTGCTAAAGAGAGGACAAAAGTGGAGAGTGAAAAAGTTGGCTGAAAGCTCAACATTCAGAAAACGAAGATCATGGCATCTGGTCCCNAAGACCCTGATGCTGGGAAAGATTGAAGGAGGGAGGAGAAGGGGACAGCAGAGGATGAGATGGTTGGATGTCACATGACACTGACTCGATGGACATAGGTTTGAGTAAACTCCAGGAGATGGTGATGGACAGGGAGGCCTGGCATGCTGCAGTCCATGGGGTTGCAAAGAGTCAGATATGACTAAGTGACTGAACTGAACTTATGAAGAAACAGTCAAGTAACCACACATGCAGCTAAATCTATGGACTATATTGTATCAGAAAAAATTTATCAAGCTATTCTTAAAGGGTTATTCCAAAAAGACTCACTGTACAGCTCTGAGACATTTCAGCCAAAATATTAAAGGAATGCCATGATCTAATGTGCAACTGTGAAAGCTGCACACACATCATTTCAGTGGCAAGGAAAATTGTAGATTACTTTCATTTCTCCCAGCTTCAATAATAGCCTACTTCATTCTGAAACAATGAGATTCCATGTCATGATCACCATTAATCTGTCAAGTATGAGCATTACTTAACTTCACGCTTTTCCCTGAAGATTTACATACAAACCTGACAGCATCATTTAGCACCATTTTCTGGCTCTTCTCAGCCAAGGAACAATATTGGCAGGAATGAGGATTAAATACTAAGTCATATCTTAAAGAAGGTCTAAACCAGAAAGCAGTATTAGAAATATTCTTACTCTTTGAACAAGCCTATGTGATCCAGATCTTCAGAATCTTAATTTTATTGGCCATTAAAATATATGTAAGAATTCTTTTAAATTTCTACATAAAAATTTGTTTTCTTTGCATATGAATCTCTCCAAAGTAGACTCCTATAATTACTCTTTTACCCAAAATATATTAACTTTGTCTTTATTTTTAGAGAGTTAATGATTTAGTATAGCGAGAATAGAAAGAGTAGAAAGAATCAGAAAAGCCCAAGTTTGTGCCAGCGCTGGCATGGTCCCTGTCACCTAGCCAAGGATCAATAACTATTGAATGAATATGGCCTCAGTTGCCAAAAGTTAGATAAACTGTGACCTTTGGGTTAGACAGACAATATTTGTTAAGTGTCCTGTAATCCCAATATACATATATATATGTATGCTTCCTGGTTAGCATTAATAATAAAAATCTACCCTTTATTATGAAAGCATTTTAAATATTCTTTTGGTTCATTTCTGCTGGGAAAAATCCTTTCATTGGGGATTTTTGTTTCAAACAAAAGAGAAAAAAAATAAAACATTGACCAATTAGACATTATCATTTTATAGAGACTGAGAGAGTCAATTCCTAGGTAGGTTGATAAGTCCAGGGTCCCCGAGGAGGAGAGAGAAGTCTGGAGTTGTCAAGGAGGAGGAAAGGACAAATATCTTTTTTTTCCCCTATATATTCCTTAGTTTTAGTCACAAAAAATAGTGTTGTTTTTTTTTTTTTTCCCTTTAAAACCGTAACTGATGATTACACAGCAAACAACTCATTTTAAACTCTGTACTAGCAATTATATAACAACAATGTATCCTGCTTTAGGACAGTTTCTCCTTCCTGAAAACCTTCTGATTAATCTTGATATCTTAAAATGTGTATCATGGGAGTGGGTCTGGTAGGATCTTTCTATTGTTAAGTTTTAACCCTGTTATCCAGTCCATCCTAAAGGAGATCAGTCCTGGGTGTTCATTGGAAGGACTGATGTTGAAGCTGAAACTCCAATACTTTGGCCACTTGATGCAAAGAGCTGACTCATTTGAAAAGACCCTGATGTTGGGAAAGACTGAAGTTGGGAGGAGAAGGGGAGGACAGAGGATGAGATGGTTGGATAGCATCACTGACTCAATGGACATGAGTTTGAGTAGACTCTGGGAGTTGGTGATGGACAGGGAAGCCTGGTGTGCTGTGGTCCATGGGGTTGCAGAGTCGGACACAACTGAGCGACTGGACTGAACTGAACCCTGTTATCCTAAAATGTAAATTTGGGAGTGGGTCTGGTAAAATTTTCACAAACTTGAGACATTCTTTTGATTTATTGTAATAACTAACTTTAAAAATACATAATTCCCTTGCCCACACTAGCGAGGGGGGCACACACTGTCTCCCTTCTGATGTCTATGTCAGGACCTTTCTCTGTCCCTTTTTCACTCTGCTACACAAAAGCTCTTGCGTGATCAAGCCTGGTCCCTGGTCCTGAAGCTAAATCTTCTTCAGAGATCACAAATCCAACATCGTTCACCATAAGCTATCAAGAGGAAGAGTACTGCCCTCTATAGTACAGGTGTTGGACAATGCTATATATCTGTTACAGTATAAACCACAAAAATGTCTTCAAATGTTTTTATTTGCTACTCTCATTGAGAGATGTGTCATATCATAGAAGTTCTACTTTTATATTCTTCAAGCAATTAAACTGAAATATCCTCCTCTTAAAGATGAAACAGAATTTTGTCTTTTTATTCTCCAAATTTGCTTCCATTATAGGAACTTCTCTGTAGGAGAAAGTGATAACATACAAAAGGTATATTGCTGGAATTTGTAGAACTAATTAGCTGTGCTGTCTTGGGGCATATTCATAACTTTTCTGGGCCTCTGTTCTCTCTCTGTTAAAAAGTGGGGGGTATTTAATTAAGTGGTAGTAGAGAATCACTACTTCTCTTAAAATCTGTCACATTAATTATCTCATGCTTTTGTTTTGGAAAGGCATTTTTCTTATAGCTTTCTAGTTTATGTTAAAGGGCTTTAAATTAAAACACTATAATGTCAATCAGCTATATTTCCTCTAATTGGGAGCTATTTGAAATTCTTTGTATCTTTGAAGTATCACTCCTGCGTCTGAGTTCATATATTCTTCGACTTATTAGGCAGGCAAAAAAGGATTCAGCCCTTTTATACGGTGATGGTGTTCCTGAGCTCTGCATAATTTTCTTTGAAAATACACTGAGCTTTTTTCCTTTCTCTCCATGAAAAGAGACTATGAAATTAGTGTTAGAATTATCTGTTTCCATTTAAAAAAAAATAGCACCTTAGAATTGATACTTTCAAACTGAGGTGTTAGAGAAGACTCTTGAGAGTCCCTTGGACTGCAAGGAGACCCAACCAGTCAATCCTAAAGGAAATCAACCCTGAATATTCTTTGGAAGGATTGATGCTGAAGCTGAAGGTCCAATACTTTGGCCACCTGATGTGAAGAGCTGACTCACGTTTGATACAGAATGCAGGACGCTTGGGGCTGGTGTACGGGGATGATCCAGAGAGACGTTGTGGGGTGGAAGGTGGGAGGGGGACTCGGGATTGGGAGCTTGTGTGCACCTGTGGTGGATTCGTGTCGATGTATGGCAAACCCAATAGAGTATTGTAAAGTTAAATTTAAAAATAAATAAATTAAAAAAAAAAAAAAGAAAAGACCCTGATGCTGGGAAAGATGGAGGGCAAGAGGAGAAGAAGGCAACAAAGGATGAGATGGTTGGATGGCATCACTGACTCAATGGATATGAGTTTGAGCAAACTCAGGGAGATAATGAAGGACAGTGAAGCCTGGCATGCTGCAGTCCATGGGGTTGCAAAAAGTCAGACATGACTTAGCGACTGAACAACAACTCTTTATATAAAATATTTAAACCACCCTTCCTTCCTTCCACCGCTGTTCAGTCTTACTAATTTTCAGGACAGGTTTAACAAGCAGCCCCTTAGCAAATTCTCACTTTAGACTGTCTGTAACAGTAAATATCTTTGGATTTTAAACTCTACAATTCATCATGGAAAGAGAAATTAAAGAAAACATTTGCTCAGAAACAAATCCCTTCCAAAATAAAATGCTTCATACAACAAATTAATTATCTAAACGCATTTATGTCACCTACTCTGTAATTTGCTTACTCATAATTCTAGGGTTATCAGATCAAATACAAGATGCCTAGTTAAATTTGATAAGTTTTTAGCATAATTATGTGTGCGATGTTTGGAACATATTTATGCTGAAATACATTCTTATACTAAATGATTAATATTTTAAGAATATTTGCTATTTATCTAAAATACAAATTTAACTGATATTCTTTTTATTTGGTAAATCTGGCAACCCTTCTTAACTCTTCTTTGTAAAAGGAATTGCTGAGGGTGATCATAGCTGCTGAACATAAACTCCAAGTGGCCTAACTCAACAGAAATCTGTGTCTTGCTCTCTCATGTGACTGTTTCCATTTGGCAGGTAGCTTTTCTCTAAATGGTCTTTTAGGGACCCAAGTTCCTCTCATAGTGTGGTTCAGCTAATCCAAGGCCTACATCCACTAACAGAAGGAGCAAGAAGGATGTCCAAGGTAGACACACTTCTCAACTGCCTTGACCCAGAGTGACATAATTTCCACACACAAATTATTGGTGAGAAGCAGTCGTTTGGCCGCATTTAGATTAATCACAGGCTGAGAAATTTAATCCCTCAGTGGGTAATGACTTGCCAGAGTCACCTCTACATAATGAGAGAAAGAGATGACATTTTGGCAAAAAGTTAGTTATTTGTGCCTCAGCTTAGAATAAGTCACCTTATGCCATTTTACTTTGTACTTTGGAAAGAAAAAAACACTGAAGATACTTGGGACCTCCCTTGTTGTATTAGTGGTATACATCCTGTGATATTTAGTAAACAGTAGAGATGAAGTTGATCTAACTGATGGTTTTGTGTAGAACTGTTTTTCCTGACACTGAAAAAAATATGCTATTATATCTATGTCAGTCTACATCAAGGATCTGTCATAAGAAGCCACAAGATAATGGATGTGAACTGCTTTGAGGAATTCAAATACCAGTCACAGATCAAATCATAACACGTGTTACAGTGGGAGACCTCTCGGGGGGTCTAGCTGTGTGGGGCAAAGGTCACCAGCAAGGTCTCCTATAGTCTGGCATGTTACCCTTACCTATTAGTCCTGAAAACTGCTTGAAATTCAACCACAAAAATTAACCAAGACTTATGGGTCCTGATCTCTGAGTCCCCATTTTTTCAGCTCTGAGAATGATTCAGTGCCTTCCTTGCTTGCTCTTGTCTGCTCTGAAGGGAAGCGAAGGCTTACAGTTTTGTACTTTTTGATCCTGTGTTTCGGTCCATCTTTAATCCTGATCCATTCTCTCTGGCATCTCTAGTAGTCCAGAATTTTGCAGGTGACCTGCTGTTAGGTCTGCCTCATTTTAAAAACTAGTAATGACCACAGTAACACCTCTTTTCTTATAACTGGGCTGCTGGCCCAAGTTTCTGTCACCCTACTGTTTACCGTTTCACTTACCGGCTTCAGTTCCCGCAGGTACTGATATTAAATCTGCGGCCACTATCGTTAGGCTGCATCCTCTAAATTAAGTCTTTATGAAAGAATTCTCCTGACATATCTGAAGTGACACAAGGCTACTTCTTGTTTTTCCTGTACTAACAATGAGCTTCAGTCCTATATGGAAGTGAAAATTGCTCAGACTGCTTGAGACCTAGCTTTCCACACTTTTTCCCCCAAGGAGAAAATCGAATCAAGGTGTTTATCTTTCTCTATGCCATTCAAAGGAATTTCTCATTTTTCTTCCTTCCTAAGAGCTTTCAATGCTCCAAACAGATGAGCCTTCTCTATAAGCATTTAGTTTTTCAAGTTACAACATTCCTCCCAATATTGGCAATGTAATAAAAATTCAAGTTAAGTGCTTTTTTTCATGAAAACTCTTAAGAGCTAGATCCTTAAACAATCCACTGTCCCTTAGCTAGAGCCTTGCCTCTCTTCTAAAAAGCAGCTCAGAAGTCATGCTCCCTGGAAGACTTCTTCCTACATGAGAAGCTTCACTGAGGATTCTACTCTATCCAACCACCATAACAGTAGGAAGGCCTCCCTGACCTTCTTCACAGGCACAGATGAATTACCACGTTCCTCATCATCCAACATTTGTTTGGTGCCTATATGGTATCTGCTACTACATGAGGCGCTGCACAGAGTTACCAAGATGGGAAATTTGCCTCTAGTTAATGGTACCTCATTCATCACATACAGAGAATATTTATGTATGAACATATTTGCTGAATGAATAAGGAAAAGTAAGGGATCTCTTGTGCTGTTGTGTGCTATTTTCATGTTTTAAGGCCAGTGACCTTTTGCTCATGGGTAGGGGCAGTATCAGGGCTTCCTACGTGGCCCAGTGGTAAATAAATCTGCCTGTCAATGCAGGAGATGGAAGAGACATGAGTTTGACCCCTTGGTCAGGGGCAGTATTATTACTGTAGGGCAAATCTCCAAGAGCTCATGAGTACAAAGGACTCTGAGAGACCACAGTAAAATAGTCTCAGAGTTTAACCATAAAAAGCATATATGTTCATTGAACATGTTCCCATTTTATGCACTCAATAATTTGTAGAAATTATAAACCACATAATAAAAAATAATTCAGCTATTTTTTTAGGAAAGAAAATTGGTTTGGAGGGTATTTTGATTACATAATTTGTTCAACATTGCAGCTTATTTACTTGGAATTGCTGATAACAAACAAAAGCTATTATGTAATATGGAAAACAAAGACAATGTTATTACTTCAGTAGTAACTATATTAGTTCAGTCGCTCAGTCGTGTCCCACTCTTTGCAATCCCATGAGCTGCAGCACGCCAGGCCTCCTGTCCAACATCAACTCCCAGAGCCTACCCAAACTCATTCCCATTGAGTCAGTGATGCCATCCAACCATCTCATCCTCTTTCGTTCCCTTCTCCTTCTGCCCTCAATCTTTCCCAGCATCAGGGTATTTTCAAATGAGTCAGCTCTTTGCATCAGGTGGCCAAAGTACTGGAGTTTCAGCTTCAACATCAGACCTTCCAATGAACACCCAGGACTGATCTCCTTTAGGGTGAACTGGCTGGATCTCCTTGCAGTCCAAGGGACTCTCAAGAGTCTTCTCCAACACCACAGTTCAAAAGCATCAATTCTTAGACACTCAGCTTTCTTTATAGTCCCACTCTCACATCCATACATGACTACTGGAAAAACCATAGCCTTGACTAGAAGGACATTTGTTGGCAAGTAACTATATCATGCACCCTTAAAATAGTTTTTGACTGACGGAGGTTGGGATCAATGAGGCCACAATTCAGCTGATTTGAACTCAGCTATTCCCTGGACAGCAAGAGAATAACTGAGTACAGTTGTTAACCAATACCTGCATTGAAAATGCAAGAATTATATTACATTACAACCGATGTGGCCATTTTAAGCAATGAATTACTGTTTAATCACTAAGATTAAAATATTGTAGCCAGGGGGAAATGTTTATGACAAAATGGAACAAAGACAGGAAGCTGGCACCCTAGGACTAAAGGGTCTAGTCCAAAGGGCCTGCCTCAAGTATGACCATCATCCAGATACTCAGTGTGGACAGCAGAAAGCCCAAAGTGTTTATCTAGTACCCAACACACACTACACTCTGACCCCAGCAATCCTATCTAGTCTCAGTTTCACTTTCTCCTCTTTTGCTACATGACCACATAATTGACCCATAGAAAAGTTTAACAGAGCGTAATTTCACACATACCTAAGCCAGAGCCATCTGATCAGCATTTTAGCGTTTAGCTCTTAAATACGAACGCATTAACAAGGATCATCACATATTTAGAGGAAGCCACCAACATGAAGAGACCCAAATAAACAAGCTGTGAAAGGAGCTCAGAGTAAATAGAGATCACGTAGAGAATAGAATACTACAACAAAACAAAACAAAAACCAAACACTCATTGAGTTAATTTCCTCAGAGAAAGATAAGAAACAAAAAACAGGATACTGTTATAAAGAAACAATCAGAGAAGAAGAAGGAACAACTGGAAATGAAAAATAAAACAACCAAAATTAAAAATAAACTAGCGAAAAGTGCGTAGGATAAAGCCATGGAAGTTTTTCAGTAAGTAGAACCAAGTAGAGGACTAGATGGACTACAGGAGAAATAAATTAAGAAAATTAAAGGCTGAATCAAGAAGGCCCAATACTTAAGTCATCAGTTCAATGAGGGCAATGTTTCTTTGCTATAATCTCTTGCACAAAGTGACACTACATGGCACAGAGTGGGTATTTAATAACTATATTTGTTGAATGAGTAAATGAAAGTCCCCCCAAAACAGAGAGCTAGTGATAAAAACAAAAGAAGGAAACAGAATATCCCCAAAGCTGAAGAACATTCATCATATGAAATAGTCATGCATCACGTGAAATAGCACAACTATTTTAAAAACTCACATCAATGCTCAATATCGTGAAATTTCAGAATCAAGGATAAGGATTCTATATCCAAGAGCAAAACCAGGCCAATTATAAAGAATATTAGAATTTCTTCTCCAAGAAAGATTAGAATCCAGAAGACAAAAGTATAATGCCTTCAAATTTTAAGAGAAAACCATTTCTTAGCCCAGAACTTTCAGGTCAAAGACATTCTTGTATGTAAAATGTAACAGAAAATTTCTGTCTCCAGTACTTTTTCTCAGAAAACTACTGGAGGATCTATTCCACCAAAGAAAAGAGTAAACCAAGAAAGAGACTCACATAGACTCTCTGAAATGGGATTCAATACAAGAGAGATGCAACTGGAATCCAAGGATGACAGTAAAAAATAGTCCCTAGATGACAGTGGTTCAGCACCCCCAAAGAACCGTTAGACAGATGGAAGCCGGGGGATGGAGTTCCAGCAGAAAAGCCTCCAAGGGAAGAAAAAAATGGGAGCTACAGTAAAGTTCTGCTATGTGGAAAATTACAGTTATTGGAGAATACAGAAATATCTAGCATAGTACAGATTCAAAGAAAACCAATTATTTTTTTTAATTTCAAGAAAACAAGTTATACATGAAGGGAAATTTATCATGGATCAGTTGTGAAATATATTTACATGGTCATAAAATGAAAAGCATTGATGATGCAGTTAAGGAAAATTTAACCAAAGTATATTGGGAGAATACATAGAAGAAGCAAGAGCTAAAACCCTCATTTTAGGTCTAGAGAAAGGAGGGAAGCTATGGAGTACACTAAGAAAGATAGATCTACAATTTTTCATTCTAAGCTATCTATCACTGACCTTTTAAGCTACAAAAATAGATTACTTTCATCAGAATGTTTAAAGCTAACGTATCTTTCTTTTATAAGTGCTATAATGCAATTAACTGACTGGCAACTCACATTTTAAAAATATATTTAATCACTGAATTTGGTATCTATTGGATTAGAAAGTTCATTAAATTTAGTCAGAAATGGTTCCGCAGAGCAATTTCAAAATAGTGGTTTGTTCCTATATATAGCCATCTGAAAAAGTACCAGTGTGATAAGCAATAGCAGCACAAACCATGTCAAAGTTTGGCATGGTAACCTGCTTAACAGTCTTCTGTCTGGAGCCCTGGTTTCCTCTGGTGGTTTGAATTCTGGTTTCATCACTTACTAGCGATGTGGATGTGGCCTGAGGCAAGTGACTTACTTCACTCAATTCATATGTAAAACGAGGACAGTTTTGGTGCCTGCTTGACCAACTTGGAAAACGCAGCAGTGGCCACAGGACTGGTAAAGGTCAGTTTTCATTCCAATCGGTTGTTTCCGACTCTTTGCAACCCCGTGGACTGTAACATACCAGGCAGGCTTCTCCGTCCATGGGATTCTCCAGGCAAGGGTACTGGGGTGGGTTGCAATTTCTTTCTCCAGATGATCTACCTGACCCAGGGATCGAATCCGGGTTTCCCACATTGCAAGAAGATGCTTTACCATCTGAGCCACCAGGGAAGCCCAATCCCAAAGAAAGGAAATGCAAAAAAATGCTGAAAAAAATGCACAATTGCATTCATCTCACATGCTAGCAAAGTAATGCTCAAAATTCTCAAAGCCAGGCTTCAACAGTACATGAACTGTGAACTTCCAGATGTTCAAGCTGGATTTAGAAAAAGCAGGGGAACCAGAGATCACGTTGCCAACATCTGTTGGATCATCAATAAGCAAGAGAGTTCCAGAAAACATCTACTTCTGCTTTATTGATTATGCCAAAGCCTTTCACTATGTGGATCACAACAAACTGTGGAAAATTCTTAAAGAGATGGGAATATCAGACCACCCGGCCTGCCTCCTGAGAAATCTGTATGCAGGTCAAGAAGCTACAGTTAGAACTGGACATGGAACAACTGACTGGTTCCAAATCAAGAAAGGAGTGTGTCAAGGCTGTATATTGTCACCTTGCTTATTTAACTTATATACAGAGTACACCATGAGAAATTCTGGGCTGGATGAAACACAAGATTGCTGGGGAAAATATCAATAACCTCAGATATGCAGATGATACCACCCTTATGGCAGAAAGCAAAAAAGAACTAAAGAGCCTCTTGATGAAAGTGAAAGAGGTGGCTTAAAACTCAATATTCAGAAAACTAAGATCATAGCAACTGGTCCTATCATTTCATGGCAAATAGATGGGGAAACAATGGAAAGCGTGAGGGACTTTGTATTCTTGGGCTCCAAAATCACTGCAGATGGTGACTGCAGCCATGAAATTAAAAGACGCTTGCTCCTTGGAAGAAGTTATGACCAACCTAGACAGCATATTAAAAAGTAGAGACATTACTTTGCCAACAAAGGTCCGTCTAGCTATGATTTTTCCAGTAGCCATATATGGATGTGAGAGTTGGAATAAAAAGAAAGCTGAGCCCTGAAGAATTGATGCTTTTGAACTGTGGTGTTGGAGAAGACTCCTGAGAGTCCCTTCGACTGCAAGGAGATCAAACAAGTCAATCCTAAAAGAAATCAATCCTGAATATTCATTGGAAAGACTGATACTGATGCTGAAACTCCAATACTAAGGCTACCTGATGCAAAGAACTGACTCACTGGAAAAGACCCTGATGCTGGGAAAAATTGAAGGCGGGAGGAGAAGGGGACGACCGAGGATGAGATGGTTGGATGGCATCACCAACTCAATGGACATAAGTTTGAGCAGGCTCCAGGAGTCGGTGATGGACAGGGAGGCCTGGCGTGCTGCAGTTCACGGGGTCGCAAAGAATCAGACACCACTGAGCAACTGAACTGTACCGAACAAACAAAGTTGTGTAGAATCTGTGAATTATTTCATAGGAAGCACTAAGAATAGAGTTAGCATCAAGTAAACACTCAATAAATTGCTACAATTTTTTAATCATTCTAAAATACTTTAAAAACAAAAAGAAGAAGCTACAAACCAACAGGATATTTACTAAGTTCATGCACACAATTTCTTTGGTTACTAGAAAGCTATCTGTATTTCTCTACTCCCATAGCATTAGCCATATCTTGCATTTTCCCTTTTTCCCCTTATGTTGTCTCCCTGTCTTTTTTATCCCAAAATTTATTATCATGTTGTGATAACTAGTAAATTTAGCTAAATGAGGAGAAAGGGACATAAGATCATGTCGATGTATGGCAAACCCAATAGAGTATTGTAAAGTTAAATTTAAAAATAAATATATTAATTAATTAAAAAAAAAAGAAATTTTTTAAAAATTTAATACCACTGAAGAAAATAATACAGGAAAACACTTGCTATTCAAACATAGTGGGGAAAATAGAATTAAATTCACATTGTGTTTTAAAATGTTTCTTTTAAAATTATGAGGGAAAATTTTCCTGTGAGACTATAAATCATTCATCAGTGTTCAATATAAGCACTTGGTACCTCTCCAGCTCTTAATGCCTTCCTGAACTGACATGATTCATTATTGCCAGGTGAGTTTTAAACTAAGAGGGATAGCTTTGAACACTCACTACCCTTCAGCAGAGAAAACATGCAGGAAATGGCACAAAAAGCTTTAAGCCCATCTCCTGTCCTGTTCTTATACTCAGTTTCTTTTCCATTCAGTGTGGCTGCTTAGTGCCTGTTCAACAAACACTGGTTTATTTCTCCATGAAGCTATAACTCTAGTTGAGGAGAAAACGGAAGATTTCAAACTGGGGTTACATGGAAGAAACTGGAAGAATCTCCAAAGGAATACTCTCTTTTTCACCATACAAAAAATCCCCTGACTCCCGTATCACAGAAAAATCTACCTTCAAAACAAATTCCCTGTATGTGAAACAGCAAAAGAGATCCAGATGTATAGAACAGTCTTTTGGACTCTGTGGGAGAGGGAGAGGGTGGGATGATTTGGAAGAATGGCATTGAAACATGCATAATATCATATATGAAATGAACCACCAGTCCAGGTTCGATGCATGATACTGGATGCTTGGGGCTGGTGCACTGAGACGACCCAGAGGGATGGTACGGGGAGGGAGGAGGGAGGGGGGTTCAGGATGGGGAACACGTGTATACCTGTGGCAGATTCTGCTGATGTATGGCAAAACCAATACAATATTGTAAAGTAATTAACCTCCAATTAAAATAAATAAATTTATATTAAAATATATATATATAAAACAAATTCCAAAGAATTCTAACGGATGCTTTTTGGTTAACACTACTTGAAATAGCTTCTGGGTAAGTCCATACTTTCAGTACAATCACATTTTAAGTGCAAGGGGAAATGCCTTCTTGTGACCACATTTCCTCCACATAAGTAAGGAATCCTCAGGACAGCCTCAGAGGCCATGCTCTTGCCTACCTGGAGGAATGATGTTGGTCTACATTTCCTCTCTGTACAGGAGAGGTGAATCTTATTTACACACCTTACTGTGTCCTTGAAAAATCACATGAGCTAACTGATGAGAAAGGACTTAGAAACTGTTTTTTTTATGCCAACTGACAAAACTTATATTTTTAACATATATTTGTTAAGCCTGCCCAGCACTATACTAGGTCTGGGGCATATAACAATGAGCAACGAAAAGCTCTTGTCTCCACTGAGCTTTCATTAAAATAAAAGATGTGTGTGTGCATCTCTGTCACTCAGTCATGTCTGACTCTTTGTGACCCTATGGACTGTAGCCCACTAGGTTCCTCTGTCCATGGGATTTTCCAGACAAGAATACTGGAGTGGGTTGCCATTTCCTCTTCCTCCAGGGGAACTTCCAAACCAAGATATTAAAGCCACGTCTCCAGCACCTCCTGCAGTGGCAGGCAGATTCTTTACCACTGAGCCAGCTGGGAAGTCACAATACATATAAGGCTTGTACATTATATACATACAGTACATATATTAGCCAGAAAAACAGAACCAAAAAGATGTGTGTGTGTGTGGAGGGGGCGTCTGTGTGTTTACAGTGTGTGTACATGGTATGCATGAAGTGTGCATGTGTGTGTAAGGGAATGGCTCATGTAATTGTGGAGATTAAATTGTGGCAAGTCCAAAACCTGATTCAGTAAGCTAGCACGCTGAAGACTCAAGAGAAGAGCTGCAGAAGTCACCATGAGCTGTAGACTGGAGAGGCAGCCGTGAAGTCAGTATTTTAATCACAGGTACTACACTGAAGCAATGGAAATATGAACCATGCTGCGAGGGTCTGGTGTTAGTTTGCTAACCTGTGGTAACTAAATTCGTGCACACGGACATAATATTCTGAAATGAAAAACACATACATAAACTCTCCTTAGACCCCATTTTTCTTTTTTCCCTTCGTTAGGTAGTTAGAATTGGAAAAATGAGTCCAAAATGGCAGTGGCTCAAAGACAAAGAAGGGAAAAGCCCACAAAAATAGAACAAAGGAAGGTCCAAGAACCGGAGTGACGACCTCAGGTAAAACTGCCCTCCTGGGTAGCCCAATTTACACAGGGCAAGCTCAGGGGATGGAGAAAAAACATAGAAAAAGAGGAGCCAAAACTGAACTGGGGCTTCTCTTTGGGTCCTTTGGGTCGGCCCACCCTCACACCTCAAGGATGTATTTTCCTTTGCTTGCCAAATAAAACTGAGCTGTGACACTGGTCCGACCATTGCTTCAAATTTTTGCTGCAGCGAGACAGATCCAAGGAAATTACAAATTCCTCTGACATCTTTTATAAAAAAAAAATCTCATTGAAGAGGTGGTTAGTATTTGCTGTCTCCATCTCCTCACCACCCTGCCCATCCTCAGGCTTACTAGGTGGGCTTTAGGTTCTGTCACTCTGCCAAGACATGCCTGGTTAATACTATACATTCAGTGGTTAATTAGTCCACATCACCTGACCATTTAGGAGCATTTTAATAAAACTGGCAAATTCCTCTTTCTTGAACCACTATGAAAAATTTGTCTCTGAGCACTATGTCTTTTTGGTTTTCCAAATGCCTCAGTGGCTACCCTTCTGTTATCTGTTTTGCTGGATTTCTTCTATTTTATAAGGTATAGTCTGTAACCATCTCTTATTCTCCAGTTGCTACCTATATGATCTCATTCAGTTTGGGGTTTTAAGTAACACCTGTATATCAATGATTTCCAAGTTTGTATCTCTGACCACCATCTCTTCCTTGATTTCTAAACAGGTGGTAAAAGGCATTTCAACCTCAGTCTAAAAGAGAACTTTATATTCTCCATCCCTATCTGTTTCCTCCTCATCTTCCCCATCTGTGCATGTGATGCCCTCAACTGCTCTAGCCAAAAATTTAGGGATAACCTTTGATCCCTGTCTTTTCTTCAAGCTGCCACCCAATCCAGTAACCAGTCTGCTCCATTCTGTCTTCAGAATACTAATAAATCTGGGAGCTGACCTCTTCTCCCATATCCACTGCTGAGACTCACATCAAAACCATAATTTTCTCCCACCTGAACTGCTGTCTTCTTTTTGGGTCTTCTTGCTCCGCCATAGCTGTCTGTGATCAATTTTTACTTCAGCTGCCAGAATGATCTAAGAATGCAGTAAAACTGTATCAGACCTCTGCATAAAACCTTCTGGTGACTCTCCATCATACAAAGTGTAGGTCCAAACTCCCTACCACAGTCTACATCAGGCCTTATATGATCTCTTCTCTGACCTACACTCTGTTCTTTCAACACTCAGCTACATTCCTGTCTCAGGGACGATGCATTTGCTATTCTTTCCACATATTTTCTTCCTTCTGACCTTAGCAATACACTATTTATTCACTTCACTCAGGCCTCTTTGCTCAAAAGATAGCTTCTTAAGAGGACTTCCATAATTATGGAAAATAGCACCTCGTACTCACACTCAGTATCTCCATTCCCTCTTCATTTTATTTCACAGCAATCATCAGACATCGTGACACTGTACTATAAACACACACACACACAAAGGCAGTCCTCATTTTGCACAGTTCTCATGTGTATGGGGTTCAGTGACTATGGTTTAGTTAAAAACACCAGTTTCTCAAAGACATAGTTCACACTTCAGTTACCATGATAGATTAACTCTAGTAATTATATGAAACACAATTTTGCTGCCAGCTCTTCAGTTCCCAAATCACAGCATAAAACACATGGACATCATGATCAGTAACTAATCACATCACTTTTTTATGTCTGTTGGTGACTGCTCACTGTGTATCTGCTAATCAATTCATCCGCAGAGAGCAAAGAATGAACTTTTGATGCCTCCTAGTCTCCTGTTGATAAACCCATATGACATCTTACAGAAATGTACAAGTGAAAGAGAGAATTGGCCAATGAAAATGAAAATGTATTTAAAAAATGGTATCACTGGAAGTTAAATTTGAATCAAATATAAATGAGATTATAGAAGAAATATCTGAGTGTGGAAATGCTGCCTCTGCCACCATTAGAGAAACTTTAGGTAGGCAGCTAGAAGAATTCAATGAAGTACACCTAGTGACCAATTGTGATGGAAAGGGTGAAAATGTCCCAGAAGTCACACTTGCCAAAAACTTTCCCTTGAAATCACTCTCAGATGGCATTGAAGGCATTAAGGATAAAACATTGGAAGCTGATCCAAACTTAGAAAAGAGTATGACAATTTGTCAAGATAAAAGAAGCTGCTCCCTCTCTATCATAGGTTATACAATGAGAAGAAAGTGGCAAGCACTGCTCAATACTCCTGACACTTTTTTTTTTTTGAGGAAAAAAAACCCAACACTTTAATTCTGAACATTTCTAAAGCTTGCAAATTTGCAAGAGTATAAGATTACCTCTCAGAAATCCATCACATTTCTAACACTGAATCTGCAGAAACTCAAATGAAACCATAATACTAATTGGAATCACTTCAAAAAATGAAATAAGTATAAAAATAACAAATCATATATGGTATCCTATGCTAAAAATTGTAAACTGCTGAGAAACCAAAACAAAGACAAATGGAGAGATACACTTTGTTCATGGATTGGAAAACTAAATTTACTAAAAATGTTAAGCTTCCTCAAATTGATATATAGGTTTATTCCTATCAAAATTCCCATCAAAATCCCATCTCTGTAGACACAGACAAGCGTACTCTAACATATATATTGTAAGGCACGGGCCCTAGGATAGCTAAAGAAAGTGAAAGTGAAGTCGCTCAGTCGTGTCCGACCCCATAGACTGTAGCCCACCAGGCTCCTCCATCCAGGGGATTCTCCAGGCAAGAGTACTGGAGTGGGTTGCCATTTCCTTCTCCAGGGGATCTTCCTGACCCAGGGATCAAACCCAGGTCTCCCACATTGTAGGGAGACACTTTAACCTCTGAGCTACCAGGGAAGTAGGATAGCTATAACAATTGTGATAAGAATAAAGTGGAGCTAAAATAACCAATACTAAGGCTTACTATGTAGGTACAATTATCTATTTAGCATGCTATTGGTGGAATAGACAACAAAGCAATGGCAGAGAACCCAGAAACAGACCCACGAAACACACTAACAGATCTTTAACAAAGATGCAAATGAAAGTCAATGGAAGGACAGTCACTCCAAAAGCAAAAACAGTGCTAGGTCAACGGGACATTTTGAGGCAAAACAAAAAGGAAAAAACCATGCAATAAGTCTTAAACACCATATACAAAAAAAATTACTGAAAGTGAACCACAGATAAACAAAATGCAAAAACATAAAACTTTAGGAAAAATGACACATCTTAGAAAGAAACCATGGGGACAAAATCTTTCATATGTAGACTAAGCAAGTAGGTCTCAAATGACACCAAAAACATGATCTGTAAAAGGAAAAATGGGAAAAAATGAACTTATTCAAAATCAAAAACTTTTGCTCTGTTCAAGACCTGTATAAGAGGATGAAAGACAAGCTGAGAATAGGAAAAAATATTTGCAAGCTTCCTACCTAATAAAGAAAAGACTAGTATGTGGAAAATATGCAGAATTCTTAAAACTGAATAGGAAAGAAACAGACAATTCAAACAGAAAATGGACAAAAGAGGTGAAGAGATATTTTATCAAAACATGTATGCAAATAGCAAATAAGCACCTGAAAAGATGTGCAACTTCATTAGCCATTAAAGAAACAAATTAAAACCAGAACGAGATACCACTACAAACCTCTAAGAATGGCTAAAAACAGTGACAACATCAAATGCTGAGGAAGATGTAGAGAAACTGGGTCATTCATACACCGCTGCTGGAAATGTAAAATGGTACAGACACTCTGGAAAATAGTTGTCTTAATTTCTTAAAACTAAACATACTATTATCATGCATGCATGTGTATGTGTATGTGTGTGTGTTGTGTGTGTGTTCAGTTGTGTCTGACTCTTTGCAATCCCATGGACTGTAGCCTGCCAGGCTCCTCTGTCCATGGAATTTTCCAGGCAAGAATTCTAGAGTGGGTTGCCATTTCCTCCTGTGAGGAATCTTCCCATTCCAGGGACTGAATCTTCCTCTCTTGTGTCTCCTGCATTGGCAGGTGGATTCCTTAGCTCTGCGCCACCTAGAAGGCTCACACTATCACCATATGACCAGCAATTGTGCTCCTGGGCAATTTATGCTGGATAAATGAAAATGCATGCTTACCCAAAACCTGTATGCTGATGTTCATGACAGCTTTGTATATAATATCCAAAACCTGAAACAATCTTCAATGGTTAGAAACCATTGGTAGATGTAAAATTTAGGCAAATTTCAAGGGAATTGCGTTGAGTAAAAAATTCTAATCTCTAAAGTTACACATTGCATGACTCCATTTTTATTCAGTTCAGTTCAATTCAGTCACTCAGACATGTCCAACTCTTTGCAAGCCCATGAACTACAGCACGCCAGGCTTCCCTGTCCATCACCAAGTCCCAGAGCTTGCTCAAACTCATGTCCATCGAGTCGGTGATGGCATCCAAACATCTCATCCTCTGTTGTTCCCTTCTTTATTACATTCTTGAAATTATAAAACTATACAGATGGAGATTATACTACTGACTTCCATGGATAAGGAATGGGAGAGATGCCTGTGGTTATAAAAGGACAATATGATAGACCTATGTGGTAAAAGAACTGTTCTAAATCTAACTACAGTGATGGATAAACAAAACTACACTTGGGATAAAAATGCCTAAAATTAAACACACACACACACACACACACACACACACACACACGTGAGTAAAACTGAAAAATCTGAGTAAGATCAGTGGACTGTATCAATGTCAGTTTCCTGGTAATGATAATATGCCATAATTTTGCAAAATGTTACCACTGGAGAAAACTGAATACAAGGTGCATGGAATCTCTCCATATTACTTCTTAAAACTGCATGTGAAATCTATAATTACCTCAAAACAAAAAGTTTTACTAAAATAACAGTCTCATATACACAGTCTCATTGGCATTATTTATGTAAGTCTCAGACTAGGAATAACCCAATGTTATTGGAGGAACAATTTGTAGTACAGAGTGTATGTATTAGTTGCTTTGTCATATCCAACTCTGTGATTCCATGGACTGTAGCCCGTGAGGCTCCTCTGTCCATAGGAATCTCAAAGTAAGAATACTGGAGTGGGTTGCCATTTCCCTCTCCAGGGGATCTTCCCAACCCAGGGATCGAACCTGAGCCTCCTGTATTGCAGGAGGAGTCTTTACCATCTGAGCCACCAGGGAAGCCAATTACTGTAGTAGAGTGGCACAATGTATGTAGGCTTCCCAGATGGCACAGTGGTAAAGAATCTGCCTGCCAGATTCTTAAGAGATGTAGTTTCAGTCCCTGGGTTGGGAAGATCAACCTGAAGTTGGGAAGATCATTCCTGGAGTAGGAAATGGCAGCTCGCTCCAGTATTCTTGCTTGGAAAAGTCCATGGACAGAGGAGCCTGGTGGGCCACAGTCCATGGGGTCACAAAGAGTCAGACACAACAGAGGACAACACAAGGAAATCCTACTCAGAAATAAGAATGGATAAACTCACTATACATGTAGCACCACAGGTAATCTCACAGACATTTTGAATGGGAGAATTCAGCATTTCATTTACAGAAAATTCTATAACAAACAAAACTAACCTATGGTGATAAAAATTAGATCAGTGACTCCCTGGGTGAAAGAGAGAAGCAGAGTGACTACAAAGGGACATGAGGGGACTTTCTAGGATGATGGAAATAGCTCATATCTCAGTTAGGATGGGGGGGTTCATGGTGCACACATCTGTCAAAACCCAGACTATACCCTTCATATCTGTGCTTTTTATTGCATGTAAGTTATACCTCAATAACCTATTTTTCTTAAATGTCTGCATGATTGTAGGCTTAAAGGCCAGAGTAACACCAGCCAAGGAAAGAGAGAATGTGCGCTGTTACAGTAGCCAAGGCACCTGAGTGTCCATCAGTGGACAAAGAGATCAAGAAAATATGTGTGCACAGAGACACACACACACAGCCCCACAGAGAGAGGATTATTATTTAGGCATAAAAAAGAAAGGAATCCTGCCTTTTGCAACAACCTGGATGGATCCTGGGGGCACTATGGTAAGTGAAAGAGGCCAGACAAAGACAGACATGATCTCACTTGTATATGGATCTAACATTGGAACTCATAGAAACAGAGAATCGAAGAGTGGTTACTGGGGGTCAAGGGATGGGAGAAATGCAAGATGTTGGTCAAAGAGTACAAACTCTGTTATAAGATTTATTGTCAGGATCCAATCACAGTGGGTGACTACACTTAACACTGTCTGGTACACCTGAAAAATTCTGTAAGAGTTGAGCTTTAATGTTCTCATAATAACGACAGGAACATGGTAATTGTGGGAGGTAAGGGCTGTGTTAACTGACCTTATCGTGGTTTATATTTTGCAATGTATATATGTTTATCAAATCAGGATAAACCTTAAAATTACATGGTACATGTCAATAATCTCAATGAAGCTAGGGGAAAAAAGAAAGCCTTGAATTAAGTGAAAGATAAAACCTCTCTTTTCTATTACAAGACCTCGCCACACCATAGGGTGTGTGGAGAATAAGGAATCCAGAAACTCACACTTTGGTGAAATACAGTTGATGATGATGTAATGTGCATAGGCTATAATTTGCATTTTTCCACATAGGTGTAAGATTTTAATAAACAAATAAACCTGTCAGTTCAGGAAATAACTAACTTATCATGTCTGCCCTGACTATGCACTGTTGATTACAAAGCACTTCCACGGAATCAAATAGACTGGGAGATTAAATGACATGGAAATTATTGATTGGTGGCCTTAATATCCATGCTTGGCAAGAGAGATATAGACATATATTCCAGAGAAAAGTAAGCTTCATCTTCTAAGCTCTCACCCTGTTATTAACAGCCTTCAAGTGCCTCAATTTTGCTGTGTTCTAAAGTGGAATGTGATTCTCACACAAGAGGCCAGCAGCACACTACAGCCTGGAAGGACAACTGGAAAGGATGCAATCCGCTTTCCACCATTTTTGTCTTCTAGAACCGCCACTGAATTCTGATGTCCAGACATTTAGAATCTCTGATTAGCCTACAGAGAAGTCAGTTCTAAGCAATCACATCTTTATCTTAATTTTAAAAAAGAGAGAAATCAAGACGTGAGAAAAAGATGTCTGAGGTACTAAATATAAAGACATGATTCAATTATTCTGGAGTCAGTTATCTAATCGGGAGAACCAGTTCTGCACTGTCAAAAACATGATATCAAAATTGGTAAAGTCACTCTGGAGAACAGTACGGAGGTTCTTTAAGAAACTAAAAATAGAGCTACTACGCAATCTAGCAATCCCACTTCTGGGCAAGTATCCAGAGGGGAAAAAAAAACATAGCTTGAAAGGACACAAACCAACCAACGTTCACTGCAGCCCTGTTTGCAGCAGCCAAGACATGAACACTACCTAAGTGTCCATCCACAGATGAATGAATGAAGATGCGGTGCATATAGACAGCGGGATGTTACTCAGCCATTAAAAAGGAGGAGAAAGCCATCTGCAACAACATGGATGCAACTAGAGATTATCACACTAAGTGAAATAAGTCGGAGCAGCACAGACATGATATCACCTGTAGGCTTAATCTTTTTAAAAGTGATACAGATGAACTTATTCACAAAACAGAAACAGACTCACAGACTTAAAGAAACTTATTGTTTACTGTAGGGGAAAGCTAGGTGTGGAGGGACAGATTGAGAATTTAGGATTGGCATGTATACACTGCTATATATGAAATAGATAACCAACAAAGAACTACTGTATAGCATAAGGAATGCTGCTCAATATTCTGTAATAACCTAAATGGGAAAATAATTTGAAAAGAATACCTGAACCACTTTGCTATGCATCTGAAACATAACACTGCTAATCAACTATGCTTCAATATAAAACAAAGTGTTTAAAAAAGACACCAATCTATTCATGTGTTGGGTTTTTTTTTCCCCTGCTAAAACCTTTAGGGGTTTTCCTGGTGGCTCAGTGGTAAAAAGCATCCTCCTGCCAATGCAGGAGACACCAGTTCAATTCCTGGGTTGGGAAGATCCCCTGGAGGAGGAAACGGCAACCCACTCCAGTATTCTTGTCTGGGAAATCCCACAGGCAGAGGAGCCTGGTGGGCTACAGTCTGCTGGGAGCCAGCATGGGGAATCCCACCCATGGCAAAGGTCATGAGGAAGGGGGCCTGACAAATGCAAAGGCAGGATCAGGCTTCAAGGGTCCCCCTGGAATTTCTGGAGCATCTACCCCCAAAACCAGAGTCTGCCTGCTTTACTGTGTTATGCTTTCCACCTACTCTTCTGACATTAACAGGGGGCTGTCCCCCCACCACCCTTTTCTGGAAAAAGTTAATTTAGAGCTTTTATATAATAAGTCTCCTGGGCATAATAAGAGCGTTTCAATCCCAAAACCCCTCTGATGGCTTTCTAGCCTGCCTGACAGGTTTGTCCAGACTCTAACAGCTGCGCATGTGATTGTTTGCAGCCTCCCGACTGCGAGAGGCACAGGAAGCTTAAAACATCCTAGGAATGTAGGGGCTTCCGAGGAGTCAAAATCATTAGAATAGGACTGATTAAGGGTTTCATTGTTGAGCCAATACTTGCTGCCAAGTTTTCATATCTTTTCTTTGTTGATATAGTTGGTATGTAGAAAAAACAGGTAGTAGCCCTTGTATTAGCAACATTAGATCTTTAAGTACTTTCTTTGTTATAACCCATTGCACCTTTGTTCTATAGGAATGTAACTTTATTTAGTACTTTGAGGGTGATGCAGACTAAAGAAAAAAATACTTCAAGGGAAAATGAGTTTTCTGGTTGATAGACATTTATCTAGGAAAAGAGCCATAAAAATGTTAACAGGCCTCCTGGCCAGAAGACGATGTAAAACCACCTGAGACCTTGTATATACAGGAAGGTATGCAAAAAGAAAGCCTGGTCTCAATAAGGGTCAGGACTGCTGCCCCTGCATAACTCTGCATATTCCACTATTTCCTTATGTACAACTTGGGGTATATAAGCTGCTTTTGAAAATAAAGTTGTGGGTCTGGCACGAATGGTTGGCTCTCCCATGTCCTTCTTTTCTCCCCTTTCAGGCTGAATTCCCATCTGGAGCACAGAGGCTCTCCATGTCTACTTATTTGTCCTGGCTTCTAATACCCATGTGAGAGGGAGCCCAAGGCGGGGCACCCTCTGCTATTCAAGCGGGCACCGGTGGCCTACGTAGACAGTACAAGCCCCTTGTCTTGGAGCTTTATTGGTCTCCTGTGTAAACCAAGTTATTCAGCCTCTTTTCTCCACTAATTTTCGTACTACACTATTCTTTCCTAATCTCTCTTTATATCTCTAATAAATAAGTTTCTCCTTGCCGACTCTGTCCCTGCTTCGAATTCCCTGGATCCGCTGGGGCTGGACCCCGGCAACAGTCCATGGGGTTGCAAAAGAGTTGGACACGACCAAACAACAATAAACCTCTTTAGACACATATATCACACACACTGATTTTTTAATTTTCTCCTGTGCAAAACTGGGAGCAAATTAACTAACCGTTAGCTTTGGATATTGAACCCAGGAAAGAGTTGAGCTGTTCAAACCTGAAATACATGTCACTCACCAGCTCCCTGCTTCCCACTTTCCTTACTGGAAAAACAGAGATAAAAATAATTCCTTCTCTATTGAGACTATTTGGAGAATCGAATAAATGAATGAACAGACTTAAGATACAAAACATGTTTCATATCTTAAGTGTGAATGCTATTTGATGTATATTTGATAAAAAATTTGACAGAAGAGATAGATTTACTATATGGATAATTGATAAAGTTTGAGGATTAACTTTCATTTTGCTGGCATGCACAACCAAAAATAAATGAAATTCCTCTGTGAGACTACAATTCTGAAACCTGCAAAACTCTAAGAGAGTTGAAAAATTAACTTATATATCTGGTTTTGGAGTGTGATAATGGCATGAAACCAGCATCAGTCAAACACAAGGGAAAGTCTAGTACAGATAAATAGTATACAGCTAGTAATAAATTCTTCCAACTTTGTAGCAAGCTATTTGATTCTGAAGATCAAAGTACCTAATAGGAATAAATACAAATGGTTAAGGCAATGTTCTCTATTCTTTTCATTTTACTTGTCATAATGAAACTCCAGTACTTTGGCCACCTCATGCGAAGAGTTGACTCATTGGAAAAGACTCTGATGCTGGGAGAGATTGGGGGCAGGAGGAGAAGGGGACAACAGAGGATGAGATGGCGGGATGGCATCACCGACTTGATGGACTTGAGTTTGAGTGAACTCCAGGAGTTGGTGATGGACAGGGAAGCCTGGCGTGTTGCGATTCATGGGGTTGCAAAGAGTTGGACATGACTGAGCAACTGAACTGAATTGAATGAAAACATAAATTCTATTCATCATGATATATTAAAATATGACAGGATTCACATTAAAAATACTTGTGTTTAGACTAAAAGTTAACTTAAATAGAATAAAGCTTAAAAAAAACTTTTAAATAACTTTAGGTTTCAAACAGAAAGTTTAATAATAATGAAATACAAGCATACAAGGCAATCTATATTTACATTACCTTCTATCACATATGAATCCGTAAAGAAGACATCTACTAGAGTCTTCATCATTTCACCAAAAGAAGAAATTTGTTTTTCTTTTCTACCACTACACCTTCTTATTCATCCCATGCCTCTCAGTTATGAGTCCCTATAAATTGCTTTCCTTTGCTTCATTTTTTCAAACATGTTACTACAAGTGCATTGTTATAGTGAATAATCCATTTGTCTTCCCCTCCTATTGAATAAAAATATTTTCCTAGTCTAAAATTTTTGAGAGACGTACGCTTTGGAAATCAAATTCCAAATAGCTTTGGTGAAGGTATAGATATTCATTCTTTATACACAAATTATAAACATTAAAATCCATTTCTTTTTGTTCAAAGTTACTTCCCAATTGTTGAGTAAACTATTTACTATGCAACAAGTCAGAATACTGTCTATACAGCCAATATTTGAAAAATTAGATACCCTCAAAATTTTCTTTTTTGTTGTTTATGGCAAAATTTTCCCTATCCCAACACCTTGTTGCTATCCAAAACTGTATGCACAGAGAGAATATGTCCAAGGGATAAAAAAGCTCTTCATATTAGCCTAAGCAAAGCAATTAAAAATATAAATTTAGCATAACAGACATATGTTTTATGTTAGTAAGTCTTTTCCAACATGTGATAAATCATGTTTGTAAATTCTTATTCAAATACATTAAGAATTTGACATTTTTCCTTTATGATACTGAGAATATATAACTAAAACTATTTCCATTTGTTCCTGGTTTCCAAGAAGCTAAGGGTCAAATAAATCAGCTTCTCATGACATAAATATATTGGCATCTTTTTGAGAAAACCTGTTCCTTTTTCTTTCCTAAGTTTTAGAATATTGTCTAGTGTGTGCGTGCAAAGTTGCTTCAGTCGTGTCCAACTCTGTGCAGACCTATGAACTGAAGCCCACCAGGCTCCTCTGTCTATGGGATTCTCTGGGCAAGAATACTGGAGTAGGTTGCCATGCCTTCCTCCAGGGGATCTTCCCAAGCCAGGGAATCAAGCCCACATCTCTTACGTTTAACCTGCATTGGCAGGCAAGTTCTTTACCATTAGAACCACCTGGGAAATCCAGAGTATTGTCTAGTAGAAAACATTAGTCTTATTATGCATATGTTATTTATTGCAATCTCTTTCAAATCTCTTTGAGAGAACTGGTAGGATACAATTTAAGTGTAAATATGTATACATATATTTGTATATGTATATTAAAAGATGTTAAGATGGAGGGCTAAGTTCTGATTTTAGTAAATATTAACAGAAGAAAAGTTATGACCAATCTAGATAGCATATTGAAAAGCAGAAACATTACTTTGCCAACAAAGATCCGTCTAGTCAAGGCTATGGTTTTTCCAGTGGTCATGTATGGATGTGAGATTTGGATTGTGAAGAAAGCTGAGTGCTGAAGAATTGATGCTTCTGAACTGTGGTGTTGGAGAAGACTCTTGAGAGTCCCTTGGACTGCAAGGAGATCCAACCAGTCCATTCTGAAGGAGATC
Source organism: Neotragus pygmaeus (assembly GCA_006410875.1). NCBI lineage: Eukaryota > Metazoa > Chordata > Mammalia > Artiodactyla > Bovidae > Neotragus > Neotragus pygmaeus. The sequence goes on along the minus strand of SJYV01038633.1, from coordinate 1,560,984 downwards.
AGCCCNCCCAACCCAGGGCTCGAACCCAGGTCTCCCGCATTGTAGACGGACGCTTTACCAGCTGAGCCACCAGGGAAGCCTATATTAGAGCAATCTAACCACTCAGTTGGAGAAGGAAATGGCAACCCACTCCAGTACTCTTGCCTAGAGAATCCTGTGGACAGAGGAGCCTGGTTGGTTGCCGTCTTTGGGGTCGCACAGAGTCGGACACAACTGAAGTGACTTAGCAGCAGTAGAAGCAGCAGTCACTCAGTGTTGACCCTATAGAAATGCTTACACAGGTGGGCACATTGAAACACATGCAGGGAGATTTGTGTCTAAGCAGCAGTATACATAGTAATAAGAGAAAACCTGGAAGCAATATAAATGACCATCCATCAGACAACAGATAAATAGAGATCTGTGTAGCAGTTAGAAACAAGGTAAATCTTTATGGATTAACACAGTTAAGACTTCCAAGACATGTTTGTGAGAAAAATCAAGTTGTGGAACATGAGTAGTAAGATACTAATTATGTAGAAACATCACACATTCATACCCAGTCATATATGTATTTATGTGGGGGTCTGTCTCCTTCTCAACCTGTGTGTACACACACATACACACACTCACACACACACACACACAGGGCTTCCCTGGTGGCTGAGATGGTAAAGAATCTGCCTGCAGTAAGGGAGACCTGGGTTCGATCCCTGAGTTGGGAAGATCCCCTGGAGGAGGGAAAGGCTACCCACTGCAGTATTCTTGCCTGGAGAATCCCATGGACAGAGGAGTCTGGTGGGCTACGGTCCATGTGGTCGCAAAGAGTCAGAGCCACTGACTGAGCCACTTTCATTTTCACACGCACACATACACACACATATATATTTAATGCCTAGCGACCAGGGTTGAGGGAAGTATTCAAAAGATACCTTATCTTTCCCTCTTTATTTACTTTATTGCTGTAAAAATAATTTCTGTATTACTTGTAGAATTAAAAGTTTTAAAAAATATTTTCTTTTTTTTTGAATGAGTTTTCTGATCTTAGTTTTTTTTTTTAATTTTATCAAAAATTTATTAGTCAGTTTTTTAACAATTGGTAAATGATAATGAATTTTTTTACATACCAAAAATATATACTTTCAATTTGTCATAAAAATCTACTCTATTCCATTTTTAAGCAACATGTTAAAGTTGGTGCTGCTGCTGCTACATCACTTTAGTCGTGTCCGACTCTGTGCAATCCCAGAGATGGAACCACCAGGCTCCCCTGTCCTGGGATTCTCCAGGCAGGAACACTGGAGTGGGTAAAGTTACTAGCCTGTAATTTTCAAATTTGTATGTCTCAGGCTTATATCTTGACAGAAATTCAGATTTACAGGTCTCCAAGCATGGTTGGGAACTCAGTGGGAGCAAGATACACTCTCTTCCTTTACTTAGCATCACAAAATGGGTGTCAAATAAATATTCAAGAACAAAGGAATGAACTGACCAATGGATAAATGACAGTAGTGAATGTTATACTCGTGTTACCCAGCATTGTTCAGGATTGAAAATCTCACAATTTTCAGAGAGCAATTAAGAGAATATGCAAGAAAAAAACTAATATATTTTATTCCAGGCAATATTGCTATATCAATCTTATTAATGATACTAAGTATTTATCTCCAGAAGCAAATTAAGACTCATATCAGAACTTCCATCCTTCTCCAGCCCTGGATATTAAGTCATTACTTTTTCTGTCAGTTTCTTTTTTTTTTTTTTAACACAAGTAGTATTTAATTAACATAAAATGACTGTTCAGGGGTATATTCTAAACCCTCACTAGCCACTAAGTATATAAGTATATATTAAGTATAATTTTTTAAAATTCAGCCACTGTTTCAAATTTATTTTGTTTAAATAAAGCTATTGAATCCTTCACCGAACTTACCATACACCTTTTGCTACTCAAAGTACAGTTCTAAGACCAGCAAGATCAGCATATCATGCAAGTTCATTAAATCTCAGGGATCACCCAAGACCTACTGAATCAAAATCCTTTTTAATAAGATTCTTCAGTGATTCATATACACTTTAAAGCTGGTGAAGTACTGCCATATACTACTCTTTTGTTACTAAGTCAACTTTTTAAATTATAGAGATAAGACATGTATAGGTTTTTAAAAATATTAAAGGACACTATAAACAAAACCACATTACAAGAAAACTATAGGCCAACAGGTCTCCTGAACATAACTACAAAAGTCCTCAACAAAGTATTAGAAATAGAAGAACATGTTTTAAAAAAATTATACACCGTGACGCTATGGTCTAAACGTATATACCTTCTCAAAATATACATGTTGGAATCCTAATGTCCAGTGTGACACTATTAGTAGGTGGGGCCTTTGGGTGCTTACGTCATGAGGGTAGTGGCCTAGTGATGGGGATTATTTTGTTCTTGTAAAAGAAATCCCATAGAGCTCCCTAGCTCCCTCAGACATCTGCAACTTAAAAGAGGGCCCTTGCCTGACCATGGTAAAGTCAAAATCGCTCAGTCATGTCCAACTCTTTGAGACTCCGTGGATATACCCCAGATGTCAACTGTCTAGTCCCCAGAACTGTGAGAAATAAATTTCAGCTATGTATAAGTTTCCTAGCATGTGATATTTCATATGGCAGCCTCAACAAACTAAGACAACAACCAATGTATACAAAGTTGGCTGAACATTCAAAAATCAATTAATGTAACTCATCATATCAACTGAATTTTTTATATTGACACAGTAAAAGCATTTGACAATATCCAACAAAATCACTGCAGATGGTGACTGCAGCCATGAAATTAAAAGATGCTTACTCCTTGGAAGAAAAGTTATGACCAACCTAGATAGCATATTCAAAAGCAAAGACATTACCTTGCCGACTAAGGTCCGTCTAGTCAAGGCTATGGTTTTTCCTGTGGTCATGTATGGATGTGGGAGTTGGACTGTGAAGAAGGCTGAGCGCCAAAGAATTGATGCTTTTGAACCGTGGTGTTGGAGAAGACTCTTGAGAGTCCCTTTGACTGCAAGGAGATCCAACCAGTCCATTCTGAAGGAGATCAGCCCTGGGATTTCTTTGGAAGGAATGATGCTAAAGCTGAAACTCCAGTACTTTGGCCACCTCATGCGAAGAGTCGACTCATTGGAAAAGACTCTGATGCTGGGAGGGATTGGGGGCAGGAGGAGAAGGGGACGACAGAGGATGAGATGGCTGGATGGCATCACTGATTCGATGGACATGAGTCTGAGTGAACTCTGGGAGTTGGTGATGGACAGGGAGGCCTGGCGTGTTGCGATTCATGGGGTCGCAAAGACTCAGACATGACTGAGTGACTGAACTGAACAGTATCTATGATAAAAATCCTCAGTAAACCACAAATAGAAGGGAACTTTCCCAATTGATTATAAAAAACCTACAAAAACTTAAACTAAAATATCCTACTTAATGGTGAGAAACTGAAAGCTTCCCGACTAAGATCAGGTACAAGACAAAGATGCCCCCTCTTACCACTTCTATTCAACTGCACACTGGAAGACCTTGCTAATAGAATGAGGCAAGTAAAAGGTATGCAGATTGAAAAGGAAGAAATAAAACTATATTTATTTGCAAACATGGTTATCTATTTATAATAGAGCCAAAATAATCAATTTTTAAAATTAAGTGATTGCACCATGATTTTAGGATATATGATTAACATACAAATGTCAATTGTTTTCCTCTATAAGAATGAGGAATAAGTGGAATTTGCAATGAAAAGCACAATGCCATTTACATTAAAACCGTCTAAAATAAAATACTAAGGTACAAATATTAGTACCTATATGAGATCTATATGAGAAAAAATACAAGACTCTGAAGAATAAAATCAAAGAATAACTAAATAAATGGAGAAATATTCCATGCTCATGGATAGGAAGACTCAATATTGTTAAAATGCCAGTTCTTCCCAAACTTACCTATAAATTTAATGCAGTCCCAATCACAATCCCAGAAAATTATTTTGTAGATATTGACAAATTGATTCTGAAGTTTATACGGAGAAGCAAAAGATTCAGACTAACCAACACAATATCGAAGGAAAAGAACAAAATTGGAAGACTGATGCTACTCATCTTCAAGACTTATAAAGCTACAGTAATCAAGGTAATGTGATATTGGTGAAAGAATATACAAATAGATTAATAGAACAGAATAGAAAACTCAAAAATAGAACCACATGTATTTAGTCAACTGATCTTTGACAAAGGAGAAAAGGCAATACAATGGACAGAGATAATCTTTTCAACAAATGGTGCTGGAACATGGACATCCACGTGCAAAAAAAACAAACAAACAAAAAAGAATCTAGACACAGACTTTATACCATTCATGAAAATAACTCAAAATGTATTATAGACTAAATGTAAAATGGAAAACTTTAAAACTCCCAGAAGATAACAATGGAAAAATCCGAATAATCCTACATAGGGTGATGCCTTTTTAGATAAAACACCAAAGGCACAATCCATGAAAGAAATAATTGATAAGCTGGATTCCATTAAAGTTTGAAACTTCTGCTCTTCAAAAGACAATGTCAAGACAGTAAGAAGACAAGCTACAGACGGGAGAAAACATTTTCAAAAACAACATCTGATAAAGAGTATTATCCAAAATACATAAAGAACTCCTAAAATGGAAAAGAAAGCAAACAACATTTAAAAATATGCCAAAGACCTTAACAGACTCCTCACCAAGGAAGATATACAGGTGGAAAACAAGCAAACAAGGGAAATTCAAATTTAAACAACAATCAGATATCAGATACACCTATTAAGATGGCCAAAATCTGGAACACTGATGCCACCACGTTCTGGTAAGGATGCAGAACAAGAGGAATTTCCATACATTGCTGGTAGGAATGTAAAACAGTACAGCCACTTAGGAAGGTAGTTTGGCAGTTTATTACAAAACTAAACCCTCCTACCATACAATCCAGCAATTGAGATTCTTGGTATTTACCCAAAAGAGCTGAAAACTTAACTCCGCACAAAAACCTGTACACAGATGTTTACAGCAGCTTTATTCATAACTGACAGATCATTGACACAACCAAGATGCCCTTCAGTAGATGATAAACTGTGGCACATCCAGAGAGTGGATGGAAGCTGGAAGATAATAGAATATTATTACCTTAAAATATTATTTTATGCTAAAATTATATGAGCTATCAACCCATGAAAAGACATGGAGGAACTTTAAATGCCTGTTACTAAGGAAAAAAGCCAATCTGAAAAGAGTACATACTCTAGAATTCCGACTATTTGATAACTGTAAGATAGTAAGAGCTCTGGAGAGAGTAAGTGGTTGCCAGGGGTTGGAAGGGATGAATACGTGACACACACAGGATTTTTAGGGCAGTGAAAATACTCTGTATATTTTAACGATGGATACATGTCATCACACATATTCCAAATTCACAGATCTTATACCACCAAGCGTGACCCCTCCATGTGGACTACCAACTATGGACTTTGAGAGATTATGATGTGTCAACGTGGGTTTGCCAAGCTTACCATACAACCACTCTGGTGGCGGATGTTAATGGAGGAATCTCGGCATAGGTCGGGTAGGGAGTACAAGTATTCTCTGTTTTTCCAAAGCTCACTTTATGCCACTTGGTTTTTATGAGAGACCTACATTAGTACTTGTTTTCATTAACTGAAAGAAACTCAAAAGAGGATTTTTGCTTTTACCAAAAAAAAGCCGAAAAGCAAAATTAGCACCCAGCCTTTATAGTGTAGTGAGATGTTACAAAGGCAGCGGGTACCCTGAGCAACAGAAGTGACACCTCCGCCCCTTCCCTGGGAACTACGTCGCATCTCAACATCAAGCCATCACAGCTCTGAACGATGTCTGTGAACATCTGCATTTTATCTTGATTTACTTTGTGCATCCATCACGAACATGTGTCCTAAGGTAACAGTTTCTTTGCTTTAGGACGTTTCAGATTAGAAAGGGTTTCATGGGAACACTCTACTTCTACGTAGTGGGGGAAACTTGTATACAGAAAATCTCTGCACCTTCCACTCAGATTTGCTGTGAACCTAAAATCAGTCTTTCTAAAAAAGGTACAAAAGGGAAGTAAATGAAAATAAAGTGCTCTCCCCACCATCTACTACAGTTTCAATTCCCAGAAACTGTGAATATGAAGTTTCTTTATTGCTGTTATTTTTTTCCCTAATTTTTTCTGATATTTATTTGAAGATATTGCTATTTTGTGATCTAGCATCTAGAATTAGGATTAAAAAATCTGATTTGTATTTTTAACATTGCTATGTAAATAAAACATTTATTTTCACTGGCAACTTTTCAGATTTTCTCTTACCCTTGGAGGGATGGGATTTCCCCTAGAAAGTATCCAAATTATATTCTCCTAGGATGTTTTTCATTTATTTTACTTGACGTACTTACTAGAATTTTTCAAAATTAAGAATTAACCTTAATCTTAAACCTGAATAAGGTTTTTTCTACTTTGTCTTTGATTATTTCCTGTGTTTCACTGCCCCTTTTCTCTGCTTTGGAATCCTGAGTTAACGTTCAATTAGCATCAATTCTAACTGAATAGCTTTCATTTGATCAATCTANACTATGCTAAAGTCTTTGATTGTGTGGATCACAACAAACTGTGCAAAATTCTTCAGGAGACAGGAATACCAGACCACCTTACCTGCCTCCTGAGAAATCTATATGCAGGCCAAGAAGCAACAGTTAGAACCAGACATGGAACAACAGACTGGTTCCAAAAGGAGTACGTCAAGGCTATATATTGTCACCCTGCTTATTTAACTTATACACAGAGTACATCATGAGAAATTCTGGGTTGGATGAAGCACAAACTGGAATAATGATTGCTGGGAGAAATATCAATAACCTCAGATACACAGATGATGCTGCCCTTGTGGCAGAAAGTGAAGAGGAACTAAAGAGCCTCTTGATGAAAGTGAAAGAGCAGAGTGAAAAAGCTGGCATAAAACTCAACATTCAAAAAACTAGATCTGGCATCTGGTCCCATCACTTCTTGGCAAATAGATGGAGAAATAATGGAAACAGTGACAGACTTTATTTTGGGAGGCTCCAAAATCACTGCAGATGGTGACTGCAGCCATGAAATTAAAAGACGTTTGCTCCTTGGAAGAAAAGCTATGACCAACCTAGACAGCATATTAAAAAGCAGAGACATTACTTTGACAAAAAAGGTCCATCTAGTAAAAGCTATGGTTTCTCCAGTAGTCCTGTATAGGTGTTAGAGTTGGACTATAAAGAAAGCTGGGCACTGAAGAACTGATGCTTTTGTGGTATTGGAGAAGATTCTTGAGAGTCCCTTGGACTGCAAGGAGATCCAACCAGTCCATCCTAAAGGAGATCAGTCCTGGATGTTCATTGGAAGGACTGATGCTGAAGCTGAAATGCCAATACCTTGGCCACCTGATGCGAAGAGTTGACTCATTAGAAAAGACCCTGATGCTGGGAAAGATTGAAGGGAGGAAGAAAAGGGGACAACAGAGAATGAGATGGTTAGATAGGATCACCGACTCAATGGACATGAATTTGAGTAAACTCCAGGAGTTGGTGATGGACAGGGAAGCCTGGCATGCTGCAGTCCATGGGGTTGCAAAGAATCAGACACAACTGAGCAACTCAACTGAACTGAACTGAATCATCTTTATTGGTTCATTTTTCACTTTGCTGGTTTTTCTTAAACGTCTGGTAGTATCTTGCATCTATTTATCTTTATGAATCACAGACTACACTTGGTATAAATAACAGGCTTAGATTTCTTCTATGATTGCATAAGTCTGTTTTCCCAGTTTGCCTCCCTTTTGTATGTGTGTGTATGTCTGACAAGTGTGTATACGTGTTGGGACAAAAGGAAGCTGACACATGTACTGAGGCTGTCATCTTGAACTAAAACTCTGTATCAACTACTTCATATTATATTATTTTAATTTCTCTAATACAATGAATTCCTGAAGAACAGGGATTGCTTTTATTCACACCTCCTATAGAAATTACTATAAATGAACATTTAATTAATTGTATAAACTAATTGGCTAGTTAGTAAGTAAATACGTGAAAGAAAGCCAGCAAAACAAGTTAAAACCTAATTTGCTCAAGTGAAGGAAAAACTCAATGCTTCCACTATTTCAAAAGAAAAGTGAATTGTGACTTAATGTATATATAAGTAAAAGTCACTAATCTTGAGTTCTCAATTAATGTGCCACTTTAATGAAAACTTCACTTCACTTGATCAGATAGCTCACAACCTCTTTTCTATTGCAGGATATTCAATACTTATCATTTTAGATCTTTCATATTCAGGACACATTTTTATTAGATTTCTGTAAATGCATGGATTATTAACTATGCAGACAGATGTGTATCAATTTGTACTTTGAAAATGTATTCCTGTTTATGTAAATTCACCGTGCGAGCTTTCTGCCTGAAAATCAATCCCATGGCAGGTTAAGTGGAATGATCTGTGGGAGCTCTGTTCTTAATGCCTTGAATTAATAATTGGATATTTTCCAAATTTAAAAAGCCTTTTAAAAAGTGACAAAGTCATTTGTTTCCATTCTTGTGGGACTTACAACCCTAAAGCCAGAAGAGGAAAAAGGGAAATGATCAGCTCTGTTGAGTGGAGACATTTAAGCTGGTCTTAGAAAATATAAGAGTATTCACCAGATAGGAGAGAAAAGAAAGGGTATTCCAAGCAGAGAAAGCAAAGAAACCCTCAACAAACTAAGATGAAAAGGGAACATCTTCGCCACGGTGAAAGGCATCTATGGAAAACCCATAGCCAGCATCATACTTAATGGTGAAGTACTAAATGCTTTCCCCTGAGATTAGGAATAAGCAAGAATGTCTTCTTTACTTCTATTCAACATTCCATCGGAGCTTCTTTCCAAAACAACTAACAAGAAAATAAAATCATCCAGATTGGAAAGGAAGAAGCAAAACAATCTGAATTTCCAGACCACATAATCTTGAATACACAAAACCCTAATGAACTCACTACCAAACTATTTGAATTAATAAGTTTAGTAAGGTTTCAAGATACAAAATTAATATGCAAAAAATCAATTGTATATAAAGTAGCAATGAGCAAACTGAAAATGCAATAAAACAATTCCATTTACAATAGCATCAATTTTTAAAATTTAGGAATAAAATTACAAATTAAGACAACTTCAATAAATGGAAAAATATCCACATTCATGGATCAGAAGCTTTAATATTGTTAAAATGTAATACTCCCCAATTTATTTATATATTCAATACTATTTGTATCAGAGTCCCAGTTAGCATCTTTGCAAAAATTGATAAGCTAATCCTAAAATTAATGTGGAATTTCAAAGAAATCAGAATATCCAAAGCAATTTTGAAAAAAAGAAACAAAGTACTCGTACTTCCTAATTTCAAAACTTTACTATAAGATACAGTAATCAAGATAGTGTGACACTATTATGACAACAGAAATAAAGATGAATGGAATAGTCTAGAGATAAACCTGGCAATTATGATACGTTAATTTTTTATGAGAATGCCAAGAAAATTTTAAAAGGGGGGAAAATAGTCTATTCAGTAAATGGTGCTGAGATAACTAGATATCCACTTAGAATGAAATTTTACCCTTACTTCACAAAATTACAATTTTTTTGACAGGTAAGAAGTGGATTTATTCAGAGAGAAACACACTCAACAGATAAGAGTATGGGCCATTGCAGAGGGCGAAGGCAGCAGCTTCAAATTCTTAAATATAAAAGCTAGAACCATGATACTCCTAGAAGAAAACATAGGTGTAAATATTCATGACCTAATATTAGGAATGGTTTCTTAGATAGAACATTAAAAGCATAAGCAATAAAAGAAAAAATAATTGTACTTTAAATTTAAATAATTTGTGTTTCCAAAGGTTCCATCATAAAAGTAACAAGATATTCCCACAGAATAGGAAAAATATTCACAAATTGTATGTTTGATATAGGACTTGTGTCTAGAATACGTGAAAAACTCTTACAATTCAATAATAAAAACCAATAAAAAGACAAATGGGCCAATGAGAACCAAGTTAAGTACCTAACAGACATTTCTCTAAAGAAGATACACAAATGGCCAATGAGCACATGAAAAGATGCTCAACATTATATTTACCAGGAAAATGCAAATCAAAACCACTAGTAATTTCCCACCACCAAAATGACTATAATCAAGAAGACAGATGATAGCAAGTGTTGGCAATGATGTGGAGAAACTGGAATCCATAAACTACCTGTGGGAATGCAAAAGAGTGTATCAACTTTGGTTAATAATCCAGGAATTCCTTGAAAGGTTAAACACAGAATTTATCATATCACCCAGCAATTCCACTCCTAGTTATATACCCAAGAGAAATGAGAACATGAGTATAAATGAACACACATGTTCACAAAATCATTATTCCTAATAGTCAAAAAGTGAAAAATCCCATTAATTAATAAATCAGGAAATGTGGTAAATTCATATACAGTAATGTTATTTGGCAATAAAAATAAATGAAGCACTGATATATACTAAAACATAGATGAACCTTGAAAACATCATGCTCGGTGAAAGAAGTCAGACACAAAAGACTACATATTGTATAATTCCGTTTATATAAAATGACCTGTTAACAACAGGAAAATCTATACTGACAGAAAGTAGATTAGTGGTTGCCTAGGACTCAGGAGACTGGAAAGAAATTGATAGTGAGTGGTAAATGGATATGAAATTTATTTGGGGTGGGGTGATGAAAATGTTCCCAAATTGGGATGACAGCTGGACAATTCTATGAGTATACTGAAATCATTGAACTGTACAATTAAAATGAGTGAATTTTATGGCATGTGAATTATATCTCAAGCAGTCTTATAATAAATAGTTCATACCTGTTATAAGCTGTATTCTCAGTTTTTTCTTTAAAAAAAATTTACGGCCTGGATAGGAGAGAAGTTTGGGGGAGAATGGATACATGTATATGTATGGCTGAGTCCCTTTGCTATTCACCTGAAACTAGCACATCATTGTTAATTGGCTATACCTCAGTACAAAATGGGTTTCCCTGGTGGCTTGGACGGTAAAGAATCTGCTTGCAATGTAGGAGACCCGGGTTCAATTCCTGCATCAGGAAGATCCTCTGGAAAAAGAAATAGATACCCATTCCAGTAGTGATTGCAGCAATGAAATTAGAAGACGCTTACTCCTTGGAAGGAAAGTTATGACCAACCTAGACAGCATATTCAAAAGCAGAGACATTATTTTGTCAACAAAGGTCCATGTAGTCAAGGCTATGGTTTTTCCAGTGGTCATGTATGGATGTGAAAGTTGGACTATAAAGAAAGCTGAAAGCCGAACAATTGATACTTTTGAACTGTGGTGTTGGAGAAGACTCTTGAGAGTCCCTTGGACTGCCAGGAGATCCAACCAGTTCATCCTAAAGGAGATCAGTCCCGGGTGTTCACTGGAAGGACTGATGCTGTACCTGAAACTCCAATACTTTGGCTACCTGATGTGAAGAGCTGACTCATTTGAAAAGACCCTGATGCTGGGAAAGATTGAAGGCAAGAGAAGAAGGGGACAACAAAGGATGAGATGGTTGGATGGCATCACCGACTCGATGGACATGGGTTTGGGTGGACTTCAGGAGTTGGTGATGGACAGGGAGGCCTGGCATGCTACGATTCATGGGGTTGCAGAGTCGGACACGACTGAGCGACTGAACTGAACTGAAACTAAGACTCATCAATGCCTACCCCTTAACTCATGTTAGGCCACCTCACCACCAACCTTGGAATGTTCCCACCCCAGTCCTAATTATCTTTCAAGGTCTTGTTTAGACATTATTCCCTCTAGGAACCTTCTATTAATATCAGCTCTACTCCAAAGTCTCAATCAAAATTAATGCTATATTTCTTAACAGTTGTATTTTATTTTACCTCTCTTACCCATTTTATACATACTTACTTATACTATAATCAACAAAAATAGGCATTTTCCTTGCTAAATCACTATCTCCTATTTTTTAAATTACCCACAGCTCTTAGCATATAAATGCCTCACAAGTGTTTATGGAATTGTGGCATCATCAAGTGAAAAACATTTAAAGTAAAAAAATAAAGTATATTACACTAACAGTATATAATATTATGCAGCATAAAATTAACTTTTAGCCGCCCCCCACCAAAACTATAATTTTGCCTTTCTTGCCAGATATAATGCCTATTGTAGAAGTTATAAAGAAGTAAGCATATTAATAAAAATTCTTAAGATTATAGAAATCTTAACTCTTAAGATTAAGATTATAGTTAATAAATAAACAATAAAATTGCTTCATCTCTTTCATTTTTTTTTATTACAGCACACACATACTCAAAAAGACATAGCCATCTTTGTTCTAGTTTTAGATCCTCAAATAATCACAATGAACTCCATAAGGAATACATGAGGTTGAGGGAGTAGCTTGAGGGCGTAAAAGAAAATCAGCAGGATGCTGTTTCTATTTAAAGTTCCTAACCATGGCCCTCAGCTCAGATCAGCAGAAACTAGAAGTCTGAATCCCTTTGCTCAGTTTCCCTCAATGACTTGCAACTTCTGTGTGCTAAGGGCTATTTTCCAGACCTACTATTTTCACAAACCCTATATACGTGAATTTAAATTTTTCCATTTTTGCCACTTTGATGCTGCAAAATATTAAGGATTTTTTCAAAGAATAAAATGAGGTTAAAAAAAAAGTCCTGCTAAACTGACTTCTCCCTTTGCCAAAAGAGCACAAGAAAATACCTTAGCAGTGGCTGAAAATGAGAGAGCATAAAATATCAAACAAGAACATTCTGTCCTTTAAATGCTTGACTTTCAAATGTAGATAAATTTAATTTATGCCAGTTTGATGGGAGAAAGGACTAATTGCCATTAGTTTGTGGCCATTGGAGAATCAAAACCCTCTGTTTTATCAAATTATAAAGTATTCCATACAAAAAATGAAAAAAATTCATGCTAATCCCTTATTAAGAAATTGAACTTATGAATTTCTGAGATATCACTGGCATTAATTCCATAAATTTCCTTTGAGTCATTGAGCATCTCAATTATCTCTACTAATAACTCACCAGAGAAAAACTCTCCAATTAAGTAATTTACATTCGATTATCTATTGTAATTTCACAGCAGAGTTTTCTGTGAATTGCACAGAGTTCATAGGTTTGGGATTATCTTCACTTTTAAAATTTTGTCGGAGAAATAATATGTTACTCATCTACTTGCCCACTTTCAAATAATATATGACATAAACATAAAATAACATGAAATAACAAAGTGTTATATAATGATTTTCTCACATACAATAATTTAAGTCTTCACATGGGAAACCAACCTCAGTTCAGTTCAGTTCAGCAACCTCATTTTCCTATTAAAAAGAAATCTAAATATACTTAGCCTTATCATTCATAAATTTCTCTCAATGAAAATAACTAGAATATCTGCTCTGTAATATAAAAATAGATTTTCTTGGTGCATAATTAATTCTCTCAACAAAACACAGTAAGCTTTTCAGAATTATTTCAGAACACTTAATGAAACTAAAGACAATAAAAATGATAAAACAGAGTGAAAACAAGTGAAACAATATATCACTTCATATATTACTTCTAAGGGAAATAATTATCACACAATAATTTATGTCTAATAAATTACAATAAATCTTAATAGCTGAGACTCTCCAATAAAGTTATTATAAGTTTTAAGAGCATACTACTTAATACAAATGAGTAATATGATTTGCCTGTTACTGCTAAAAAAAAATTTATAATAATACAGACTAGAAATTTGATCTCTCCCAGAAGATGTGTCCCCTTTTCTCGAAAGCAGACTAAACAAACTACTAATTCCTATAACTAAATAACTCATTCACATTACATAAAAAGGGATATTATATATATCCATCCTTTGATACAAAGTTAGAACTCCTATGACATAAAACTAATTATCAACAGTTAAGCCCTCTAGGATGCAGGCAATACACTGGATTCACAAATAAAATGCTGGAACTACAACCTGAGAACCACTTGTAATATAGGATTGATGATTCTTATAAAGCCACCACATTTGCTAGTGTTCTCTAACAATAATTTTCAAGCGTTCAGCTTTTCAGAAATTCACTCTCTCTCTGCCTCTCTTTGAAAAAAGATATACTTGGAAAACAAAAAGTAATTAAAAACGCACGTACACAGACACAGGAAATGACAACTTCTCTGCATGTTATTTCTAAGTCCTCCTAATGGATATTTCTTTTCTGATTCCACAGTCACCTGAGTGAATTTTCACTGGGAAGTTCAGAGTTCACACTAATTAAACTACCAAGGACCACTTCACTATGCTTTTATCTAAGGTTTCCTAGGAAATTTGTGGGAAAGGTCAGAGGTTGGGCATGAAGTGCCTAAAATAAAGCCTGGTTTATCGAAGACACTCAATGCACCAGAATTCAGCATCTCTCATTAGCAAAACAAGCAAAGCACAACAGGAGGAGGGGAAAATACAAGGGTTTTGTCACTTATTCCCCATCTCCCTGAACTGCACCTCGAGGTGCTCTCGGCCCTAGGTCCTTTACTCTGCCTCATTTCTTTTTCTTCTCCCCCGAAATAAAATTTCTCCAGTGTGTTAAAAGGTAAAACGCTGGAGGCTTGCATCCACTCACCCTTCTCACCTTTCCAAGGCCCCTGATTCAGACATGGGACTAGGTGAGCACAGACAATAATCAGACCCTCCAAGGAAAGATCTTCAAAATTAATCAGAATTCAAAACAAGTCCTTTCCTTCTAAAGTGAATTTCTGAAAAGCTGAACGCTTGAAAAGCTGATACCTTTACTCCTATTAGAGAGGACTTCCACAAGATCAAACTATACCAAGTAAAATTATATGACTCTGAGGCTGGCATTTCTTTTAACACATGCTGTGGTCTCCTGACCTTCATTCTTCATCTCAGGCAGCTGCTGAAACAGCTGGGGTGGCTATACATTCTCCAGTCATCAGTACTTGCTCTGCAGCATCCCTGGATTCTCTCTGATGAACTGCTTACAGGTCAAGTTGGACTCATTAGGTAATTCTCATCCAACAAATCAAGGAGGTGAATGTAATATCTGTGGCAAGACCAAAAGTGTCGCAACAGGGGAAAAGGAAGTGAAAGTGAAAGTCACGCAGTTGTGTCCGACTCTTGGCGACCCCATGCACTACAGAGTCCATGGAATTCTCCAGGCCAGAATACAGGAGTGAGTAGCCTGTTCTTTCTCCAGTGGATCCTCGTGGCCCAGGAATCGGCCTGGGGTCTCCTGCATTGCAAGCAGATTCTTTACCAACTGAGCTATCAGGGTAGCTTCTAACTGTGGATTTGTGGACTTTTACTAAACAGTCTTCTCAACGACTCTTGTAGAACCTTCTGATTTTCCCATTAAAATTGTGGAAAATCCACTTATATCCTTCCTATCCTATATTATTAGAATTTCTACAATTGGATGAATTGTGATAATTGGACTAGTACCTAATAATAGAATAAGACAATCTGTATTAATTCAGAGATGACACAGACTTTCATTTTTAAAAATATTTCACTATCAACTTTACAATTTTCAAAAACGAATAATGGTGTTTACCATGTAAGAATAAAATGGTTGGAATGTGGTTGCACCAATTTTTATACTGTCATATAAAAGATATAATGTGTTAATAGTGCCTTCCTTTCCAATGCAATATCATCCCTCCAATTGGTATATAAATGACTATTATCTAAGTATATTTCTGTCCTTATTAGGCATAACTGATAACAAGGAGGAGAAACCCATACATACCAGTCTAAGGGACAGTGCAGATATTCATGGAAAGAAAAGTGATATCAAGCCAAACCCGACAGCTGGAAACTTTGATGTCTTTGGAATGATGATCTCTTACCATTTGCTTCTCCTTATACTTTGTCACCATGCAAAACAGCTTCCTCTGCTTATTCCTGGTTTATGGCCTCTCCTCCCTTTGATCACTTGGACCTGGTTGTCAGTGACTCCATTACCATGTGACCTGGTAGTTTTATCCCTGAGAGGAGCTAAATTATTAAGACTCTCAAAAACCTTTAGCTTAAATTCTCAAGAACAAATACATTTGGCAAAACTCATCTGCTTTGAAAGAGCTTCCTCTATGAAAAAAGACATGTCTTGAGGAACCAACATGGCAGCTTTGGCCTGACCCTTCAATAGGAGCTATAGGCCATTCCCAGTAGCCCTGGTGAGTAGGGCATAATTCAGTGTAATTTGATTCTGCAAATGTATGAGTACTTCCTATGGTTCTTGGAAAGAAATGATATGTAAATACCCTAAAACCAGAAAATTCAAGGTAGCCTCAAAAATGGTAGCCAATTGAATGCATATTAAATAGATATTTACAGAGGCTACATTTAGATAGGAATTGTTTTTTCGTTTTCAGATGTTAAGGATTAGAGCTTCACCTGGACTATAATTCTGATTGCTTCATGCTTCTCCATAATCCTATGTACAACGAATCAGATCTGAATATCTGACTTAGTTCTCTCCATCCACTCATTTTAGAGAAACAGCTACAAGAATTTCCAAACATCTCAGCTCAAGCATGTCTAATTTCCTAATAGACTCTTTGTCCATAATCATAACCATACTCATGTGTATTATAATCATTTCCATCTTGGGGCTTCTATCCCTTCTTTCCTTCTGCTAGGAGTTTCTAACTCCACTTTTTTCTCAAAATTATTAAACTTCAAGACTTATCTTTAAGTCTTACCGTCTCCCTTATATCTTCCTTGATAATCCAATTAACTGATATATTTCTCAATTGTTAAACATCATGCAAATGGAAATACAGAAAAATGAATAGATCTGAGAATTACGTGAGGTGACATTAATGATGAGTATTTGTAGCAGGCTAATTTCCTATCTCTTCCATCTTCCTTCTTAAGATAGTATCAATCTGGAGAGTGAAGCATAGCGATGTTCTCATAGAGAAAACAATAACCAGTTTCTCTGGTAAAGAAAACATACTGTGAAATATAATTCTGGCCAATGAGACAGACTGAACAGTTGAAAAGGGTTAAGAGAGTTGGACTGTGAAGAAGGCTGAGTGCGGAAGAATTGATGCTTTTCAACTGTGGTGTTGGAGAAGACTCTTCAAAGTCCCTTGGACTGCAAGGAGATCCAACCAGTCCATTCTGAAGGAGATCAGCCCTGGGATTTCTTTGGAAGGAATGATGCTGAAGCTGAAACTCCAGTACTTTGGCCACCTCATGCGAAGAGTCGACTCATTGGAAAAGACTCTGATGCTGGGAGGGATTGGGGGCAGGAGGAGAAGGGGATGACCTGGCGTGCTGTGATTCATGGGGTCGCAAAGAGTCGGACACGACTGAGCGACTGAACTGAACTGAAACTCATGTTGACTTAGCTTTAAATTCATGTTGACTTAGCTTTTGTCCTCCCTTTTCTTCTGCCTAGAATATGGATGTGATGTTGCAGATGGAGCATCTATCTTGTAACCACAAGAAGACCACAAAGAAAAGGGCAAAAGATTCAGATTACAGACACTGAAATCCTTGAGCCAGCAACCATCTATCTCCTCATTAATTTTTTAAATGTCTAAGGCACTGTTTTATTGGGTTGGCCAAAGCATTCATTTGGATTTTCCGTAAGATGGTATGAAAAACCCAAACAAACTTTTTTGTACAACCACATATTGGGGGTGTGGGGAGGGATGAGACTGTTTCTGTTTTATGGAGAAAGCCCTTCTTACTTAAACATCTGTAGGAATAGAGTAGGCAAAGAATTGACTCACTTGAAAAGACCCTGATGCTAGGAAAGATTGAAGGCAGGAAGAGAAGGGGACGACAGAGGATGAGATGATTGGATGGCATCAATGACTCAATGGACATGAGTTTGAGTGAACTCCAGTAGTTGGTGAGGGACAGGGAGGCCTGGCGTGCTGCAGTCCATGGAGTTGCAAAGAGTCAGACACGACTGAGCGACTGAATTGAACTGAAGTCAGCAAAAACTACCTGCATCTTCCCCTAAGTTAGTGAAGCTATTTTGAATGTTTTGTTTATTTTCAGTGTGATTTTCTTAGAGAGTTGAGGAAGAGTAACTCGGATGCTAATCAAGTTTCTCCACTGTCACACTTGCACTTAAATAGGGTTTCTACCTTGGAATTCAAAGTCAAAGCTCAGGAGCACTCTTACATAGCCTTCCAGGAATATCTGCTATCATTTGATTAAAAAAAAAAAAAAAAAAAGGAAAGCAAGAAGTTCAAAGCAATGGAACAGAGTCTTTGGTAATAATTAAAATTGCCTCAGATTTAATTTAGTTTTCTGAATAAGAGAATCAATCCCCACACTGGTGCTGATTTTTCAGGGATAATTGGAGGATTCTTTGAAAAATGTTTGAGGCAAATGGCAGGGAGAATCCACTGTTAGCTTGTTGCCAAGGTCTCTATTCAGGTCTGACCCAGCAGCAGTTTGGGGGCATATTAGTCCCAACTTCATCCAATCAACAGTGACCATCCTCAACACCCCAAATTTGAACTTTTATATGCTTACAATATTTATTCATAAATAAAGAAGGTCATACACTGAGAGTTCCTCAACACCTTGAATACTTGACTAATATTAGCCTGTGTGCACTTCTAATATCTAAGGAATCAAAAAGCAAAACAAAATAAAAACACAAACAAAAACCTTTATATAACTGAAGAGAAAAAATTGGGGAATGATTCAATATTTTCTTGATTTCTTTGAAATTCAATATTTAAAATAATTAAATTACTATATTTAATTTGATAGACTGTATATAATTTAATATAATTAATACAGTTCTCAATTTGATAAAACAAGAGTTCACCTTCTTTGATTTAAATGGAAACAAATTCCTGATAAATTAACTCTTTGATCTTTGTTTGGCATTTGTTATAAACATTTTTTTCCATAGTACTCTAAGGGAGCCTATGATGGCGATACCTTTTCCAGTTAAAATTATATATACTAACTGTAATCTAAAAAAAGAGCTGTGACTTTGTCAATGCCCTTGTGTCAATGTCCTTCCTATTCATAGATGTCTCTGTAAGGTTGTTCCGGCATAATTGGAGACACCGCTAGGTTGCCAGGAATTCTTGCTGTGATTTGTCCGTAGGAAGTCTGGGCTTGGCTCCAAGGAACTAGAGCTGGGAAAGTCATTCCCCTACTTCCCAGAGATTTACTAAGAAACTACCCCATCCTGTAGGCTGTCCTTTTTCCACAGCTACCCATAATGATAATATTTTCTTGGCATTACTCCTCGGATACTACATTCTACTGGCATTTCTCCAGCTCAGAGGAGAGTGAGACTCCCAATCCTAACAGGAACCTGCTGGGATGGCCCTACAGAGACATCTACATGAGTTTCTCCTAAGGCATTTAGAGGAAAATCCAGCAGATGTCAACACACCCTCCATCATCAGAGCACTCCCCAAAGCAGCCATTTACAAAAGACACGGGTTACACACGCTGGAAAGTGAGACAGCAAATTGTAATCTCTTGTTATAAATATGCTGTCATACCAAAGTAAGAAATTGCAGAGTTGTGATAAGCTGATGGATATTCTGGCAGCAAGCAAACATATACTTATTGTCTTTTCAGTCTAAACTGTGTAACTGTTCCCTCCTGTCTTACATGCCAAGCTTTTCAAAGGCTTCATCCCTAAATTACTATCATTAGTAAGTACAGGAGGGCAGCCAGTATCATCTCCCCTCAAACTATCTCTGGAAGAAAAAGACAGCATAAAAAGAGAAGAATTCAACTCTTTGAAGTTAACATTTTTATTGACTACCCGAAGGGTACATGACTAGCAGATGCATAGCTTATATACATACAGCCCTAGTGAAACCCACTATTGAAGGCATGCACAGTAAAACTTTCAAAAGATAAATTCACTTTCACATAAGGCCACAGATATATGCTCCCTGTTGCCATCTCAAACTTTAAAGGACACTTACTATTCATACATTCTAGCACATTCATATTTCCTAGTATTGTTTCCAAATATACCTAGCACACTCTATAAATAGCTTTTCTTTCCTGGAATTTACCATTGACATTACTTTTTCAATTTGCTCTCAGAGTTTAAGATTTTTCTTCCCCTAGAGGATGTCAAAATTTATCACGGCTAAATTTAAAAGGATAATGGAACAGCTATACCCCCTTCTCAAAGCACTTTACAGAATCACATTGAGGTTCAGTCAAATTAACAAATGGAATTTGGTGGTTCCACACTAATGACAGACAACTCTATATTTGCCCTGATAAGATAAAGGGGAGCCTTATTAGCACAGCTGGTCTTGGCCACAACTGCTTTGCTCCAACAAATGGAACATGAAACCATAATCTTTGTTATTAAAGTCTCATGACATCATATAATCTGCACTGTGATTCATTTCTATGGGGATAATGGAGAGTTAACAGAGGAGTTCATAAATATTGACCCTGAAGAAGTTCTAACGTTTGGTATATAACACCAGAGGTAAGCTTTTACATAGAAACCTAGAAAAGCACTTATACTATACTAAATAACATTAGTAAAATAAAATATCTTTTGAATTAACTACCTTTACTGAAGTGGTTTTAATCAGGCAATATTTAGATAATTGACATGACCTGATTATATAGTGGAGGTCTCAGAGCACATTTTGGGATTGAAACCAAACTCACTACCAAGCAGGAACACAAACGCAAAGAATATCCAGGACCTTGGACTTCCTCATGTTATGTCTGCTGGCTTGCTTACTCCTTGGATCCTGCAAGAATTGTAGCAACTGCACAAGACACTGAGGCCTGGAGAAGTTCTGCCTATGGACAAGGTCAAGACGTATTCCAAGGCTGGACTTTAGACAAAGGGACCCAATTGATATGAGAAGAAATCAAGGACCGTAATGAAATTAAAAGACTCTTACTCCTTGGAAGAAAAGTTATGACCAACCTAGATAGCATATTCAAAAGCNCCACAATCAGAAAAAACTAACCAAACTGATCACATGGACCACAGCCTTATCTAATTCAGTGAAACTATGAGCCATGCCGTGTAGGGCCACACAAGATGGACGGGTCATGGTAGAGAGTTCTAACAAAACATGGTCCACTGGAGAAGGTAATGGGCAAACCACTTCAATATTCTTGCTTTGAGAACCCCATGGACAGTATTAAAAGACAAAAAGATAGGGCACTGAAAGATGAACTCTCCAGGTCGACAGGTGTCCATTATGCTACTGGAGAAGAGTGGAGAATTAACTACAGAAAGAATGAAGAGATGAAGCCAAAGCAGAAACAACACAAAGTTGTGGATGTGACTGGTGATAGAAGTAAAATCCAATGCTGTAAAGAGCAGTATTGCATAGGAATCTGGACTCTTAGGTCCATGAATCAGGGCAAATTGGGTGGAGTCAAACAGGAGATGGCAAGAGTGAATGTTGACATTTTAGTAATCAGTGAACTAAAATGGACTGGAATGGGTGACTTTAACACAGAAGACCATTACATATACTATTGTGGACAAGAATCCCTTAGAATAAATGAAGTAGCCATCATAGTCAACAAAAGAGTCTGAAATGCAGTATTTGGATGAAATCTCAAAAATGACAGAATGTCTGTTCATTTCTAAGGGAAGCCATTCAATATCACAGTAATCTAAGTCAATGCCCTGACCAGTAATGCTGAAGTAGCTGAAGTTGAATGGTTCTATGAAGACCTACACGACGTTCTAGAACTAACACCCAAAAAAGGTGTCATTTTCACAATAGGGGACTGGAATGCAAAAGTAGGATGTCAAGAAATACCTGGAGCAAAAGGCAAATTTGGCCTTGGAGTACAGAAAGAAGCAGGGCAAAGGCTAATAGAGTTTTGCCAAGAGAACACACTGGTCATAGCAAACACCCTCTTCCAACAACAGAAGAGATGACTCTACACATGGACATCACCAGATTGTCAACACTGAAATCAGACTGAGTATATTCCTTATAGCCAAAGATAGAGAAGCTCTATACAGCCAGCAAAAATAAGACTGGGGGTTGACTATGGCTCAGATCATGAACTCCTTATTGCCAAATTCAGACTGAAATTGAATAAAGTAGGGAAAACCACTAGATCATTCAGATATGACCTAAATCAAATCCCTTACAATTATAGATTGGAAATGAAAAATAGATTCAAGGGATTGAATCTGACAGGCAAAGTGCCTGAAGAACTATGAACAGAGGTTCATGACATTGTACAGGAGGCAGTGATCAAGACCATCCTCAAGAAGAAGAAATACAAAAAAGGCAAAATGGTTATTTGAGGAGGCCTTAAAAATAGCTGAGAAAAGAAGAGAAGCTAAAGGTAAACAAGAAAAGGAAAGGTATACCCATTTGAACGCAGAGTTCCAAATAATAGCAAGGAGAAATAAGAACAACTTCCTAAGTGATCAGTGTGAAAAAATAGAGGAAAACAATAAAATGGGAAAGACTAGAGATCTCTTCAAGAAAATTAGAGATACCAAGGGAACATTTCATGCAAAGATAGGCTCGATAAAGGACAGAAATTATATGTACCTAACAGAAGCAGAAGATATTAAGAAGAGGTGGCAAGAATACACAGAAGAACTATACAGAAAAGATCTTCACGACCCAGATAATCGTGATGGTAAGATTACTCACCTAGAGCCAGACATCTTGGAGTGCAAAGTTGAGTGGGCCTTAGGAAGCATCACTATGAACAAAGCTAGTGGAGGTGATGGAAATCCAGTGGAGCTATTTTAAATCCTAAAACATGATGCTGTGAAATTGCTGGACTCAATATGCCAGTAAATTTGGAAAAATCAGCAGTGGCCACAGGACTGGAAAAGGTCAGTTTTCATTCCAATCCCAAAGAAAGGCAATGCCAAAGAATGCTCAGACTACCACACGATTGCACTCATTTCACATGCTAGTACAGTAGTTCTCAAAATTCTCCAAGACAGGCTTCAACAGTACGTGATCCATGAACTTCCAGATGGCCAAGCTATATTTAGAAAAGGTAGAGGAACCAGAGATCAACTTGCCAACATACACTGGATCATGGAAAAAGCAAGAGAGTTCCAGAAAAACATCTATTTCTGCTTTATTGACTATGCCAAAGCCTTTGACTGTGTGGGTCAAAATAAACTGTGGAAACTTCTGAAAGAGATGCGAATACCAGACCACCTGACCTGCCTCCTAAGAAATCTTTATGCAGGTCAAGATGTAACAGTTAGAACTGGACATGGACCAACAGACTGGTTCCAAATTGGGAAATGAGTACATCAAGGCTGTATATGGTCACCCTGTTTATTTAACTTATATGCAGCATATATCATGAGAAACACTGGGCTGGAAGAAGCACAAGCTGGAATCACGATTGCCAGGACAAATATCAATAACCTCAGATATGCAGATAACACCACCCTTAAGGCAGAAAGTGAAGAGGGACTAAAAAGCCTCTTGATGAAAGTGAAAGAGGAGAGTGAAAAAGTTGGTTTAAAACTCAACATTCCAAAAATGAAGATCATGGCATCTGGCCCCATCACTTAATGGGAAATTAATGGGGAAACAGTGGAAACAGTGTCAGACTTTGTTTTTTGGGCTCCAAAATCACTGCAGATGGTGACTGCAGCCATGAAATTAAAAGACGCTTGCTCCATGGAAGGAAAGTTATGACCAACCTAGATAGCATATTGAAAAGCAGAGACATCACTTTGCCAACAAAGGTCTGTCTAGTCAAAGCTATGGTTTTTCCAGTAGTCATGTATGGATGTAAGAGCTGGACTATAAAGACAGCTGAGGACCAAATAATTGGTGCTTTTGAACTGTGGTGTTGGAGAAGACTCTTGAGAGTCCCTTGGACTGCAAGGAGATTCACCAGTCCATCCTTAAGGAAATCAGTCCTGAATATTCTTTGGAAGGACTGATGCTGAAGCTGAAACTCCAATACTTTGGCCACCTGATGAGAATAGCTGACTCATTTGAAAAGACCCTGATGCTGGGAAAGATTGAACGCCGGTGGAGTAGGGATGACAGAAGATGAGATGGCTGGATGGCATCACCGACTCAATGGCATAAATTTGAGTAAACTCCAGGAATTGGTGATGGACAGGCAGGCCTGGTGTGCTGCAGTAAATGGGGTTGTAAAGATCAGACATGACTGAGCAACTGAACTGAACTGAAGGAAGAGCCTTCCAACTGGAATGAACAGCAAGAATCAGGAAATAACTTAACACACTAAAGAAACAGAAAGAAGGCCAAGGTGGCTAGAACATAATGAACAATGAATAAAATTCAGCATTAGATGAAACTGAACAGTATGCAGGGGCAGTTCATCTAAGACCTCAAGGATTAAGATAAAGAATTTGGATTTTGTCCCAAGTGCAAAAAGAATCCATCGGGGGTTCTGACTGAAGAAGTGATGTGATACACTCTAAAAAAATTTTTACTTTACAATACTGTATTGGTTTTGCCATACATCAACATGAATCTGCCACGAGTGTACACGTGTTCCCAATCTTGAAGCCCCCTCTCACCTCCCTCCCCATACCATCTCTCTGGGTCATCCCAGTCCACCAGCCCCAAGCATCCTGTATCCTGCATCAAACCTAGACTGGCGATTCATTTTTTATATGATATTATACATGTTTCAATGCCATTCTACCAAATCATCCCACCGTCTCCCTCTCCCACAGAGTCCAAAAGACAGTTCTATATATCTGTGTCTCTTTTGCTATCTCTCATACAGGGTTATTGTTACCATCTTTCTAAATTCCATATATATGCGTTAATATATTGTATTGGTGTTTTTCTTTCTGGCTTACTTCACTCTGTATAATAGGCTCCAGTTTCATCCACTTCATTAGAACTGATTCAAATGTATTCTTTTTAATGGCTGAGTAATACTCCATTGTTTATATGTACCACGACCTTCTTATACATTCAGGGCATACACACCGAGGAAACCAGAATTGAAAGAGACACATGTACCCCAATATTCATCGCATCACTGTTTATAATAGCCAGGACATGGAAGCAGCCTAGATGTGATACACTTTTTAAAAGGATTTCTCTGGACATTGTGGAAAGTTTCCAAAGGGGCAAGAGTGGGAGCAGGGAGATGAATCAAGAGAGAATCATAATGGTCCAGTTGAAAGGTGATCGTGGTTTGAAAGATGATGGTAGTTGTTGTGGTAATAACAATTAGATGGATTTAGAATATATTCTGAAACCAGAGCCAATAAGACTTGTTGATGAATTGCACATGAGGTATAAAGAAAAGAGAAATAAGGAATGATTTAAAGTTTTAGCTTGTGCAATTAGGTGAATGTTGTCTTCTCTTGAGATGAGTAAGATCAATAGGAAATAAGCTTGAGAAGACAAGAGTTCTGTTTTGGACATGTTAGGTTTTCACTGCCTATTAAACAAGTGGGAGATGTCAAGTGAGAGGTTGGTTATAGGAATCTGAAGCTCTGAAGGGATTAAGACTATACAGATAAACAGCATTTAAAACCATAGGACTAGATAGAAATATATTAGAGAAACAATACATAGGTCTTTTTAAGAGGTCTTCTCCTACTTCAGGCAGGAGAAGAGCCAGTGATCTAGAAGCAAAGGAGATGAGGAATGTCCAGAGATTTTGGAGGAAAACCAGGAGAGTTAGGTCATTAAGGTCATTAAAGAGAAAAAAAAAGTGTTGAGAGTAAAATAGAAAGTGTCTTGCTACAGAAAACTAATGGAAAAGTGGTCAAGCACAGAGTCTTTCTTAAAATTTATTTATTTATTTTTTTAAATTTTACTTTACAATACTCTATTGGCTTTGCCATACATCGACATGAATCCACCACAGGTGTACACAAGCTCCCAATCCTGAAGCCCCCTCCCACCTCCCACCCAACAATGTCTCTCTGGATCATCCCCGTACACCAGCCCCAAGCATCCTGCATTCTGCATCGAACATAGACCGGCGCCTTGTTTCTTACACAATAGTATATATGCTTCAATGCCATTCTCCCAAATCATCCCACCCTCTCCTACTCCCTCAAAGAAATAAGAAATTCTCTACCATCTGAAAGTAGTTCTTGTTGGTGCCTTCATTTTTAAAAAGCACTCTTTAAGATTAAAGTGAAATGTTTTCTGACAAAATAGACTTCATTTAGTTGCAGAGTCTTAATATAAAACAATTACAAATTGAATACTGTTTGATCATGTTTTGAATTAGGTTTTTTGAGTAGACAGATTAAAAGTCTATTTTAAATATAATGTTTATTTGATTTCTTTCATCAGTGTTTTATAGTTTTCTATACATAGGTTTTTAGTTTCTTTGCTAAGTCACTTCAGTTGTGTCCGACTCTGTGATACCCCATAGACAGTAGCCCACCAGGCTCCCCCATCCCTGGGATTCTCAAGGCAAGAACACTGGAGTGGGTTGCCATTTCCTTCTCCAGTGCATGAAAGTGAAGAGTGAAAGTGAAGTAGCTCAGTTGTGTCCGACACT
>SJYV01038633.1:1519290-1534350 GCA_006410875.1 Neotragus pygmaeus | reverse complement strand
CCCAGGGACGGGGGAGCCTGGTGGGCTGCTGTCTCTGGGGTCGCACAGAGTCAGACACGACTGAAGCAACTTAGCAGCAGCAGCAGCATACCACTAGAGAGTTAATAAACACACTGATTAACTGTAGAAGAGGCGTTGATTCCTATGCTTAACCAAGTAAAACCTGACTGCCACAGAATACTATTAAAAAACAAAATAATAAAATTCACACATTCAGTAAAGAAAACAGATCCTCATTTTCTCCATTTTAAGAAAGGATTCCTTGGTTAGCAGGCCTTTAGAAACATGCATAAACACTGATGCTACTATAATTTAAAAAGAAGAGAGACAATATGGAGAATTTTTTATCATCCTTAATAATTCATTTCACCTGATTCTTTTGTGTCTCTGTCTATTTCTCTCTCTATTTTTATTGGCTTTTTGCTACTTCTCAGTAATTAAGACTTAGACGTTGGGACCAAGAGGGAAATGGAAGAAAAGTAAAACTCACTCATCAATCTAACCCAATCACTCCCACCTCTCAGCTCAACATACAACCATCAGAAGCTACTGCAACAATTTCCTTAATGGCTCAGAGCAACAAGAACACCTAATAACAGACACTTGTAAACTCTACTAATAGAATCACTGAAATGTTCCCTTCTATCTAAAATAAGGCATACTACTGTTGAAATGCTTTCTGTGAAATTCTTTACCTCACAGGGGTGTTATTGTTGGATACAATAACTTTATAAATATACTTTGAATTTCCTGGAAAAGTGACATGTAAATAAAGCATTATTGCCATAACATCTCCCTTAATGATCTAGAAGAGGCAGTAAATAGCAAGTTGATGGATTCACAGATGGTACTAAATTGAGAAGTGTTACAAACATCAGTAAATGCAGGAAAAATTATGCAAAAGAGACCTAACATGATTTAAATACAAGCAAAACATTTTCAACTTTATGGGGAAAGAAAATGACATTTTTAGCATGCTCAAAATACAGGGTCCAGCATAGCTGCTACAACCAGCAAGGACAGACATTCCAGCCACAATCATGCTCAAGTCTTCAAAATCGACTAACACGCCACCCTGCCTTGAAGAGGGGCTGGCAGTCACATAAAGTTTGTAACAGGGTGAGGGGACCTATGATTTCACTAGAAACTGCCAATGAGAAGTTCAGGTTTGTATGTTTATAACTTTGAAAAAGTACAAAGTTCCATTTAGGAAGCTTATCCCAAGAAATGTGTTTCAGTCTAAGCATTTTTATAAGCCTAAATTTGTCTCCCATTTAGGCAGAGCCATCTGTCTGGGCAGATTTTGCATATGGACCAAAACAGAAATAATGTGCCTTAGGAGGGCAGTGCTTGGGGTTGCAGGTGGCTTTGATCTGGTCCCCTACTTCCCACTGTGACTAATAGGGTACATCTGAGACATGTGGTTAGAAATACCATCTGCGGTTGCGGTGATAGAATAAAGCAGACACTGATGACACCACCACCAAGCTTCCACCAACCTGTGCCTTCTGGAAAACTCAGACTCACTTTTAGGAGACCCCAGTTCGATTCCTGGGTCGGGAAGATCCACTGGAGAAGGGATAGGCTACCCACTCTAGTATTCTTGGACTTCCCTGGTGGCTCAGCTGGTAAAGAATCTGCCTGCAATGTGGGAGACCTGGGTTTGATCCCTGGGTTGGGAAGATCCCCTGGAGAAGGGAAAGGCCACCCACTCCTGTATTCTGACCTAGAGAATCCCATGGACTGTATAGTCCATTGGGTCACAAAGAGTCGGACACGACTGAGTTACTTTCACTTTTCACTTTAATATCAAAGCATTTTAATGTCAGAATCAATTTATTCCCCCTTGGCTTCTAGGACACTTGGTGGTGGTTTCATTTGTTCAGGTGTTAGACAATAGTTGCTGGATATAAAGCCTTCATGAACTTGACACAGGCGCTCTGTGGTTTTTCAGGAGCCGGGGCCAGCTACCTGTTCTACTGAACGGAATTCTCTGATCACTGAGGTCTAATGGTAAGACCAGTGTTCAATGCTGTTGTGGATCTGAGTACGTGCCATTGAACTTTATTATCCTGAGTTATTTATTTTACACAGAAAATCATCTCACAAGTGATCAAAAAGAAAAATAATTTGGTGTATCTGTCAAGGTATTTGGACCCTAAAAACGGAATCTAAATCCCATCACTGAAAATATGGTGATGAGACCCAATAGTTTATTCCTCCTCATCAAAAAATAAAGAGATTAGAGGTGATCGAGCCAGGTCTCCTATGACATCTCGTGATGTCAGACACCCAGCTTCCATCCACTTTGCAGCTCTGCCATTTTTAGCAGGCAGTTTCTGTCTCGCAGTCCAAGGTGGGTCCTTGACTCTAACTCTCCAGCTTGCAGCCCACTGACTGAGAGCTAGCTGTACGGCCAGGCCTTCATCTTGCTGCAAATTAATCGGAAAATAAGGTCTTTACTCCAGACATCCATGCGGCAAGTCAAAATGAGAAGTGCTGGTATGTCTATTACTGAATAAGAAAGAGAACAGATTCTGAGGGATGACTAGTTTAAATTAGGAACTGTATTTTATAACCTAACTTAGCAGAAATGTCTTTGGCTGAAGGTGTACTTCTACACAGCTGGCTGGCAGAGTGACATCATTTCTTTAAGGGTGCAGGTGGTATCATCTTAAAGCAACAGTTTCCCTTTTCGTGGGTCAATGAAAAAAGGAAAAAAGATTTTTGAAAAGGCTTCAGTAATATTCGGAAAGACTGGAGGTGCTATGGAACCAAAGAGTCCTCTTGAAATAACCGAGCCTGGTGGATTATGACGATATTGATGATGAAACAACAGTAAAGCTGACTGTGACATCAATGATGAGTCAAACTAGAAAACATCAGCGCCGAAGAGTTTGTCTCTGGACACCTAGCCTGTAGCAGCCACTAGGGCCCTCTAGGTGGTTGCAGATTCCTTCAGATCCTGCATTAATCTACTTGGAAGCTCACTCTGTGATGAAAGAAGGAAAGCATTATAATATGAAGGTCACTTTATAGAACTGCGGACTCCATTAGCAAAATAAAAAGAACAGAAAAAAAGAATCATGTTTTAACATTCAAACCTTAGTCATTTTAAAGATTCTTTTAACATTCAGTTCAGTTCAATCGCTCAGTTGTGTTCGACTCTTTGCGATCCCATGGACTGCAGCACGCCAGGCCTCCCTGTTCATCACCAACTCCCGGAGCTTACTCAAACTCATGTCCCTTGAGTCGCCGATGCCACCAAACCATCTCATGCTCTGTTGTCCCCTTCTCCCACTTTCAATCTTTCCCAGCATCAGGATCTATTCCAATGAGTTGGTTCTTCGCATCAGGTGGCCCAAGACTTTTAGTATTAGTCTTTGGTTAACAAAATAAACATGGATTCTTGACTATTTAATGCAGTGTCTTTGTGATTTGGTATCTGAACAAAATTTCCTAGTTTTTCTCAACCTTTAAAAGGATTCTGCTTCATGGTTTTGCAGTGTGTTGAATCACAGGGATTTCTTTGTTTACATCATTATTCAATGCAAAAAGAAATGAAAAATGTTTATGAGATAATAAAAGGTAAATTGAAGCTTTCCTTTTTTCTACTAAGGTCTTTACTTTTAAAGGTAGAATTTTAGCACTAGTTTAAAAATCATCACTTTAGTAAGGGTCATTTTAAATATTTTTGTCACAGCAAACAGTTTTATGTATCCCTCTTCACATTTTAAAAGTATGCAATTAATACACATTCACTGTGCTTTTTAATATATCCCATCACATGACCAACTATTATTTATTTAACTCTTCTTTAAGGGGGAGTGAACCAGGTATTTTTGCTTATCAAGTGGCTCATTATTGGGTAAAATTGTTTACCAAGGACATTAATAACTGTATTAGTTACTATTTAATTGGTTATAATCCCACAAGTCTCTCTTGTATATTTCTGAAAAAATATTGCAATAATAAAAAGTCTAAATTCAGAAAAAAAGTAACTAACTAGCAGGCTTATGTGAAAGGAATGCAAAACATTACATCACTCAAAAGAAATGTTCTTCAAGTATACAGAAAATTACAATTCCTCTCCAAAATTAACTTGAGCCTAACTCCAAAGTTCATGTCTGAGGTCTCTAAACCATTTCCTTTACTTTGCCTGAAACCCATGTATTTGTAAATCTTTAAAGATCCTATTAAATATTTATAACTTGAATAGAAACATGTTTATGTTTGTCTAAGTTTTTTCATAGCAAACAATGAGGCTAATTGAAAATATTTCTAAGAAATATATCTAAATTTCAGGAAATCACATGCAAACTTCAGGAAATACAATACAAATAGAGGAACCTCTGGGCTTTAACAACATGAGAAATGCAACAACTATGGTGAAAAAAGTTAGCATGAGCTACCAGAAAGAGCATGTCGTGGAATTTCCCTTTCCAATCACAGTGGACCCCAGAATAACCACGTACCTTCTGGGCTGTAGGAGGCGAGCTGCCTTTACCTGTGGTAAGGTAGACACAGCAGCTCCTCATACCCCTGAGAGATGGGGAGTTAGTCTTACAGACGTCTTCCTGATAAAACCAAAAGAACTTTCGAGATCCATTCTTGACTTGTCAAGTTCTATGGAACTATTTAGATCCAACTATTAGCAAATAATGTGTAACGCTCTGAAGCATTCAAAGACTCAGGCTACACTCCATTTTCTCTGCATCTGAACAACTGTCTAAAATCAATTCCAACAAAGGAGTCAAGGACCTCGAAGCAACCCAACTTTAGAAACACAATGAGCACAGAGATTGACCTAAATGAAGGCATGAACCTTTACTCTTCTTCTCAGAATTTGGAGGAATTAAATGCATTTTTCTTAATCCTTTATCCACAGTTACTATTTCTCACGTCCAAAGAGGAGGCCTCCTTCACACCGAAAAGCAATGATTGCGTTTAAAAAGGTGGGCAACTTCCAAACAATGGTCTATAACTTATCATTGTGCTTTTCAGTGCTCAGAGAAATCAACTTTATTAACAACTATCATTTACGCTCATTCTCTTACAGACTTGTGTACATTGTGTACATGTGCACACTCACACACGCACACGCACACACATGCACGCACACACAACTCCCTCCTCCTGCACAGTTCAGGGACAGTAAAAAGCCAATGGTTCAAAGACCGAAAATTCTGTGTCTCCAGATGCCCAGCTAAATACAGGATATAAGGTTTTTCCCTTCTTCCTATGGAACTGGAGCCAGCAAAGAGGACAACCTTTGAGTTCAGTTTTAATTCTCTTTCTGTGCAACTTTGGGCAGAAGGCTTAACCTCTCTGATCTTCCATCTCCCTAGCCTTAAAATCAGATTAACGCCTAACTCACATGCATGTGATAAGGACTAAATGCAGTACCTTCAGAAGCCTATCACACTGTGCCACGCAAACAACATGACTTCACTGACACACTTCACGTGTGATGATTCTCTGCACCACTGTAAACTCTGGGGTGAACATTCTTCTGAACATTTAGGAGGAAACTAAGCAACCAAATTAAACAGAGAGTTGAAGTTAAACTACTAAATCATATCATCTGTTCTTTTTTCCCAGAATCTATTTGAAAAACAAACCACACAGGCATTTCAAAAGCGACCAACACTTATGAAGCAAAAGCAAAGTTGTCAACTCATTCATTATGGATAGAGAAACTGAATATTTTGTAGGCCTTGAACAACAGGGTCTTTAGCAATCCAGACAAAAATTCTTCCTGTTCAAGCCCCATATCAGAGAAAAAAGTAGCTGGAAACTTCTCTCTCCCTAGGAGTGGTGCTTAACCCAGTACCCAAGGGGCTGGGGAGGACGGTCACACCAGCTCCGCTGCCCTGATCTGAACACCTGCAGGGTGTGGCCTCTGCTGTCTCCAGGGCCCACCTGCAAGACTGAGCCAGCTGACCTCTGCGACTTCGTTTGGTATCACGTCCTTGCTGGGCTTGCTTCCTTTCTGGCCCTGCACTCCCAACCTTCTATTCACTTTCCTGAGCAAACTTCCTAATAAGTCACATTCATAAGAATGAGTCCTCTCAAGGTCAGCTTCAAGAGAACCTAATCTAAGATACGCAGCCATCCTGGGACACTTCTGAGCTAAAACAGGGGGCAGTGCCCATTCACTCAGAAAGTGAAAGTCACTCAGTTGTGTCTGATTCTTTGCAACCCCATGGACCATATAGTCCATGGAATTCTCCAGGCCAGAATACTGGAGTGGTAATCAGTGATTTTCCTCCAGTTCAATTAGGCAGTTCTCCTGTTTCCCTTTCTGTAGTATATAGCTGGCACCTGGCAATACATTTGACTCTTTGTGACCCCATGTACTATACAGTCCATGGAGTTCTCCAGGCCAGAATACTGGAATGGGTAGCCTTTCCCTTCTCCAGGGGATCTTCCCAACCCAGGAATCAAACCCACGTCTCCCGCATTGCGGGCAGATTCTTTACCAGCTGAGCCCCGAGGGAAGCCCATTCATTCAAGGGTATGTGATAACTAGAGAGAGAGATGAAGGATCCATAGAGAGACAACTGAGAGGCCACTGTCCTCGCTGACAGCGTAAGTGTAAGACTCATGAAGGACCCATGCCTGCATTTACTCTGTGCCAGGCATTAATCCATTTAATCTCACAACAAATTCATGAGCAGTGAATACTGTTGTTATATCCACTTTAAGACCAAGAGAGATTAGATGACTTGCCCAACTACCCAGCTAACAAGTGGCAGACCTGGAATTCAAACTGTCAAGAGCGCACACTTCTACCCTCTGTGTCATTCAGCCTCTTGGAGAAGTTACATCAACTTGCCCACAGGATGGAAAATAGATACTATTCAGCAATTTTCAGGATTAGTAGTATTTTAAAGGTGAAAAACTCATGAACAAGAATAGCT
This sequence comes from Neotragus pygmaeus, assembly GCA_006410875.1. Lineage (NCBI taxonomy): Eukaryota > Metazoa > Chordata > Mammalia > Artiodactyla > Bovidae > Neotragus > Neotragus pygmaeus. The sequence goes on along the minus strand of SJYV01038633.1, from coordinate 1,527,427 downwards.
AAGCTACAGTTTTAATTTTATTTTAATACAACATCTTAACAAATTTGCATCCTAAAATTAATTACAAGCCCATGAGTATGACTTCCCTTTTAACTGTATGCCCCCAATTTTCCAAATCAATTTTTTTGTTTTCAAGATACATACCTGTTTCTTAATTTTTTACTGTTAGATGACCAAAGCCACTTAATCTTGATTTTAATTTATTAAATTTTTAAATAAATATTAATTTATTAAAATTACATACACATCCTGAATTAATTAAAAGCATTAATACACAATTTAAGTTCCCAATAAAATTTTGTAACATTGTATGTACTATAATAGGCAATACTTGACATTCTGGGTCAGAAGTTTTCAGTTCAGTAAATATCATAATGTACTCCCTTGTCTCAAAGGTATCTTTGAGATTTTTTTTTATTCTGTTAATCAGTGACCTTTTAGCAGAAAGAAAATAACTTTTTTCTGAAAATGCTTTAGTAATAATATGTCATGAAGTAAAGAGTCTCGGTACACCACAAATATCTTATGTCATCATTATAAACGTCTAGGCAGATACCATCTCATATTGCCTCAGAAGAAACTCACAATGTTATGACACAGGAGAGCATGACTTTTAAGCCTAAACAGCATACCACGTGCATATGTCAGTGCTCTGGCTAGAATCACCCTGAAGAAGTAGATGGCATAAATCTAATCCTTCCTCTTCCTATACTCATTTGTCAGGAATCACAAAGAAATACATTGATTAAAAAGAGAAGAAAAAATATTAAAAAATACCAAAGGTAAACCTGTAAGGTATAGTTGTGTGCAGCGCTAAACTTTATTACGAAGATTTCAAAAACAAGGAGGGCAGCATGCCCCTTTGGGTGCATATAGGAGAGTTGTGATTTTGTGAGTGTGTGTGTATAACTTTGCTACAGGTTGCTTTTTTCTTTATTTCTCATTTATAATACAGTGTTCAGTTCAATTCAGTTCAGTCGCTCAGTCGTGTCCGACTCTTTGCGATCCCATGAATTGCAGCATGCCAGGCCTCCCTGTCCATCACCAACTCCCAGAGTTCACCCAGACTCACATCCATCAAGTCAGTGATGCCATCCAGCCATCTCATCCTCTGTTGTCCCCTTCTCCTCCTGCCCCTAATCCCTCCTAGCATCAGAGTCTTTTCCAAGGAGTCAACTCTTCACATGAGGTGGCCAAAGTAATGGAGTTGCAGCTTTAGCATCATTCCTTCCAAAGAAATCCCANGGATCAATACAGTAAGAGGATATTATACCTATTTACATATATACATCCAATATAGAAGAACCTAAATACATAAAATAAATACTAACAGACATAAAGAAAGAACTTGACAATAATACAATAATAGAAGATTAATACCTCACTTATATCAGTGGGCAAATCATCCAGACAATCAATAAGGCACAGAGGTTCTAAATGACACAACAATCCAGATGGATTTAATTGATATCTATAGTACACTACCTCCAAAACATTAAATAAACAACAAACAAACAAACAAAAAAAAAACAGAGCGTACTTTTTTTCAAGCATGCATGTAATGTTCTCCAGGACAGGCCACACACTGGGTCACAAAACAAACTTTAGCAAGTTTAAGAGGACAGAAATGATTTCAATCATCTTTTCTGACCACAACAGAATGAAACTATAAATTAACCACAGAAAGAAAAACAGGAAAAGAACCAACACATGGAGAGTAAACAACATGGTACTAAAAGAACAAAATGAAATGACAAGTCAATGATGAAATCAAAGACTAAATCATAGAATACCATGAGACACATGAAAATGAAAGCACAACCTTACAAAATCTATGGGATGCAGCAAAATCAGTCCTATGAGGTAAGGTTATAGTGATATAGGCCTTCCTCAAGAGACAAGAAAAATCTCTAACAAACAACTTAACATACCACTTAAAAGTATTAGAAAAAGAATAAACAAAACCCAAATCAACAGAAGGAGGGAAAGAAAGATCAGACAGGAAGTAGAGATAGAAAAAGAAAAGATCAATAAAACTAAGAGCTGGTCCTTGAAACAAAACAAAATTTAAAAATCTCTAGTCATAGTCACAGATAAGAGGGAGGACCCAAATAAACAAAGTAAGAAATGAAAGGCAAAATACTGACACCACAAAAATACAAAAGAATCATGAGAATATTATAAACAGTTACATATCAACAAACTGAATAACCCAGAAGAAACAGTCACGTTTCTAGAAACATATAGGCTTCAAAAACCGAGTCAAGAAGTAGCAGAGAATTTGAAAAGACCAGTTACTATAAGTGACATAAAGTCTGTAATATAAAATTCCCTGCAAACCAAAGTAGAGCACCAGATGGCTTCACTGGGGAATTCTACNTCTAGAAACATATAGGCTTCAAAAACCGAGTCAAGAAGTAGCAGAGAATTTGAAAAGACCAGTTACTATAAGTGACATAAAGTCTGTAATATAAAATTCCCTGCAAACCAAAGTAGAGCACCAGATGGCTTCACTGGGGAATTCTACTAAACATACAAAGAAGGACTTTATGACCTTCTCAAACTATTCCAAAAATTGGAGGAGTGAACAGTCCGAAAATCACTCTATGAAACCACTATCACCCTGACACCAAAAGCCGACAAGGATACTGTAGAAAAAGAAAACCACAGGCCAAAATGCTTGATAAATGGACTTTCTAGGTGGTGCTAGTGGTAAAGAATCTGCCTGCTAGTGCAGGAGACATGAGAGATGCAGGTTCGATCCCTGGGTCAGGAAGATATCCTGCAGGAGAGTATGGCAACTCACTCCAGTACTCTTACCTGGAGAATCCCATAGACAGAGGAGCCTGGTGGGCTATAGTCCATAGGATCACAAAGTCAGATGCTACTGAAGCAACTGAGCATGCACACATGCACACCCTTTGATGTATATACATCCAAGTTCAGTTCAGTTCAGTTCAGTCATTCATTCATGTCCGACTCTTTGCGACCCCATGGACCGCAGCACGCCAGGCCTCCCTGTCTATCATCAGCTCCTGGAGTTTGCTCAAACTCATGTCCATTGAGTTGGTGATGCCATCCAACTTTCTCATCCTCTGTTGTCCGCTTCAGCATCAGTATTTCCAATGAATATTGAGGACTGATTTTCTTTAGGATGGACTGGTCGGATCTCCTTGCAGTCCAAGGGACATTCAAGAGTGCTCCAACAACACATTTCAAAAGCATCAATTCTTTGGTGCTCAGGTTTCTTTATAGTCCAACTCTCACATCCACACATGACTACTGGAAAAACCTAGCCTTGACTAGATGGACCTTTGTTGGCAAAGTAATATCTCTGCTTTTTAATACACTGTCTAGGTTGGTCATAATTTTCCTTCCAAGGAGTAAGTATCTTTTAATTTCATGGCTGCAGTCACCATCTGCAGTGATTTTGGAGCCCCCCCAAAATAAAGTATGACACTGTTTCCCCATCTATTTGCCATGAAGTAATGGGACCGGGTGCCATGATCTTGGTTTTCTGAATATTGAGTTTTAAACCAACTTTTTCACTCTCCTCTTTCACTTTCATCAATAGGCTCTTTAGTTCTTCACTTCCCGCCATAAGGGTGATGTCATCTGCATATCTGAGGTTATTGATATTTCTCCTGGCAACCTTGATTCCAGCTTGTGCTTCTTGCAGCCTGGCATTTCTCATGATGTACTTTGCATATATGTTAAATAAGCAGGGTGATAATATACAGCCTTGACGTCCTCCTTTTCCTATTTGGAACCAGTCTCTTGTTCAATGTCCAGTTCTAACTATTGCTTCCTGGCCTACATCCAGAAACCTTGGTAAATCAAAGTCAACAATACATGAAAAGGGTTGTACACCATGACCAAGTTGGATTCATTTCAGGGTCACAAGAATGGCTCAGCACAAGCAAAATCAATGTGATATACCACTTTAACAAAGGAAAAAAAAACCCATATGATCATTTCAACATATTCAGAAAAACATTTGAAAATATTCAATGTCCATTAATGATAAAATAAAAAAAAACTCTCACCACAGTGGGTATAGAGGGAACATATCTCAACACAGTGAAAACAATTTGCAACAAACCCACAGTCTATGTAACACTTGATGGTGAAAAGCTGAAAGACTTCTCACTAAATTCAGAAGGAAAACAAGGATGCCCACTCACCACACCATTTCTATTTGATATAACAGTTGAAGTCCTAGCTGTATCAACAAAATAGTAAAAAGTAAATTGTAAGAAAATTGGAAGGGAACAAGAAAAAATGTCACTATTTGCAGATGACAGGCTATATAGAGAACCCTAAAGTCTCCACACAAAGCCTATTACAATAAATCAGTTCTGCAGAGTAGCAGGATATAAGATTAATATACAGAAATCTGTTGTATTTCTGTACACTAATAATAAAATACTGGAGAAAGCAAAAAAAAATCCCATTTAAAATTGCATCAAGGAATAAAATACTTAAAGAATAAACTTCACCAATGAAGTTAAAGACCTATATGTTGAAAATGATCAATATAAAACATTGATAAAGGAAACTGAAGATAAATCATAGAACCTGAAAGATATATCATGCTTTTTGATTGGAAGAATTAATATTGTTAAAATGGTCATACAATCCAAGCAATCTACAGATTCGAAGCACTCCTTATAAAAAAACCATGACATTTTTTTCACAGAAGTATTAGAACAATCTTAAAATTTATATGGAACCACAAAAAGACCCAGAATTGCCAAAATAAGCCTAAGGAAAGGAACAAAAAGCTGGAGATATACTCTTCCAAACTTTAGACTATACTGCAAAGCTACAGTAATCAAAACAGCATGATATTGGCATAAAAATAGACGTATAGTTCAATGGAACTTAATAGACAGCCCAGAAATAAATCCACACAGCTATGGTCAATTAATCTATGGCAAAGGAGGCAAGAATATACAAGGGAGAAAAGATAGTCTCTTCAAGAAGTGTTGAGAAAGATGGATAGCTACACATAAATCAATGAAATTAGAACACTCCCTGACATGATGCACAAAAATATGCTCAAAATGACATAAAGACTTAAATATAAGACATGACATCATAAAACTCCTAGAAGAGAACATAAGCAAAATATTCTCCAATATAAATTGAAGCAATATTTTCTTAGATCATTCTCCCAAGGCAAGAGAAGCAAAAGCAAAAAATAACCGAACGGAACCAAATCAGACTTAAAAGCTTTTGCACAGCAAAGGAAACCATCAAAAAAATACAAAAACACAACCTACAGAACAGGAGAAAATAGTTGCAAATGATGAGACTGATGGAAGTTTAATATCCAAAAATATACAACAGCTCATAAAACTCAATGAAAAACAAACTCAATCAAAAAATGGGCAGAAGATCTAAAAAGACACTTATCCAATGAAGACAAACAGATGGACACAAGCATATGAAAAGATACTCAATATCACCAATTATTAGAGAAATGCAAATTGAAACCACAGTAAGATATCTCCTCACATAGTTCAGAGGGTCTATCACAAAGAGTTTACAAATAACTGGAAAGGGTGTGCAGAAAAGAGAACCCTCCAACATTGTGGGTGGGAACATCAATTGGTGCAGTCACTGGAGAACAGGATGGAGGCTCTTTAAAAAACTAAAAAGAGATCTACCATATGATTGTACAATCCCACTCTTAAGCTCATACTGGAAAAAACAAAAACTCCAAGATAGATGCATCCTAATGTTCATAGTAGCACTATTTATAGTAGTCAAGAACATGGAAACCAGTCAAGTACTGATCAACAGAAGACTGGTTAATAAGATATGGTATATGTATATTTTTGTTGTTGCTCTTCAGTCAAGAAGTTGTGCCTACTCTTTGTGACCCCATGGACTATAGCAAGCCAGGCTTTCATAATGTAATATTACTCTGCCAAGCAGAATGAAACATTAGCATTTGCAGTAACATGGATGGACCGAGAAAATATTATACTCTGTTAAATCAAAGATGAATACTGTATGATATCACTTATATGTGCAATCTAAACAAATAATACAAATGCATCTATATACCAAAGAAAAACAGACTCACGGACATAGAAAACAAACTTATGTATCCCAAAGGGAAAGCTCCAGAGGGACAAAATGAGGATGGTATTAACAGATAAAAACCACTATATACAATAGATATGCAACAAGGATTTACTATATAACACAGGAAATTAGTAGCTTGTAATAACCTAAAATGGAATATATAATCTGAGAAAATATACTACCAAATCACTTCACTGTATATACATGAAACACATGTAAATCAACTATACCTCAATGTTAAAAAAAAAAAAAAGATGGAGAATGTGAATCACAATCTGGAACACTCTACAAAACCAGCTATTGAGGTAAGGGCAGTATTCATAAGTCAATTTTAAATACCATCTAGTACCTCAGGACTTTTGACTTTTGACTTTCATGGATTGGAGAAGGAAATGGCAACCCACTCCAGTGTTCTTGCCTGGAGAATCCCAGGGATGGGGGAGCCTAGTGGGCTGCCGTCTATGGGGTCGCACAGAGCCAGATATGACAGAAGTGACTTAGCAGCACTTAGCAACCTCAGGACTGGTTCTAACAATGTTGTAAACTGTACAACTTACATAAAAATAAATGTTGCTTAATTCATACACACATCAAAGGTCCTTTTTGCATTTAATATTAATGGGAAGTAAAAATAAAAACAAAGAAAAAAAGAAAACTGATTTATGTTTAGTTCTATTCATTTTTTTAGGTTTTGCTTTATATCATTTTTAAAATTTTTAATTGGAGGATAATTACCTTACAATATTGTGTTTGCTTCTGCCATACATCAACATGAATCAGCCATAGGTGTATATATATGTCCCCTCCCTTCTTGAACCTCCCTCCTACCTCCCACGCCTCTAGGCTGTCACAGAGCACTGGATTTGAGCTGCCTGTGTCATACAGCAAATTCCCATTGGCTCTCTAACATAGGTTTCCATTCTACTCTCTCAAATTGTCCCATGCTCTCCTTCCCTCACTGTGTCCACAAGTCTGTTCTTTACATCTGTCTCTTTTGCTTCCTTGCAAAGAGGTTCATCAGTACCATCTTTCTAGATTCCATATATATATTACTATATGATATTTGTTAGAAAACTGATTTATGTATGTTAATTGCAGCATTGTTTACAAAAACTAAGACATGGAAGCAATCTAAAAGTCCATCAACAAATGAATGGATAAAGAAGATGTGGTACATATGTATCATGGAATATTACTCAGTCATTAAAAGAATGAAATAATACCATTCGCAGCAACATAGATGGAACATAGTATTGCAATTACCATACTATGCAAACTAAGTCAGACACACAGACAAATACATGATATTGCTAATTTGTAGGATCTAAAAAAGTGATACAAATGAACTCATTTACAAAAAAGAAACAGACTCAAAAGACTTACAGAATAAACTTAGAGTTACCTGGGGGGAAGGGTCGGGAAGAGGGATAGAATGGGAGTTTGAGATGGACATGTAGTACACACTGCTATGTTTAAAACAGATAATCAACAAGGACTTACTGTATAGCACAGGCAACTCTGCTCAATATTCTGTAATAACCTAAATGGGAAAAGAACTTGAAAAATAGATATATGTGTATATATATATATGACTGAATCACTCTGCTGCACACTAAAACTAGCATGGCACTATTAATCAACTACTTGTTGTTGTTCAGTAAGTAAGTCATGTCTGACTCTATGACCTCGTGGACTGCAGCACACCAGGCTTCCCTGTCTTTCACTGTCTCATGGTGGTTGCTCAAATTCATGCCCACTGAGTTGGTGATGTTATCTAACCATCTCATTCTTTGCCACCTCCTCCTCCTTTTGCCTTCAGTCTTTCCCAGTATCAGTCTTTTCCAATGAGTCGGCTCTTTATATCAGCTGGCCAAAGTACTGGAGCTTAAGCATCAGTCCTTCCAATGAATGTTCAGGACTGATTTCCTTTAGGACTGACTGGTTTGATCTCCTTGTTTGTCCAAGGGGCTTTTGAGAGTCTTCTCCAACACCACAATTCAAAAGCATCAACTCTTCAGTGCTCAGCCTTTTTTTTTTTTTT
>SJYV01038633.1:1489927-1519192 GCA_006410875.1 Neotragus pygmaeus | reverse complement strand
TCTGGACCCGAGGCATTGTTAACCTATTTGCTCTTATTTCTGTCTTTAGGAAAGTATGTATATTGTCAGAGCTATGCCGTTATTTAAGTTATTTAGCTAAAAGAAAACCTCCTCTCTTGAACAAATATTCCCGTCCACCAATGCAACAACCACAGAATATCTCGTGGGCTGTCACAGTAGCACCTACAGCACGGAGACTCTCTGTGTAACATACACGGCACTTTACTTTCTTGAAGTGACTTTCAGCCAGTGACCTCTAAATGTTTTTGTAGCTACTCTTCCTGTTAGCTAATCTCTCCCTCATCATGTACCACACCCTCAAAAACGTTTCTTTTAACTCAGCCATGAGGCCTCCTTACTCTGCTTTCCATGAGGATATTGCTAAGTTTTAATGATTTGGGAATTTTTTAACTGATGAATTATGTAAATAATCATTGTGAAGAAAAATTTAATGGCCCCTCGAATCCCACATATTCAAAATCATTGTAATAACTTGCTTTTAAAGGGCAATTTCATTTTAAACTATGCTGACTTAAAGATTAATTTGAATTAAAGAAAGAAATTAATTAGAGGAAATTTTTCATATGAAGTCATCAAGAAAGAACACTTCATTTTCAGAGGCACTGGACAAAATGAGTAAGCAAGCCTGGACAAAAGCTGGACTACAAAATACAATGGAATTGTAGGCCACTCAAAAAATAAGAGGCTAAATAACTGTAAAGAAAGAAGTTCTGGATTAAAGGTCTCTAAGATCCCCTCTAGTCTGTTTCTGCCTCTTGAACAAAGAGACTCAGTCAAGCCCTCCAAGCCTGAGACCACAGGACAGGACTTGATGAATTTCTTTAGTTTTAGAAGAAAACAAAGAAACTAGTTGCTCAAATTCTGGTGAAATTGGTGAATTCAAGCTCAGATTTGAGTCTGCCCATGTTTCATAAGGCTAGCCTGCTATTTTATTGTGACACCACTAAATTTACCCAAGCTCTAATAGTAAAGCAGAGTAGAGACAATGGCTTTATTTTTACACAAACTCTTAGTGTTATGCTTTACACAAACTCTTAGTGATATGCTCTTAAAAATGGTTATATTAGTAAAGGAAAAGTGTGTTATGTGATAGATGTTCTACTTAGGTATATACAGATGGCTTAAAGCATTTTTCTATGAGCGTTCAGAGATTCACTCTCCTCTTCCTAGATGGAGCCCAGGACAAGCTCAGAACTTTAACAGCTTTCAGAATTCAGACATGAAAAAGCAAAAAGGAGAAAATGAGACACTAACTACGAAAGCCTTCAGGAAGAAATGGATAACCAGAATAGCTCTATAGCTAGTAAGTATATTGAATCTGCCAAAACCCTTCCCACAAAGAAAACTCAAGGCCCAGATGACTTCACTGGCAAGTTCTATCAAACATTGAAGAAGAAATAATATGAATTCTACATAATTCTTCCAAAAAAAATTGAGGAGGAGATACTTCCCAACTGATTCTAAAAGCCAGCATTTTCCTGATATTAAACCAGATGAAGACATTCAAAAAAAAAAAAAAAAAGGAAAGAAACTACAGACCAATATGTCTCATAAGCATAGATGCAAATTTTAAAACAAAATTTTAGCATATCAAATCCAACAACATATTTCAANTATTAAACCAGATGAAGACATTCAAAAAAAAAAAAAAAAAAAAGGAAAGAAACTACAGACCAATATGTCTCATAAGCATAGATGCAAATTTTAAAACAAAATTTTAGCATATCAAATCCAACAACATATTTCAAGTGTGGTTCTCCCAGGAATGCAAAGTTGGCTTAACACTTTTTAAAAGCAAACAATGTAATTCACTATAATAGCAAACTCAAAAGGAAAACCCATATGATAATTTCAATGGCTGCCCTAAAAAGCATTTGAGAAAAATCCAACATTCATTCCCAATAAGAAAATGAAAAGAAATTCTCTCAACTTAATAAAGGGCATGGAAGGAAGGCAAGAAGGATGGGTATTATAGATAACACCACAATGATGAAAGACTAAACGCTTTCCCCTAAAATCAGGAATAAGACAAAGATGCTCACTCATCACTTTTATGTAGTACTTTGCTAGAAGTTCAGGTCAACACAAGGAAAGGAAAGACATCTAAAGTGGAAAGGAGGAATTAAAACTGTCTTTATTCACCCATGGCATAATTGTCTACAGAGAAAATCCAATGAATTTACCAAAAAAGTTATAGATTATATGAATTTAGCAAGCTTTTAGGACACAGCATCAGTGTACAAAAATCTATTGTGATCTTCACATATCTGCAACAAACAATAGGAAACTGAATTTTAGAGAAAAACACTATAAATAGTGGCCATATAAATATGATAAAAGATGAGCAAAATTTCAATACTGAAAGTTGCAAAACAATGCTGAGAGAAATTACAACTCTGAACTAACAGATACCCTGAGTTCATGTGTTGGAAGATTCACTGTTGTTAAGAAGTCAATTCTCCCCAAATTGGTCTAGAGGCTACACAACCTAATCAAAATCCCAGCAGAACCTTTTTGTAGAAATTGACAAAGTAAATCTAAAATTCACATAAAAATACAAGGGACCTAGAATAGGACCTAGAATAGCCCATATAATTTGGAAAAAGAAGAAAAAAGTTAAAGACTAAAGCTGATTTCAAGACTTATCATAAATTTACCAAACTCAAGACAGTGTAGCACTGGTATAAAATAGAGAAGTAGATCAATGGAATAAAATAGAGAAATAAACCCACACCTACAAGGAAAGATAATATACAAGGAGGAAAGGTAATTCAGTGAGGAAAGTACAATTTTTCAGTAAATAGTGTGGCAACAACTGGATATCCTATGTAAAACAATGAACTTCAATTTATGCCTCACAATATACAAAAAGTGAACCAGAAATGAATCATAGGCCTAAATGTAGAATCTAAAACTACCAGAAAAAAATATAGAATAAAATCTTTGTGAACTTGAGTCAGGCAAAGACTTCTTAGATGCAACAAAGACATGATACATAAAATGTTTTTAACTTAATGCATGGGCCTATCAAAATGAAAACCTCCACTCTTTGAAAAATAACGTGAAAAGAATGAAAAAAAGAAAAAAAATTACATACTGGGGGCAAATATTTACAATTCATATATCTGATCAAGGACTTGAATCCAGAATAAAAGACTCATCAAACTCAGTGATAATTTTTTAATCTAATTTTTTAAAGTGAGCAAAAGTTTTGAACAGACATTTCACCAAAAAAAAAATATAAATATATATATATATATATGGATAGCACATAAGCATACACAAAGATGCTCAACACCATTAGTCTTTAGAGAAATGCAAATTAAAACCACAAGGGTTTTAATAGATGTGTAGTGGGAGATAGTGGAGGACTGAGGAGCCTGATGTGCTGCAGTCCATAGGGTTGCAAAGAGCTGGAAGTGGCTTAGTGACTTAACAGCAAAAAAAAAAAAAAAAAAAGATCCTAGAGTGCTTTACAGCTGTGAGGAAGTATGTTCTGCTTTTCCATTTTTCATTCAAGGTTGAAAGTGAAAGTCCACTACATAGAGCTGTGACCCTACCACCTGCTGGCGAGGATGCCCAGGAGCTGAGACTCTCACACATTGCTGGTGGGAGTGTAAAATGTTAAAATTACTGCGGAAAACAGTTTGACCATTTCTTAAAAAGTTAAACACCTGCTTACCACATGACCTGACCATTTCACGCTCAGGTATTTAAGCAAGAGCAGTGAAAGTTTATGTCTCTTCAAAGATGTGTGATCTGAATGTCCACAGTTGCCTTACTTATAATAATAACCAAAATCTGGACACAACCCAATGTCCATCAACAAGTGAAGGAACAAACAAGCTGCTGTATATTCATACAATAGAATACTGTTTGCAATAAAAAGAAAGAAAGAATTGATAACCTGCAACAGGGATGAATCTCAAATAATCATGCTGAGTGAAGGAAGCCGGAACAAGAAAAGTCAAGGGAGAAAAAGAAAAGAAAAAAAAGTGTCTTCCTAAAAAACAAGACAGGGGGAAAACTACTAGGTATCATTCTAGATTATTCACTATAAATTCAAACAGTTCTACCACACATCCTTATTTTATATAGTCATGCCAAATAAGATGATCGGTTTTCTAGTAACACCCTCCCATCCCTGAATAAGGCCTCCCTTGTGGTTCAGCTGGTAAAGAATCTGCCTGTAATGCCAGAGACCCTGGTTCGACTCCTGGATTGGGAAGATCCACTGGAGAAGGGATAGGCTACCCACTCCAGTGTTTTTGGGCTTCCCTTGTGGCTCAGCTGGTAAAGAATCNTGAAAAGTTGGCTTAAAACTCAACATTCAGAAAACTAAGATCATGGTATCCGGTCCTATTCCTTCATGGCAAATAGATGGGGAAATAGTGGAAACACTGATAGACTTTATTTTCTTGGGCTCCAAAATCACTGCAGATGGTGACTGCAGCCATGAAATGAAAAGACACTTGCTCCTTGGAAGAAAAGCTATGACAAACCTGGACAGCTTATTAAAAAACAGAGACATTACTTTGCTAACAAAGATCTGTCTAGTCAAAGCTATGGTTTTTCCAGTAATCAGGTATGGATGTGAGAGTTGGACTGTGAAGAAAGCTGAGCACCAAAGAATTGATGCTTTTGAACTGTGGTGTTGGAGAAGACTCTTGAGAGTCCCTTGGACCGCAAGGAAATCCAACCAGTGCATCCTAAAGGAAATCAGTCCTGAATATTCATTGGAAGGACTGATGCTGAAGCTGAAACTCCAATAATTTGGCCACCTGATGCAAAGAACTGATTCCTTTGAAAAGACCTTAATGCTGGGAAAGATTGAAGGCGAGAGGAGACGGGGACGACAGAGGATGAGATGATTGGATGGCATCACCGACTCGATGGACATGAGTTTGAATAAACTGCGGGAGTTGGTGATGGACAGGGGGGCCTGGCATGCTTCAGTCCATGGGGTCACAAAGAGTCAGACACGACTGAGCAACTAAACTGGACTGAACTGATAGGAATGCATACATGAAAGATTATTCGTGTATAAGTTATAAACTAAGTATAATTACAAAACAAAGAGACAGGTTCAGTTTATATCACTTCACATGATGGCAATGTACACTATCAAAAGTGTTAAGACTAAATTGGGAAGAATTCATCGAGGATATGCATTCAAGGCAATACCTAAAGAATGAAGAGAAGTGCATATTTTCTATGTTTAGCCCCATAGGTGTCCCGGCAAACAAACAAAATTAGAAGAGGGTACAATCTTTATCAGGATGGAGAAAAAAAAACCTGTCCCTTCTCCCTTCTCCCACTGAAAAAATACCACAAAGTTTTCATGAACAGAGAGTTCTTGTAATATTGCCATTGACATGTCCTAGCCACTGGTTTGAAACCTAAGACATTGTCTGGAATTTCCCTAGAACTTATTGACCACCAAGTAACATATTTGGGCAAAAAGGAAGCTCCCACATAATACATTTCAGAAGAAAAAGTAAACACCACTTCAGAGGTTGATCCTCAGCTCTGACAATATATTTAATATTTCCTTCACACTTCTCCCCAAATTAATAATTATACATATTAGAAAGGAAGCAGACAAATTACTATTTTAACATAATTAATTTGACATTTATTCACTGTTGTGAAATTATTATCGTCACACAGTCAGACCTTAATGTGCACATGTCAATAAGGCAGGCCAAGGATGAAGATTTTAAATAGTTTCAAGAAGAAAGAGAATTAATTTTTATGATTGTTGCATAAACACTGAGTTACATGTCAAAGTAACACACTGGAAGAATTCAAATGGCTTCGTAAAATGAAAGAGAAGGAAAGCCATAATTAAATATATCAGAGAATGACTAACTATTCTTTCAAAAGAATTCCTTTGCTGAAGATTAGCAAACTTGGTTTCTGCCAGAATGTTCCAAAATGTGCACCTTCAGTGGGATAGAAGATAACTGTGATTCTATTTTAATTGTTATTTTAATGTGTCCTAGAAATATCACTAACGTGCCAAGCCTGTGGTACCCCAATAGTATTGCTCATGATGAACTTTTGTTTTAAAAGAAGTTCTTCTAAATGAAAATAAAGCTAAGCCACAGGGTAAGTATTGCACAGATGAGAGCATGTGATGTGAGTACGTCGTGTCCCTGAGCATCGTTTTCCCATTTTCCTGCCCACTGACTTCCAACCGGCACCTGCTTCTAACGGCCCCACACTTGGGCTCTTTCCATTTCAAGCTGGCCAAGCCAGTTTTGCTTGGAATTAGGCAGACCTAGAAATGTCTTGGGCTTCTCTAGTGGGTGAGATGGTAAAGAATCCCCCTGCAATGCCGGAGACCAGGGTTCCATCCCTGGGTCAGGAAGATCCCCTGGAGAAGGGAATGGCTACTCACACCAGTATTTTTACCTGGGCTATAGTCCATGGGGTCGCAAAGACCTGGACATGACTGAGAGACTAACAGACACAGAAAAATGCCTTAACTAATCCCCTTCACTAATGACCAAGTGCAAGGATATAAACCTGCTTCGTCCAACAGAAACATAATGCGACCCATCTCTGTCACTTGAAACTTTCTATTGGCTACTTTTTACAAAAGTGAAAATAAACAGGTGGAAATAATTTTGGTTATGCATTTCAGTTAGTCCATTACAGCAAAAATATACTATTTCATCATGTAGTCAATGTCAAAAATTACTAGTGAGGTATTTCACATTCATTTTTTTGGTACTAAGTGTTCAAAATTCAGTGTGCATTTCACACTTACAGTTCATTTCAATTTGGACTAACCACATTTTAATGGCTCAGTGACCACACGTGGGTCGGGGCTGCCATCTTGAACAGAGCAGATCTAGACAGCCGTTATGAGCTCAATGTTTGTGTCTTCCTATTTCTCTCTCTCTCTCTCTCTGCAATGTGAGAATTCAGCAAGAAGACATCTACTTACATACAAACCAGACAGACAGCTCTCATGAGGAACCGTATTGGCCAGCACCTTGATCTTGGACATCCCAACTTCTAAGAGTGTGAAGGACAAACTGATGTTGTTGAAGTCTCCCCAGGCTATAGCATTTTTGTTACAGCAGTCCAACTACCTTCAGTCAAACCAGTCCATCCTAAAGGAAATCAATCCTGAATATTCATTGGAAGGACTGATGCTGAAGCTGGAACTCNTGTTGCCCTCAATATGCCAGCAAATTTGGAAAACTCAGCAGTGGCCACAGGACTGGAAAAGGTCAGTTTTCATTCCAATCCCAAAGAAAGGCAACGCCAAAGAATGTTCAAACTACCACACAATTGCACTCATCTCACACACTAGCAAAGTAATGCTCAAAATTCTCCAGGCCAAGCTTCAACAATACATGAACCCTGAACTTCCAGATGTTCAAGTTGGTTTTAGAAAAGGCAGAAGAACCAGACATCAAATTGCCAACATCTACTGGATTGTCAAAAAAGCAAGAGAGTTCCAGAAAAACATCTATTTCTATTTTATTCGCTATGCCAAAGCCTTTGACTGTGTGGATCACTACAAGCTATGGAAAATTCTGAAAGAGATGGGAATACCAGACCACCTGACCTGTCTCTTGAGAAATATGTATACAGGTCAAGAAGCAACAGTTAGAACTGGACATGGAACAACAGACTGGTTCCAAATAGGAAAAGGAGTACATCAAGGCTGTATAATGTCACCCTGCTTATTTAACTTATATGCAGAGTACATCATGAGAAACGCTGGGCTGGAAGAAACACAGGCTGGGATCAAGATTGCCGGGAGAAATATCAATAACCTCAGATANTGGTTCCAAATAGGAAAAGGAGTACATCAAGGCTGTATAATGTCACCCTGCTTATTTAACTTATATGCAGAGTACATCATGAGAAACGCTGGGCTGGAAGAAACACAGGCTGGGATCAAGATTGCCGGGAGAAATATCAATAACCTCAGATAAGGAGATGACGACACCCTTATGGCAGAAAGTGAAGAAGAACTAAATAGCCTGTTGATGAAAGTGAAAGAGGAGAGTGAAAAAGTTGGCTGAAAGCTCAACATTGAGAAAACTAAGATCATGGCATCTTATCCCCTCACTTCATGGCAAATAGATCGGGAAACAGTGGAAACAGTGACAGACCTTATTTTGGGGGGGGGGCTCCAAAATAACTGCATATGGTGATTGCAGCCATGAAATTATCCTTAGAAGAAAAGTTATGACCAACCTAGACAGCTTATTAAAAAAGTAGAGACATAACTTTGCCAACAAAGATCCGTCTAGTCAAGGCTGTGATTTTTCCACTCGTCCATGTATGGATGTGAGAGTTGGACTATAAGGAAAGCTGAGCACCGAAGAATTGATGCTTTTGGACTGTGGTGTGGGAGAAGACTCTTGAGAGTCCCTTGGACTGCAAGGAGATCCAACCAGTCCCATCCTAAAGGAAATCGGTCCTGAATATTCATCAGAAGGACTTACATTAAAGCTGAAACTCCAGTACTTTGGCCACCTGATGTGAAGAGCTGACTCCTTGGAAAAGATCCTGATGCTGGGAAAGATTGAAGGCGGGAAGAGGAAGGGATGACAGAGGATGAGATGGTTGGATGGCATCACTGACTCAATGGACATGAGTTTGAGAAAGCTCTGGAAGTTGGTGATGGACAGGGAAGCCTGGCGTGCTGCAGTCCATGGGGTCACAAAGAGAAACTGAGCAACTGAACTGAACTTATGTGAAGAGCACAAATGACACACAGATATCAATATTCACCTAGATACAATCAATACACTTCCTATTACAGGCACATCTATGAAAGACCAAATAATAAACCAAATGTGGTTGCACAGGCATGAAACCCGAACAAAGAGAATTCACTGATGACTCAGAATTTTAGAGGAACAAACGTCCAGCACGTGGATGAGAAAGTCACAAGAGTGGAAATTTCCATGCCAGCCTTCTTGAGCAGTTCTTGGACAGCCCCTCCAAAATTTCTTCTCAGATTCTCCCCTATACCCTATGTAGTTTCAGTCTGGTCAACCATCTCCCATCTGACTGGCAAATTATTAACCTTTAAATATATTACTTCTTCAGTTAGTTTATAGTTAAGACTCACCAAATCTGGAAAAACTAGTCTGATATTTCTCTCTCTCTGCTCTGTGTTGATTTTATACTTTCCCTTGGGAACCAAGCCTGTCTCCAAGTTGTCTGCATAATACTTGGTTACCCCCTGGGCTGCTGCTGCTGCTGCTAAGTTGCTTCAGTCGTATCCAATACTGTGCAACCCCATAGTCGGCAGCCCACCAGGCTCCCCTGTCCCTGGGATTCTCCAGGCAAGAACACGGGAGTGCTTTTCCATTTCCTTCTCCAATGCATGAAAGTGAAAAGTGAAAGGGAAGTTGCTCAGTTGTGTCCAACTCTTAAAGACCCCATGGACTGCAGCCTACCAGGCTCTTCCACCCATGGGATTTTCCAGGCAAGAGTACTGGAGTGGGGTGCCATCACCTTCTCCATACCCCTATAATCCGAAAAAAAAAAAAAAAAACCTACCAGTGGCAGAGAAGAAGAGGATGACAGAGGATGAGATGGCTGGATAACATCACTGATTCAATGGACAAGAGTTTGAGCAAACTCCGGCAGATAGGAAAGGACAGGGAAGCCTGGCATGCTGCAGTCCGTGGGGTTACAGAGAGTCAGACACGACTGAGTGACTAAACAGTAATAGCCAAATGGATGTGGTACTCACAGTGGAATTCCTCTGTTTAACCCATGCTCCAGCATCAGCCTCGGAGAAGTTGGACCACACATGCAGATGAACAGAAGAAAACAACTCAAACCCGATCTTTTCAACAGAACATGCAACCATCCACAGCCACCATTCCCCTGACCTCACCCCGATGTCCTTTCAGCTAGTCCTTGAAAATATTCCCACCCCCATCCAGCTACGGTAGTCATGTTATTCTTCCTGACTCCACCCGCCCTCTCTGCTGACACCAGTGCACACAGGTGAGTACACTGCAGATGCGTGTGCTCAAAGTCTTGCTCAGTATAACCTCAACTCCCTTGTCTTCTCTGGGAGAGAAATTCGTACAATCCTATTTGATTTCAGTTTACATGCAGCGATGACTAGACTTTCCATCTTTGAACACATCACGAAAGCTCTTGGGCTATACCGATGCATGCACCTGGATACCTAAACATACCTCCCTTCCCCTCAAACAATAGGCTTTCTCGACAAAGGGGGAAAAATGTGTCTCAGTTTCACTGTTACCCGGACCTAAGATGTGATCTCCTGAAAGGAATATTAAAAAGCCATTGAGCCCTCCAGTGGCAAAATTATGAAAATGTTATGACGCACCCTGGAGGACTCTCCTAAAGACTGGTGGAAACAGAACACAGTGAAGCCAGTTCATAGGCTTGAGGTTTTCAAGTTCCTGGACTTTCTGTAAGCACACTGGGCCCAGTGGACAATGGCAGCCATTGTCCAAGCATTCCATTTGCAGGAAAAGTCTCTTCCAGGTCACGTCCATGACAGAAAAAGCCTCACAAACGTATTCACTGTGCCCTAAGACACTTATTTTCACAGCTGAAGGTTTCAATAAAGAGCTTAGTTAAAGCTGCTGTCTCAAACATATCTGATGAGTTTATGTCTGGATTTGAATTATAAGATGGGAAAATCAATCATAAAATACCAATTGTAGTCACTCCTAGAGGTCTCAAAGACCAAATGTTTCGATTCAGAAAAACTATCTGGCTTGGGCTAAAGATCTTAATTTCCTAATAATAATTATCATCTCTTGCCATTGGCACCTCCCTGCATTGAGGGACATAGATAACTGGTCACATGTTGTCTTTGGATGATTTTTGGTGGTTGGTCAAGACAGATGACCTCTTCTCCTGTGAGGCTCCTAACATTTGATTGTACCACCCTACCTCCCTCTTCATTGTAGTCATTAAGCCAGGAACCCAAAGAATTGAATATTTTGATCACAGGCTTAGAGTCTTATCTCCATCTGATTATTTCATCCATTCATTTACACACTAATTCACAACCCATCCAGTAAATATTTATTGGGTGCTGTAAGTTTCTATCCTCCTGAAGTATAGACTCTTCATGGAGTGAAGATTCCAAGAGTGTAGACTCATTTAATCAAATGTTTACAAATGAGTTACAAGAAGGAAAATCACCAAGAGCCTTGAGAATACATATCATTGAGAACCCAATATAGTCTGAGAAACAGGAAAGACCTTTTATTGAGAAACTGGTATTGAAGAGAGAGATAAAAGAGCAGGAGGGGTTAATTAGGCAAAGATGAGTAACAAGGAGAAGGGCATTTCATAAAAGATGAGCATGTGCAAGGCCCTGAGGTACAAATGTCATGAGTCCAGGGTTCAGTGGAAGACAACGCTGGTGAGTCCTTGGATTGCTGCATCAGCCTCCTCATCTCTCTGTTTACACCCAGCAGACATAAGGATTCCTTTAAAAGCTAGGTCAGATCCTGTCACTGCTTCACCCTAAGCCCTTGAATGCTTCACATTTCATACCATGGAAAAGCCAGAAGTGCTCACAAAGAACTACAAGACCCTCCATGACTTAGCCCTGCGCTATCTCTGTGCCCACTCCACCNCATAAGGATTCCTTTAAAAGCTAGGTCAGATCCTGTCACTGCTTCACCCCAAGCCCTTGAATGCTTCACATTTCATACCATGGAAAAGCCAGAAGTGCTCACAAAGAACTACAAGACCCTCCATGGCTTAGCCCTGTGCTATCTCTGTGCCCACTCCACCACCCACTCCCCTGCCACACTTCCCCCCCCTCCAGCCACCCCAGCTCCTCCATGTCCCCAGCACACCCAGAAAGGTTAGTCTTTCAGTCGTGTCCGAATCTTTGCAACCCCATGGACAAAACCTGGGTCTCCCACATTGCAGGCAGATGCTTTACATTTTAGCCACCAGGGGAGTCCACACACACCCATGTCAGGGCCTTTGCTCCAGCCATTCCCTCTGGCCTGCCCTATTCTTCCCCTGGATATCTGCATGGCTGAAGCCCTCACACCCTTCATGTCATCGTTCCAATCTCATTTCTTCAATGAAGCCCAGCCTGTCCACTCAATTTAAAAATGAAAACCCTTTCCCTCAACTTCAGCATTCTGCATGCCCCTGTTGCTGTTGAATCACCAAGGCCTGTCTGACTCTTCTGCAACCCCATGAACTATGCAGCCCACCAGGCTCCTCTGTCCATGGAATTCTCCCTGCAAGAACGCTGGAGTGGGTTACCATTTCCTCCTCCAGGGATCTTCTTGACCCAGTGATCAAACCACATCTCTTGCATTGGCAGGGGGAGTCTTTACCATCTGAGCCACCAGGGAAGCCCCTGGCATGCCCTCAGCACACTCTGCTTTTCTTTTCACTCCTAACATTCTGCTGCTCACCTCATATGATCCCATCTATTCCCTTCATTTCTTCCACCACCCACTTGTGGGTGGAATCAAAACCACAGCTCCCTCAGCGTATACCTGATCACCTCAGAAAGACTTAGACACAGGTACCCATAACCCTGCTAGCTCAGCCTCTTTAATAGCTCATTGGCATCAAAGCCCAAAGTCAGCCCTCCTGCACCACAGGCTTCACCACCCCCTGCATTCATGTCTCCAACCACACCAGAGTTCATGTGGTTCCTCCACTACGAAGCTTTGGCAGCTCCTTAGAAGCCACTCTGGCATCTCAGATCCAATAAGCGTCAAATTTACTGACTTCCCTCTTAAACGTTCTTACCTGTACCAGTGTCTCAATCTGGTTCCCCTTATCTTGTCCCTTCACTATCCCAGAAGCACTTGAAATTCTACCAAGTCCAACATCTACATTACTGCCACTCAAATCACCACAAAATGCTACAGTTTTCACCTAGCTCATTTTAGTTCAGTTGCTCAGTCGTGTCCAACTCTTTGCATCCCCCTGGACTGTAGCACGCCAGGCCTCCCTGTCCATCAACAACTCCCGAGTTTACTCAAACTCATGTCCATCGAGTCGGTGATGCCATCCAGCCAGCTCATCCTCTGTTGTCCCCTTCTCCTTCTATCTTCAATCTTTCCCAGCATCAAGGTCTTTTCCAGTGAATTAGTTTTTTGCATCAGGTGGCCAAAGTATTGGACTTTCAGCTTCAGCATCAGTCCTTCCAATGAATATTCAGGACTGCTTTCCTTTAGGATGGACTGGTTCAGCTAGTTGCTCATTTCCTTAAAAATCTTCAGAAAAAAAAGCTTGAACTGTAAAAGCCTCCATGACCTAGTTTCTCCCCAGTCTCACCAACTTCAATCCCTGTAATTAAAAGTCAACATTCAGACCTGAGCCTTAAGGGAGGTAGCCTTAAACGTCATACCTTGTATACATAAGAGACGCTGCATAGAGCAGATATGATGCTACTCTGTGTCCACACACAAGTTCAGCAATGACAGAACCAACATTAAGGTGGGCTCGCCGAAGGCCCAGAGCTGATAGCAGGTCCGGGCTGAGTATCAAGATCAAGGCTGAATTTTAACACATTCCTGCACTCGAGACTATAATTTTCAGTCCATTTCTCTATCTCTGCTACCACACTATGGATCTAGAGGGTGGATGCTCTAGAGTAGCTACCTAGGATAGTGTTTGACAAATAGTGAATATTCCAAAAAAACAGTGTTTTAATATTCAATCAACTGGCCTATCAAATCAGTGCGGGCTCAGTTTTGGGAGATATCAGTTTGCTGCATGTACCTAGGCAAACTCAAATGCAGTCATGCAGCCTGAATTCTTAGCAGCACACCATTTTACACTTAATCGAAACAATCCTCTACCTTCAGAGTCTCTCATCATTGTCTTATTATCCATATTTGTTTTCATACTTATAGCTTATATTCTAACCAGTTAAATCCTAGTGTTTCCTTCTTTGTTGTGTTGTGTACACACACACACACACACACACACACACACACTTGCTCTCTTCTTCCTGTTAAGGAGCACATGTTAGAAAACTAATAGGATGTTTCATTCTATAAATTTTATTTATTGTATTTTATTTGAAACCAACCAGATACTTTAGTTTGGGGTTTTTTTTTTTCCATTTTGGGGGCATTTAGTTCTTATTTACAGATTCTTGATCGGGATTCACGAAACCAAGGAGGTGCTATAATATTACACATTTTCTAACTGTCAAATGATACAAATGTTAACAGTTTGAAAAATCAAAATGGTTATATTTCCCATGAACTGCAAAATGTAAAATACAGTTTCACAGTCGCACCTAAGGAAAGAATTTTAAATTTTACTGTACCATCTTTGAGCTGCATTTAACCATTTTTTATGAAACTTTATATAAGGTGCTGCTCTGGGCATTGCCATTAATTAAGAAAAATGAACTAGCCAGATATCTATGACATATCATCCTCCTTTCTGTTTAATAAACCCTCTGCATATGAGAGCTGTGCTGAAATCACAAACATCAGCCTTTCTTTGCACTGGTAAAGATCTTCCTCAGCTCTCAGGATGACACACGTCCAGGACAAGGTGGTATTTACAATGCAGTTTCTCAGGGTCTGCAAAATAAGGACAGCGCCATCACGTGTAGAACATTTATTGACAGAAGCCTGCAGAGGAAGGTAACTGTAGAGCCCATTTCCTCATTCCTTTATCACACAGCAGTCTAAGAACAGCTAGACTTGGAGACGTCTGTGAATTTACAACACTCAGGAGTCTTAAAAACAGGCCTGGTGACCTGACCCACCAGGCCTACGCTACATCCGGGCATCTCCCGGCTCCAGCTTGCACAGACACAAGCCAGGGTTTTAGGGAGAAACAAAAGCATCTCAGAGGACACGCCAGTCTTGCATTAGGCCATTATCAATTTCATAACATTCATGCCACTTTAGTAGGCCCAGGTTCTCCCTCAGAACACAGAGCCTTGGCAACTGCTGAAGTTATTTCCCCCCAGTTTAAATTCCTAAGAAAATTTAAATCCTTCAGATTGTAGCAGCTGTAAAACTCCACGTACACTGGCATGACAGTCTATTTCTACCTGGCAGCAACAGTCATCAAACACCTACATGCTACTGTATAGAAATGAGTCATTTCCTCCTCTGGGGGAGATTTAAAGCCCAACTCTGCAAGGCAGAATAGTTTGAAGAGCTAGAAAGTTACATGCTTACCAAAAAAGGAAACGCTGAGCCATAGTCTCTCACTGACTGAAAATAGGCAGAGAAAATAAAAATAAAATGGAGTGTAGGGTTTACTGAACATCAACACCTTTATGAATCAAAACGCCGATGCAAAAAGGCTTAGTGAGGAAAAAAGTCCTCAAAAAAATGCCTATAACAGTGCATTAAATTTAGCAGCCCTTATTGAAAATGAAACTCAGTGGCAATTTTCAATTAAGAAATGAATAGAATCATCTCTAACCAACAAAACCTAGATTTATTTTCTAATTTATTACCTCATGCTTTATTTTCTGTCCTTTTTGTGTCTTCCACTTACTTGTGGTGAGGTATTAATGAATAAAAGGAAAAGCAAACGAGATGTATAGTGCAGACTCAGTCACTTAGAGATTTCATTGGGATTCTGAAAATTTTCTAATGGCTGGCGTCTTTTAAAAGCCGGCTTGTTTTTTTTAAAAACAGAATTCTTAAATTATTGAACTATGAGAAGCAATACGAGAGTATTCTACTGAGGCAGTAATAAATATTCCAATTCTGGTCTTACATGTAATAGTGCAAAACAGGAAATAACAGAAGTGTCCGCTAACAGATATATGGATGAACAAATTGAAGCATAACTCTACAATGGAACACTATTTGGCATTAAAAAGTAGTAAAACATTAATACCTGAAATATGAATAAATCTCAAAATAATTACACTGATTGAAAAAATACAGCTCCCCAGAAAAAATACATCCTGTATGATCTCCGGCTTCCCTGGTGGCTCGGAGGTTAAAGTGTCTGCCTACAATGTGGGAGACCTGGGTTCGATCCTTGGGTCAGGAAAATCCCCTGGAGAAGGAATTCTCTTGTCTGGAGAATCCCATGGACAGAGGAGCCTGGTGGGCTACAGAGAGTCGGGCAGAGAGTCGGACACAACTGAGAGACTTCACTTTTGCAAACAATTTNATTAAAAAGTAGTAAAACATTAATACCTGAAATATGAATAAATCTCAAAATAATTACACTGATTGAAAAAAATACAGCTCCCCAGAAAAAATACATCCTGTATGATCTCCGGCTTCCCTGGTGGCTCAGAGGTTAAAGTGTCTGCCTACAATGTGGGAGACCTGGGTTCGATCCTTGGGTCAGGAAAATCTCCTGGAGAAGGAATTCTCTTGCCTGGAGAATCCCATGGACAGAGGAGCCTGGTGGGCTACAGAGAGTCGGGCAGAGAGTCGGACACGACTGAGAGACTTCACTTTTGCAAACAATTTAGTTACATAAGTCAGACCAGTGGTAGCCTAGTGAAGGAGAGGGAGGAAAGGAAAGGAGTTAAAAAGCGGTACAGGAAACGTTCTGGATCCAAAAGACGTTTTTTATTTGTTATCATGAAGAGTTTTACATATTTAAAACTCATGACAAGTGAAATTTATGACAACGCTACAATAAAGCTGTTTTTAACAAAAACTATCTGCTCGTAACATGTCACTTCCCCAAAGAAATCACTGATGTTCCTGTCAAAATTAGAATTTCTTGGGTTTTCGGTCCAAGATGGTGAGAGGACCCTGGACTGACCTTCCACAACATACTGAATCTATAGCTTTGAATCCAACAACTTTCTCAGGATAAAAATAATTAACTAGCTGAGCAAGTACCATACATTGGATGAAGAGAGAAGGCCCACATCAAAGTGGGTAGGAGAGAATGGGACACAATGTGGCTATAAAATATGAGAACGAGGGAAATACAGCTTTATTAGACACTGACCTCTTGATGCTGTAGCAACGAGAGAATGTGAAAGTAATTAATAAAGAAAAGTCATAGAAAATCCCCAATCATAAGAAAAGATGCGAGTGGCTTAAAAGGGAAAAAGAATGGAACAACTGTGAAAGAGGAAAAATATAAGAGGCTACTACCATTTTCAAACCCAGAACAACAGATGGCACACATCTCTGGTCCTGGTAAGACAGGAAACAAGAAGTGTTTTTTGCTTGCTTGTTTTCACTTTTGTCTGCTTCTCCACATATATGTCTTATTTTACACACTTGCACATATAAAGGTTACAAACTTGGGAAGTGTGGCTTACAATCACCAGGGAGGTGGGCCGTGAAGGAAGAAGTTGTAGAAGAAACAGCATAGGACCTCTCACGCTACTTACAGTGGAAAAGGGAAGTGCAAAAGTTGGAGGTCCCAGAAGGAAAATGCAGCTGAAGTGCAGAGAATGTTGGGTGGTGGTGGTTTAGTCACCAAGTCGTGTCCAAGTCTTTTGCAACGTCACGGACTATAGCCTGCCAGGTTGCCCCGTCCATGGGATTTCCCAGGCAAGAACACAGGAGTGGGTTGCCATTTTCTTCCCCAGGGGATCTTCCTGACCCAGGGATCAAACTCACATCTCTTGCTTGACAGGCGGATTATTTACCATTGAACCACCTGGAAAGTCCCAGAGAATATAGGGAGGAGCCCTGAAAATCGGGCCTCCTCTCTGCCGAAAATTAAAAACAAACCTTTTTTAAAAACAAAACTTTTGTTTGTAAAATATTTCTTACCATACATATACTCTACTAAAATTTTTATCTGTCTATTGTATCAGAATATTATCAAGAGATAGGATAACTGCTTGCCTGGTATAATTTGAAGAGCTCCCTCTAACCACAAGAATTTAATAACTCCATTCAAAAAAATAAAAAGGGACAATGTATGGCATGCTCTAGTTTAAATTTAATTGAAAAATGTACTGTAAACATAGATGGTATATTAAGTATCCTTCTTATATTAACCTTCCACAGTGATTCTTTGTCTTCGCTCTTTCTCAATGAAAAATGCTTGAGAAAAGTTACTAAAGAAATGACCTGGAATCCAGAATTACTAAATTGCAAAACATAATACTGGCTTGATATGTTAAACCTCAAGGAAATGTAGAAATTATTAAAGGAAATTTATGCCAACCAAAAAAAAAAAAAAAGAAAGAAAAAGAAATGACCAAATTGACATATATCCTTTTATAATTATAGGACACATCATTAGAATAAAGGTTTAAGTAATATGAAAAGAAATATCTAAGTCCAAACAAAAGTACAAAGACAAGATAAATACAAATATAAAGGTTCTGGAAAGAAAACATCTCATTTCATTGCATATGAAGCACTATGCTGGAGACACAGGGAATTGTAAATTTGCTATTTGAAAGCAGAATCTAGCATCTTTATAGCAGTCAGCCTATTGCTCAGTCTGTAATTTTCATGGTTGATAAATATAGTCTAAGCCACAAAATACTTATTATTATATTAACTTTTTCTTGAACCAGCAATAAATTCCTAGTTTTTATTAATTCAAGTCAGACAATATTACTACTCTTGCTACACAACCAGTCAATAAAAATGTCAACAATTTAGTCTTCTAAAACATAGACTACTGAAGCATTTCATTCATAATAAACCAGCAGAGCTTCAAATCTCTCTCTTCCCTGTTGAATTTCTAAAAATCAATCTTATATTCAAGATCCTAAATTTCCCACGCACCATATTTCTCTATGATCACCTGTAAAGCCAACCAGAAATGATACTACTGACAGTGATCATTGTAGCAGCAAACATGTATTGAGGGCTTATTCTGTGCCAAGCTCTGTCCTAGGGGCTTTACATGATTTTAACCCTCAAAGCAACTCTATGAGATAACTAGTATAATTATCCAATTTCTAGATGAGAATATGAAGAACACGGTGATTAAATTACTTGTCTAAGGTCACACAGCTAGTAAGTGAGGGAGCCAGAACTTAAAGCCATAAAGACAGGTCTCGGATGATGCAACTCAATTACAAGTTTAACTGTTAATGAAGTATTTTGTCCTTTCTAATCATCTATATGTGGCACCTTTCAGTATTCTCAACTTAATATTGACTCTTCTGTATAAATTGTGTTGAGTCTTATGGGGCCGTAATGAAATGTAGACATGAATACTATACCAAGATGCTTAAAATGAGAAAAGACAAAGAATTACTAAAATACTTAGAGCTTAAGACAGTAAGAAATACATTTCAGAAACCACTGCATATATTAATTTCCAAGTTAATTATCAAAAATATGCCCTAGAAATTTAGAGGCAGGACAGAGAATTTCAAGATATGGGCTCTAGTTCTGATACCTCACTCACCAGCCCTGTGATTTAATCAAGTCTGTTAGTTTCTGAGAGAATTGTTATAATAATTTGTATAACACTTTCAAATCATATTGATACGAACTTTTTTTCAAATAATGGATTACAATCTATTAGTGAGTCATGAAATTAATAAAAGGGATCAAAATCATCAACTTCATAAAAAATGAAATGAAATGAATAATATCAGAAGTTGTCTTAGTAAATTTCTTGGATTTTAAACCATATGTGTGTATTTGGGTGTGTATATAGAATTTTACAGATGTAAAATATATTTCAAAACATGGACAAGTCATGAAAGTTTGAAAGCCATAGTTATATTCTAAACTGATAGCGGTTTCAGGAGATTGTAGACATTAGAAGTTCTTATTCTTATAAAGATCTTAAAGGCCAAGAAATGGCTTTCTCTACACTGTGAACTCCAGGAATGGTTACTCTGTCTTCCTAAATAATATCTGTACTCTCAGCACTTACACAGTCCTGACAACAAAGCTGGTTTTCAATACATGACAGAGAGTTCTGTGGATAAATGGAAACAGCCAGAGAAATTTTAGGAACTTAAAATTTACCTAAACTTTAAAGAATTGATAGTACTTGGATATTTTTCAAAAGAACATGGGCATCCTTAGAATTCATTCTTTCACTTCTTGACCATGTACTAGGGATAGAGGGACCCAGAACAAAGAGCTTTCCATTCAGAGGAGGGAGAGAATAAATTGAATGGCACTGCTAAGCCATGATGGTCCTCCCAGTTTAGTGATTCCACCTCCAGCCATGTGAATAATGGGTACTGAAGTTTGAATCTAGAAAAATGCACCAAGGACACTGAGAAGAACTGAAGTTAGCCCTTTTCTTAGAAAAGATAAAATCAGAGAGTTCTGATTCATGCTTCCTATTTTAAACAGGAGTAGAGAGAACAAGGGGCTTCCCTGGTGGCTCAGATGGTAGGTTAGACATTTCCTAAAAAGCAGAAGGTTAGAGAACCAGAAATTTAAAACTGAGGTTAATTCCCTTAGCATCTTACTGCAACCTACCTTTAAGGACTGGGTGCTGGAACTACTTAACAATTCTTCCAGAGAAATCAGTGAATCACTGCCCTCTCTAAGTAGCCTGTGCAACCCAGTACTGCAGCAGGAAAAAGTTCAGTCATAAGTCAGTACAAGGGAAGGTGGTTGGTCTGTGGCTCAAGGCACTGATGCCTAATCAGAAGCACTGGGTGTTAAGGTGGGATCAAGATGATAGAGTAGGAAGACCCTGCACTCATCTCTTTCCACAACAAAACCAAAGCTACGACCACATACAGAACAACTCTCTCTGAAAAGAAACTGAAGACTAGAGAACAGCTCTTCTACAATTAAGGATATAAAGAAAAACAAAAACAAAAACATCAAGACATGTAGGAGGAAAAAAGAAGCAATCTAGTCATGACCCACACTCCCAGTGGGCGATCCAAAAGAGGAAAGGGATATCTCAAACTCAGAGGTCCTCCGTAAGGAACAAGAGGTACGGCCCCACACTGGGCAGCAGCTTCTGATGGGAGAAGCTCCAACTCCAGCAACCTGCCACGGTGGCAGCTTTTGCCTCACCTCAGGAGAAGCCCTCAGCCATGCTTGCTTCTGTTCCAGTCCTCCCTCCAAAGTCACTGGGCACACACAGGCTACATAGGGACATTCCTATGTATGGATACAACGTTAGGCCAGGAGAGGTAACTGTTCTGTCCAATTCATAGAGACAAACACAGAAAGTTAAGCAAGATTAGAAGACAGGAACACGTCCTAAATGAAAGAATATGATGAAGCCCCAGAAAAAGAAAAACAACAAAAAAGAAAACAAAACAAACCTAATTTAATGGAGATGAGTATTTTACCTGAAAAAGAGTTCAAAGCAACAGTCACAAAAATACTAACTCAGGCAAAGAGAAACACAGTGAGAACTTCAACAACAACAAAATAGTAAACATAAAAATAATGAATCAGAGATAAAGAAACAATGCACGCGTGCTCAGTTGTGTCCAACTCTTTGTAACCCCATGGAACTGTAGCTACTCTGTGCATAGAAGTTTCCAGGCAAAGAATGTTAAAGTGGGTTGCCATTTCCTACTGCAGGGGATCTTCCCAACACAAGGATTGAAACTGTGTCTCCTGCACTGGCAGGAAGATTCTTTATCACTGCACCACCTAGGATAATAACTGAAATGAAAAATACACTAGAGGGAATCAATAGCTGATCCGGCAATACACAAGACTATGTAAGCAACCAGGAAGACAGAACAGTGAAAATGACCCAATCAGAACTGCAAAAAGCAAAAAGAATTTTTTAAAAAATAAGGATATTTTAAGGGACTGTTAGAATAACATCAAGCATCCTAAGACTCATGTTATAGTGGTCCCAGAAAGAGAAGATAAATAGAAAAGGATAGAAAAGATATTTGATAAAATAATAGATGAAAACTTCCCTATTCAGGAAAGAAGTATTCAGGTCCAGGAAACAGAGAGTCCCAAACAACAGAACCCAAAGGGATTCAAACAAGACATACCATAATTAAAAAGGGAAAAGTTAGAGAGAATTCTAAAGGCAACAAAAGAAAAAACAAAGACATACAATGGAACCCCCACAAGGCTATAAACTGAATTTTCAGCAAAAACAATGCAGACCAGTAGGCAGTGGCTTCATATACTTAAAATGCTGAAAGAGAAAATCTACAACTAAAGATATTCTACTTGGCAAGGTTATCATTCAGAACTGAGGAGATTAGCTTCACTATAAGCACAAACTAAAAGAGTTTATTACCATTAAACCAGCCTTACAAGAAATGTTAAAGGATTGTCTTCAAGAGAAAATAAAAGATCATAAAAAGAAGAAAATATATAGAGGAAAAAAAATCTCACTGGTAAAGTCAAATATACATTTAAACCCACTTAATTTTTAAGATGAACCACTTAAAAAGCCAGCAAAAAGATTTAAGGGCAAAAGTTGCAAAACCAACAAAAACTACAATATGTAATTAAGAGATGCACAAAAGATATAAAACACAATATACAACCACAAAATGTAGGTAGGAATTTTAAAATGTACAGCTGTTAGACTGTGTTTGAATTTAACTAATAGTTAAAAAGAAACATATATAGACATAGCTATATAAAGAGGGAGATACATATAGATGAATCTATCTCACAGTAACCACAAACCAAAAACCTACAATAGAAAGAAAAAAAAAAAAACAAAGAAAAAGAAACCCAAATATAACGCTACAGGAAATCACCAAACCACAAAGGAAGGGACTAAAAGAAGAAAAAAGAACTACAAAACAAACCAGGAAACAAGTAACAAAATGGCATTAAGTACCTACCTATCAACAATCACGGTAAATGTAAATGGACAGAAAGCCTTAACCAGAAAGAATACTGGCTGAATGGACAAAATAACAAAGACCCATTTATAGGCTGCCTACAAGAGACTCACTTCAGCTATAAACACATAAAAACTGAAAGTGAAGGGATGGAAAAAAGATTCCATGCAGATAAAAACAAAAAGGTAGGATAGAAATATTTAAATAAGACAAATATACTTCAAGACAAAAACTATAGCAAAGACAAAGCAGGGCATAAACATAAAGGGGTCAATCCAACAAGAGGATGTAACATTTGTAAACGATATGCATCTAACAAAGGAGCATCTAAACATACAAAAGCACATATTAATAGACATGAAGGGAGAAGTTGACAGTAATTCAATAACAGTAGGGGACTTTAATACCCCACTTACAACAATGGATAGATCATCCAGACAGAAACACAGTAAGGAAACACTGGACTTAAATAACACATTACACTGCATCGGCTTAAAATAGCTATAAAACATTGCATTAAAAACAGTAGACTACACGTCTTTTTCAAGTGCATATGGAACATTCACCAGGATAGATCATGCGTTAGAGCAAAAAACAAGTCTCAATAAATTTAAGAATACTGAAATCATACTGATACACTCATAACAGTGTGAAATTAAAAACCAATTATGGAAAGAAAACTGGAAAAGACAAATATGTGGGGACTAAAAAAACACTACTAAGAAACAATGGATCATTAAATAAATAAAAGAGGAAGTAAAGAATACCTTGAATGAAATGAAAACAGAAACATAACTTTCCAAAATTTATGGGATGAAGAAGCAGCAGTTCTAAGAGGGAATTTTATACAAATACAGGCCTACCTCAAGCAACATGAAAAATCTCAAATGAACAACCTAACTTTATACAGAAAGGAATTGGAAAGAGAACAAAGCCCAAGTTAACAGAAGGAAGGAATAATAAAGATAACAGCATAAATAAATGAAATAGAAAGGGAAAAAGACAGATGAAACTAAGGTCTGCTTTTCTGAAAAAAATAAAAGAAAAATGGCAAACCTTCAGCCAGACTCATCAAGTAAAATGGAGAAAGGAACCAAATAAAGAAAATTAAAAGTGAAAGAGAAGTTACAACTGATATCACAGAAACACAATCATGAACAACTGCATGGTAACAAATCAGACAACTTACAAGAAGAAAAGTCTTATAAACATACAATCTTCTAAGACTGAATCATAAAGATACAAAAATCTGAATAAACCCATTACTAGAAATGAAATTGAATCATTAATCAAAACTCTCATGAAAAAAAGAGTCCAGGACCAGATGGTATCTAGTTATCTTTAATGACACCAGATGGTATCACAGGGGAATTCTACCAAACATTTTAAAATTTTTATTGGAGTCTACTAAACATTTAAAGAAGAGTTAATACCAAAACTTCTCAAGTGAGTCCAAAAAAATGAGGAGGAGGATGTACTTCTAAACTCATTCTGTGAAGTAGCCATTATTCTGATTCAAAACCAGCTGAAAACATCACAATAAAAGAAATTTACAGGCCAATCTCTCCAATGAACATAGATGCAAAAGTCCTCAACAAAATATTACCAAAATAAATTCGACAATGTATTAAAAAGATCATACATCAAGATCATATGGGATTTATTCCAGGGAGGCAAGGATAATTAAACATCCACAAATAAATTAATGTGATACACCACATTAACAAAATGAAGGTTAATATTACATGATCATATCAATATATGTTCAAAAAGCTTTTGATAAAATTTGACATTCATCCATAATAAAAATTCTCAACAAAATGGGTATGGGGAAGCAAACCTCAATATAATAAGGGCCATTTATGAGACACCCAGAACTAACTCTATACTCAATAGTGAAAAGCTGAAACCTTTTACTCTAAGATCACTTTTATTCAACCCAGTACTGAAAGTCCTTGCTATAATAATCAGACAAGAGAGGTAAAAGGCATCCAAATTTGGGAGGGAATAAGCAAAACTGTCACTGTTTGCAAATGACATGATATTACATAGAGAAATCCTTAAAGATCCCAACACAAAACTATTAGAACTAATAAATCTTTATCATAAATCTTTACAATTCTTTATCATAAAGAATGAAACACTTAGGAATAAATTTCACTAAAAAGGTGAAAGACCTGTATTCTAAAAAATGTAAGAACCTGATGAAAAACATTAAAGGTAACACAAATAATGGAAAGATATTCTGTGTACACAGATTGGAAGAATTATTACTAAAATGTCCATACTACCCAAACCAATTATGGATTCAGTGTAATCCCTGTCAAAACTCTAAAGACGTTTTCCACTGAACTAGAACAATTCTAAACCTGTATGGAAACACAAAAAGACATCAAGTAGTCAAAGTAATCTTGAGAAAAAAGAACAAAACTGGAAATACCATGCTCCCTGACATCAGACTATACTACAAAGCAATAGTAATCAAAGCACTACGGTATTGGCATCCCCCCCAAAAAAAAATAGACACAAAGATCAATGAAACAGAATAGGGAGCCCAGAAATAAACCCATGCATGTGTTAATTAATCTATGACAAAGGCGGTAAGAATATGTATTGGGGGATAACAATTTCTTTAATTATAAATGATGTTGGGAAAACTGGATAACTACAGGTAAAAGAATGAAAATCTTTTTTTCTAACCATACTTTAAAAACTCAAAGTGGATTAAAGATTTAAATATAAGACCTGAAACCATAAAACTTGTAGGAAAAAAATGAGAAGTACACTCTTTGAAATCAGTCTTAGCAATTTTTTTTAAGATTTGTCTTCTCAGGCAAAGTCAACAGAAGCAAAAATAAATAAATGGGTTCACATCAAATCAAAACGGTTTTTCACAGCAAAGGAAGCCACCAACAAGACAAAAAGGCAACCTACTGAGTGGGAGAAGATATTTGCAAACGATACATCTGATAAAGGGTTACTATCCAAACTATATAAAGAATTTATTCAACTAAATACCCAAAAAACAATCTGATTTTAAAATGGGCAGAACTGAAGGCACTTTTCTAAAGGAAGCGTGCAGATAACCAACAGTTTACACAAAAAGATACTCAACATTACTAATCATCAGGGAAATACAAATCAAAATCACAGGAGATATTATCTCACATTTGTCAGAATGACTATCACCAAAAAGACAAGAAATGACAAGTTTTGGTGATGATGTGGAAAAAAGGAAACTCTCATACAATCCAGCAATTCCATTCTTGGGTATTTATTGAAAGAAAATGAAGCACTAATTCAAAAAGTTATATGCATCCAAATGTTTATTTCAGCATTATTTACAATAGCCAAGGAAAGGAAGCAACCCAAGTATCCATCAACAGATGATAAGGTAAAGGTGTTGTGTGTGTTCACATACACACAACGGATTATTACTCGGTCAAAAAAAGAATGCAGTCTTGCCATTTTTGACAACATGGATGGACTTGGAGGGTATTATGCTGGTGAAAAAAAGTCAGACAGAGAAGACAAATGTTGTGTTTTCATTTCTATATGGAATCTACAAAACAAAACCAAATATAACAAAACCAAAATAGACTCACAGATTTGCAGAACAAGTTTGTGGTTACCAGAGGGGAGGAGATGGGGAATGCGCAAAATAGAAGAAGAAAAGAGGTTCCAAACTACCAGCTATAAAACAGTTGGGTCACAGGGATATAACATGTAGGGCACGGCACAATATAGGGCTGGTCCTGGGCCATCTGCTGGCAGGTTCATTCCTTACTCTCCCCTTATCAGCTCAGGCTTCTGCTGGCTCTATGTCAGCAAATGTCCCCAGTAGAGGGGAACTGGAGGGAGAAGGCAGAATAGCTCTCCTCTGACTTCTCTGCCTCTCAACGAGGCCCTGGCAGAGTTCCACGTCTCCCGTGGCATCACGGTGGCGCCTGCCTCCCTGGGAGATCCCAACCACAAGGCTCCAATCGCCTTCTCACTTTGTCCTGACTGCTTACTCCTGCCAAACTCTGGCTTGCCTTGTGGTTCCCTGTTCAGCTTCTCAGCTTTGCCATCACCTGTGAAGCCAGTTCCCTACATTATGTTTCCTCTGCTTCAAATACTCAGAGTACTTTGTGCTTTCCTTATTAGACCTTGACTAATATTACTCATCAGAAACAGGACTAAACAGGGGAGGTTAAACAACAACTGTATTACTGTGATTGTAATAAGTTAATTTCTGGACCTAGAGTTTATCATACGAATTGAAGTTTAGTCAGACAGAGAAAGATAAATACCATATCACTTATATGTGGAACGTAAGTAAAGAGTATAAATGAATTTATATACAGACAGAAGCAGTCACAGACATAGAAAACAGTTGGGAGCGTGGGATTACCAGGTGTATACCACCATATACAAAATAGATAAACAACGAGGATTTACCATACAGCACAGGGAACTATTTCCAAGGATTTACCATACAGCACAGGGAACTATTTCCAATTCCTTATAACTTACTACAATGGAAAATAATAAAAAAGCATATAGAAATTTACATCAGTTCAGTCACTCAGTCGTGTCCGACTCTTTGCGACCCCATGAATCGCAGCACGCCAGGCCTCCCTNGATGCCCAGCAGGCTTCTTAAAGCTATTGATACACAGCTGACACACTCCAACAGTTCACCCACACATTTGTGCCCCAGTTCTAATGGCACCTCTGTACCAAGGTGCACCCGTGTTTCATATGAAGGCCCGTGGGCTTTGATCAACTTGGGACATGCTCTGGTCACCAAATGAGAACATTTCATGAAAAATAGCCCCTTGTTTGGAGGGGGCAGAGGTACCCAAATGGGTTGTCCCAGGCACCTGGACCAGTCCACCAGTTGTAACACAATCTTGTTGCAGATTAGTAGAAATTAGACAATCAGTAGAAATTTGTTGTGAACACTGATAAGTGGGAGTCACTCAACTGTGTCTGACTCTTTGCGACCCCATGGACTATACAGTCCAAGGAACTCACCAGACCAGAATACTGAAGTGGGTAACCATTCCCTTCTCCAGGGGATCTTCCCAACCCAGGGATCAACCCCAGGTCTCCCATATTACAGGCGGATTCTTTACCAGCTGAGCCATCAGGGAAGCCTGAACACTGATAAACTGGTAGCAAAAGCTGAGTGACAAAGTGACAAAAAAAGCTATAAAAATGGCAAGTGTCTGTGTATGGAAAATTTCATAATATGAAATTCATGTTATGAATAAATAATAATTTCATAAAATGAACTTAAGTTTGAGATATTTAATGTTGGGACCAGTTATCAGTACACTTCAAATCATCATAATAAAGACTAAAATTGATGTTCAAAAAAATCACTTCTGTTGACCAATAACAGTTTAAATTATATACAATACTGCTAACAAAGACAGAAATATTTTAAATATTAGGAAAATTCCACCCAAGGTTTTTAAAACATTTTAAACTATTGTTTAAAGGCATGATAAATTCAACCATAAGTCATNATCACTTCTGTTGACCAATAACAGTTTAAATTATATGCAATACTGCTAACAAAGACAGAAATATTTTAAATATTAGGAAAATTCCACCCAAGGTTTTTAAAACATTTTAAACTATTGTTTAAAGGCATGATAAATTCAACCATAAGTCATTCACTAAGAACTCTAATCTGATAACATTCTACTGCAATATTACAGTTATTTTTGAAAGGCTTAAAGAAGTGTATAACAATGTATATTTTATGCTATTAAGGCACATTACCACTTTGCAAAGTTGTGATGGATTCTGTCATTAGATAGCATTATACTTACTTGGTTGATGGAAGCTATTGACCAAATTTTTTACACAATTTTGTTAAAATCATAGAATGCCATAATGTTCTGTAGAACCAGAAATCACTGCCTTTGAGTGATACCTGGGTATGTCCTGAATTTTCTGGCTAAATTGCTTCTATATAGACATATCAATTTATAAAACTTTAGAGACAGAAATTTGAATACCTGACATCAAGGTGATTATTTTCCCCTAAACCTTTTCTTTCCTGCTTGACTGGGAACCTGAGAATTTCCCTTAATTCATACCTCCTAAGTAAGAAAGTCTTACTTACTTCCGAGGTCAGGGGCAGAAGCCGGGAGGACCTCATGCCCGAGGGGCGATGGCCAAGAGGAGTTACCCCACATCCGAGGTCAGGGGCAGTGGCTGAGAGTGCCAGGCTGTGATGGCACAGGAGCAGCCGAGAGGAGCTACCCCAACCTGAGCCCAGGGGAGGCGGCCGGGAGGAGCAACCCCACGTCCAAAGAGCGGTGGCTGGGCGGGCACAGGAGGGCCTAGAGGAGCTATTCCACATTCAAGGTCAGGAGGGACAGCGGTGAGGAGATACCCCTTGTCCAAGGTAAGGAGCAGTGGCTGAGCTTTGCTGGAGCAGCCGTGAAGAGATATCCCACGCCCAAGGTAAGAGGAACCCAAGTAAGACAGTAGGTGTTGCAAGAGGGCGTCAGAGGGCAGACACGCTGAAACCATACTCACAGAAAACGAGCCAATCTAATCACACTAGGACCACAGCCTTGTCTA
>SJYV01038633.1:1420957-1479551 GCA_006410875.1 Neotragus pygmaeus | reverse complement strand
GGGAGGGGGATTCGGGATTGGGAGCTCGTGTAAACCTGTGGTGGATTCATGTCGATGTATGGCAAAGCCAATAGAGTATTGTAAAGTAAAAGAAAGTAAAAAAAAAAAAAAAAAGTTTCAATGTTACCTCTCCAGCAAAACTTCTCTTGATTGTTTCCAAAATTTACCACTGTTTCCATGACATCTACTTGTTTGTTCCTAAAACTTAAAAGATCACTAGGAAATTTGACAGTGATGTCTGTCCAATTGACTTTCCTGGAAATACTCTCTGCAATACAGAGATGCCTGCAGATGGCTTATGAGGGTCAGGGGAGTGCCCAGGGAGATACACGTGTAAGGAAGCAAGGGGGCAGGACTGAGCAGAGGGAGAAGGTGACCCACGATGTGGCTTTAACGCATCCTGGAGCTGGAACTGCAGAAATGTCCCTGGTCGGGCCTTTAAATCCCTTCATCACGCAGTCACTGATTCCAAGTGGCCCATTGAAGGGGGAAGTCCCCTGTGGGTAGAGGGCAATGCCAGGTGAGGGACACAGTCAAGAGGCCATCAGAGTCTACTGCCTTCGCTGCCCAGGAATGGACATATCACTAAAGGAAGTGATTAGGGAGGACCAAAGTTTCCACCACGGATCCGTCCTCATTAAGTCCTGTCTGCTCTCACCAGTTGATCTTGGGAGGATTTAGCTCTAAAAAATGGACTCCACAATCTTCAGACACATTTTTCAATCAAGGAGACATCTGAGAACACACAGTTCATTTCAGATGTGAAAGAAAGAAAGGAAGTGAAGTCGCTCAGTCATGTCCAACTTTTTGCAACCCCGTGGACTATAGCCTGCCAGGCTCCTCTGTCCATGGGATTCTCCAGGCAAGAAAGAATATTGGAGTGGGTTGCCATTTCCTTTCCCAGGGGATCTTCCCAACCCAGGGATCGAAACTGGGTCTCCTGCATTGCAGGCAGACGTTTTAACTTCTGAGCCACAGGGATTTATTATTTCAGATATGAAAGGGCTGAGGAATTTAGGCACTCCTACATGCCTAGAGAGGCCACTCTGTAAGATACCTTTAAATGGTACCAAAAGCATCACTAGTTTTAAACATCACGCTAACTTTTAGGAAGTGAAAGGAAATTAGGCAAAAATTTCAATATAAATAATATAAAAAGACCAAAAACAAAATAAAGATGTCTAAATCAGTTCCCAGGACAAAAATCTAGAATGGTCTATGTGGATAGCTATGTGCTTAGAAAGATTAGAAATCACTTTAGAATATCTATATTTGAGAAACTGATTATTTCTGTGTAACCTTGGGAAAAAAAATCCCTGTAAACCTATAAATATGGTTGTGGGATAAACCATGTTTTTATTCTTCTCAGGAGAATAAAAAGTAGCTTAAGAGAAAAACTGATGATTTTACTAATAGAAGTCCACATCAGTTTTCCTAGGATGGGTTCATTTGTTTGTTACAGGTTTTGTATAATTGTTCCAAATTGGAAAACTTAAAACATGTTGACTAAATCCTTTGTTTCAGAACAGAGTTTTAGATTTATGAAGTGTTTTATTTGACAAAGTTCAGTTCAGTACCACACCGATTAAAGTGAAGTCGCTCAGTCGTGTCCGACTCTTTGCAACCCCATGGATAGTAGCCTGCCATGCTCCTCTGTCCACGGGATTTTCCAAGCAAGAATACTGAAGTGGGTTGCCATTTCCTTCTCTAGCAGATCTCTCAGACCCAGGGATCGAACCTGGGTCTCCTGCATTGCAGGCAGACTCCTTACCATCTGAACCACCAGGGAAGCCCACCATACAGATTTAGGAAATTAATAGAGATATGTTGAATTTTTCACAAGCTGACAGCTAATAAGCTATTTCAGATATTATTTTTATAAAATACACGAGCAAGCCAATCAATAAGTGTCAGAAATTTTTTAAATAAAATTCGCTATGTCATACCATATAATCTATCCCTGATCATTCTCCTAGTACTCTAAAAATTAAAGGTTTTTCTTCACTTAATATAAAAATGATGTTAATTATTGAATCTGATTTCACATTTGTGGAATATCTACTATGTGTAAGGCAAATATTGATGTTAAGCTGAGGAAGTGACCCAAAGAGACCTTATCTGAGACATTCTACTTAAGATATGGTGA
This sequence comes from Neotragus pygmaeus, assembly GCA_006410875.1. Classification (NCBI taxonomy): domain Eukaryota; kingdom Metazoa; phylum Chordata; class Mammalia; order Artiodactyla; family Bovidae; genus Neotragus; species Neotragus pygmaeus. The sequence goes on along the minus strand of SJYV01038633.1, from coordinate 1,477,405 downwards.
AGGGAAATTTACAAGTACAAGAAGGTTGACCATTTTGACAATACTATCAGTAGAGTGCAAGGAAGCTCTGGCTTCCTAAACCGGTGAGGTTCCAAAAATTCATTAGAAAGCAGATTACCACCTTTATTTGCCCAGGAAAGCAATGTCATAAATGGAGGCTGGTTGCCAAACGGGTCCTCCTAACATGGCAATAGAATATCCACCCCACGTTCTAGGAGCAAGAAGTTAATGATGGACGGAGAACGCTGTCATTTCCCAGGCCCTTGCCATATCCAGAGCCCTTTTGCAGTCAAATCCTGGATCAAAGAGAATCTTCAGTCTACATTCTCCCTTCCATGCACTCCACTCAAAGCATCACTATTTTCTAGCCTCTCAGTGCCTAAGACTGAGTTCTGTAGTACCCACCCAGTTCCAGGTCACTGCCACAAATTGTACAGATCAAGCTAATTCACTCCCACCCCACCAATTCCACCTTTTATCCAAACCTTACAGTTTTCTATCCAGGAGAAAAGACTCTAACTGAACTAACTCATGCTAATGTGTAAATGATCATGCCTTAAGGCTCCAAAGACACTGGGTAACTTTTAAAGAACATACTTGCTAAGCCAAGTACAGAGAAATGATAGACCAACAGCAGTAATGGCAGGGGTGGGGGTGGGTATGAGAGAATGAATATACATTGAGCATCTACAACACCAGGAACTGACACTGGCTCACGGGACCCTCTAAACAGCACCAGTGGGTAGGTATATTATTCCCCTAGTTTTACAGAAGAAAAATGTGGGGTTTGAAGAGCTGAGTATCTTCCACAGCTCAGTGGAAGTCCTGGTCCTCTCTCTGCCTTGGCAAAGTCAACCAGTGTGGTCTCTGGCCCAGAGGCAGGCAGCTCACCTAATTCTTTCTTACACTATTTTTTTCCTCTTCCTTTGTACTCAAACCACAAATCCCCTAAAAGCAGTGGCCTTCCCCCCCCCCATTAGTATGAAGGCAGAGACAATAGGAAAGACAAAGGCAGCACTGGCTGAATACTTCTAAAGCATGTTTTTATAAATGAAACTGCTTCATAGTGGAGTGTGGATCAGGAACTGTTTATATTCTAGGTTCTGATAAATGGAGGAAAGGATATTACCTTAACTTCTTCAGTGTATTCATCACCCAAGTATCAGTATGTATCTATGTTAACGCATATGTTATAGGTCCTTTCCCCAGAATTCTACAACTGAATAAATAAGACATCCTTTAGGTTAATTCAGGTGCTATCATTTGTAGCATGGTTGACTTTAAAACTAGTCATATCATTATTAGAGTTTTACATAGTACAACTCATTCAAGAAAGCAGGCATTAAAAAAAAAAAGAACCTACTTAATATACACTTTCATTCTGTACTCTATGCTCCTTTTATCTTAAAAATACAGGGAAAAAAAAGTCTCCCCCTGCAGAAATGGAAGAGACCTTGCGTACTAAGCCAGGAACTGGGTCCAGCTGCTCATAGATTTTCTGGATGGCTGATCACCCATCTTCCCCATCTACTGATTACTGACTGCATCCATGTGGACACGGGAACTTTTTGCCTGATCATACCAACCTGATTGCCTTTAAGGACCCACCTCCTTCCCCTTCTCAGTCCACATTATTTAGGCTGGATGTCCTCAAGTCCTCGGCTCTAAGAATACACACATGAGCTGGCTAAGCCCCCTCACCTCCTGGCCGCAGTAGGCAGAGTGAGGATCCAAATCATTCCCTTGAGACTCACCCCCAAGAACTGTGAAGAGGACGGATGCAAGAGCTGCTGGGGCCACCAGGTAGAGAGGCCCTACCTGAGGGAGAAGCTGCCCACGGTCAAGCACTTCTGAGGGAAGAGAAGAAAGGAGGATGGAAAGGCAGAGACAGAGCTGTGATGGCATTGCCTCTGAGGCTCTGGATCCAGGCTGCCCTGCGGTTCTGCCAGGTATGAGAGTAAAGACACTCTCCCCTGAAGCCATATCCGGGAGGAGGTGAGCTCCGTCACAAGGCAGGAGTCCCCGATGCCCATGCTCCATCTGCCCCACTAGACACCTCCATTCCTACCCAGCTCTCCTCAAACCACGGAGAGGGGAACCAGAGTGCCCAAGCCTGGCCCGCCCGGCAGGACCCACAGAGCCAGCAGCAGCAGCCGCGTCTCCTGGCCGCTGGTCCGCCAGCCTCCAGTTCTCCAAGTCTTCCCATCCCACCCCTGCCCCGCCCGCCTTCCATCCCAAAGGCCGCTTGCCCCAAGTGGAACGTTTTCCACACAAGGAGCTCTGAGTCCGACCTGTGGGTGGCTGCTGCTGCTAAGTTGCTTCAGTCGTAAGGGAGTAGAAAGAAAAGGAAAGAAAGTGAAGTCGCTCAGTCGTGTCCGACTCTTTGCGACCCCATGGACTTTGGCCCACCAGGCTCCCCTGTCCGTGGGATTTTCCAGGCCAGAATACCGGAGTGGGTTGCCATTTCCTTTTCCAGGGGACCTTCCCGACCCAGGGATCGAACCCAGGTCTCTCGCACTGCAGGCAGACTCTTCACCATCTGAGGCACCAGGGAAGCCCTTAAGGGGAGTAACTGTGCTTCAGCTTATCAAGGTCCAGAGCACAGAGCAGATCCACATCCCTTGGAATCATGCACTTCGCAGGTTCAAGAATCGCCCTCTCACTTGAACAAAGCTCTTTCTTCAAAATGACTCTACACAGCACTTTCTACCTTTTTTTTTTTTTTNCCCCATCTATTTGCCATGAAGTGATGGGACCAGATGCCATGATCTTCATTTTCTGAATGTTGAGCTTTAAGCCAACTTTTTCACTCTCGTCTTTCAATTTCATCAAGAGGCTTTTTAGCTCTTCTTCACTTTCTGCCATAAGGGTGGTGTCATCTGCATATCTGAGGTTATTGATATTTCTCCCAGCAATCTTGATTCCTGCTTGTGTTTCTTCCAGTCCAGCGTTCCTCATGATGTACTCTGCATATAGGTTAAATAAGCAGGGTGATAATATACAGCCTTGACGTACTCCTGTTCCTATTTGGAACCAGTCTGTTGTTCCATGTCCAGTTCTAACTGTTGCTTCCTGACCTGCATACAGATTTCTCAAGAGGCAGGTCAGGTGGTCTGGTATTCCCATCTCTTTCAGAATTTTCCACAGTTTGTTGTGATCCACACAGTCAAAGGCTTTGGCATAGTCAATAGAGCAGAAATACTAAATGAACTTAGACCATTTATAAAGACTATGTTATCACTGAAACAGTATCATCAGATTAACTTCAGTGGAAGAATTTTAGAGTTCTTCTGCTTATCTTTGACTCCAGGGGGAAATACACTGTATGTGAAAGAATAGATATGTGTATAAACCATACTGCTGTTGCTGCTGCTAAGTTGCTTCAGTCCTGTCCTACTCTGTGCGATCCCATAGATGGCAGCCCACCAGGCTCCCCCATCCCTGGGATTCTCCAGGCAAGAACACTGGACTGGGTTGCCATTTCCTTCTCCATAAACCATACTAGGTGAAGGCATTTGTATGTATGTATGTATATGTGTGTGTGTGTACACAACAGATGTAGAAGTAACACAAAATATCAAAAAACTATAGGAACCAATCATTTAAACTTCACTGTGAAAAAAAATTATTTAAAAAAATGCTTGACTTTATTTTCTTTGCTCAGTTCCCAGAAGAAAAAGTGAAGTAATTGAAAGGCAAATAGCAGGAGGGCAGTGAATGAAGAGCCAAGACCCAAATAATATACCACCTGGTTAGTTCTGTAACAGAGCTACACAGATGAACCATAACTGGTCATGCAAGATATACAAAGACCCATGCATGGCAAAGTCCATACAGATCTTCCTCATATTCTAGCACCTACCCAAGGAGAAAAACGCTGGAGCTGGAGGAAATGAAAATGTCAGGTAGAAAGGAATAGATTAAGAAAATTTTACAAAGCCCAACCTTCCTTGAAAAGAGGCAGAGGGATTGGGGCGTCTGGGAAACTGACGATGTGGTTCTCCCTCCCATCTTCACCTGTTCCCCTCATTCTCACTCAGCTGACTCCCTATGAGCAGGGCAGGAAGTCAAAAAAGCTGCAGCCTGAGGAGATCCAACTGGTCCATCCTAAAGCAAATCAGTCCTGAATATTCATGGGAAGAACTGATGCTGAAACTCCAATACTTTGGCCACCTGGTACAAATAACTGAGTCACTGGAAAAGACCCTGATGCCGGGAAAGATTGAAAGCAGGAGGAGAAGGGGACGACAGAGGATGAGATGGTTGGATTGCATCACCGACTTAATGGACATGAGTTTGAGTGAGCTCCGGGAGTTGGTGATGGACAGGGAGGCCTGACATGCTGCAGTCCATGGGGTCTCAAAGAGTCGGACACGACTGAGCGACTGAACTGAACTGAGGCTAATGTAAATGCAAGCTACCTAGGGGCCAAAGGGAGCAGAGAGGTACTGGGGGGATGGCCAAAGTACTGAAGTCCATGTTGGTTTGCTTGAAGCCACTGAGTTGACACAGCACACACGCGAGGCCATTGAGAACCAGGAGAGGTCCCAGCCTCAGGAGGACCCCATCACTGCCCCTCACCTCCAGCGTCCTTTTGAAAGTTGAGGGAGGCATAGAAAGGAGAGGGAGGCGCAGTTCATGACTGCCCTCAGAGACAGTGGGGCACACAGATTTAGAGTGTTCCCACCTCCAGGGAGCTTTGGCAATAAGCCTTGTAACAACACAGAGCTCGTCTCCAAAATCTATTTCAATTGCAAAAGAGATTTTGGAAAACACTCAGACTTCTAGTTTGGTGTGGAAAATATCATGCAAAAACAACTATAGAAATGTTGAATTTTTCTTTTATCAAAAGCTATTTTACCTTTCAATAAAAGAACAGGAGTCAAATATGGCTTAAAGGTCCAGATAGAATATCATTTCTATTCTGAGAGAATATCAAGTTGCAATTTTCAGAAACTGACCATGTATTCACACCTGGGTCAATCTTGTGTCCGACGGAGAACGCACGTCACAACATTTGAGGCATGACACCTTAAGACAGAAAAATGCCAACAAAGCCCTTCAATTCCAAACCCTTGCATTATATATTTCCCCAAATATTTAATCACTTTTACATCCGGCACCATAAAAATCTGTGTAACAAAAATATGTAGGGGGGGTTGTTTTATCTGTTTTGTTTTTTTTTTTAAACACAAACGTATGTCTTGTCCTTTCTTTTGTTTCATTAACACTCACTGCTTTCAGTACCTAATACTGCAGAGAAAATAACTATTTTACTCAAGAAGAATCCAAAATAACTATCAAGAATTTGAGCTTTTACATTAAAAAGAATGAAATAATGCCATTTGCAGCAACATGGATGGGCCTAGAGTTTATAACAGTAAGTGAAGTTAAGCCAGAAAGACAAATACCGTATCACTTATATGTGGAATCTAAAATATGACACAAGTAAACTTATCTCTGAAACAGAAAAAGACTCACAGACATAGAGAACAGGCTTTCAGTTGCCAAGGAAGAGTGGGGGATGGATTGAAAGATGTTAGCAGAAGCAATCTGGTATATATAGAATGGATAAACAGCAAGGTCCTACTGTATACCACAGGAAATAATATTCAATATCCTGTGATAAATCATAATGGAAAATATGAAAAAGAACATACATATAACTGAATCCATTTTACAGCAGAAATTAACACAACATTATAAATCAGTTCAGTTCAGTTGCTCAGTCACGTCCGACTCTTTGGGACCCCATGGACTGCAGCATGCTAGGCCTCCCTGTCCATTTTTTAAAACTGCAATTAAAAAAAATTTTTTTAAAGACTGAGTTATTACAGTGAATAAGTGATAACTGGGCACCCAAGGGCCCAGCACCCTCAACCATGTTGCATACATGCAAATTCAGAATCCAACCTTCCCTCTCCCTCCCAAAGGAAAATATCTTTTAGTAAAAGCATTTTGAACCAGAACCAGGAAAAATAAAAAATGTAAGGAAGGCATGTGCTGTGATTTATTCCTTTCACTCTACCTTTTCCTGAAGGTCCAGACGCATCACTGGTCTTAAAATCTGTCCATGTCCCCCTCCCCAGGGTCAGTCACCCACCAACTTCAGGCTCTAATGGACTGTCCTGGCCTCCGACTTCATCCTTCCAAGACTCAAGTCTCCCTGTTCAAATGCCTCTGAGGCCCTAGATACACTCGCTCCTCAACCCTCAGGGTTCCCACACCTTCATTTGCACCTTCATTTCTCAATGTCCCCTCCTCCAAACACCCTAAGCTTGAGTCCCACTACTGACGCCCCATTTCCTGAATTCACAGGGCACGTGTTCACCTGGGAGCACCCTCAGATCACTGCCACCAAGCCCACTCCTTATTTGCATCCACACCCACGCCATCTCTTCTGCAGACGCTACCAGTTCCCTGCTGTCTGGGCCCAGCCCCGCCACCCGCGTCTTTAAGGACTGCATCCATCAGATAACCCATCTTCTCCTTTAACTTCAACCTCTCCCTCTCTATCTCCACTGGAAGCAAAACCAACAGCCTGCCCATGATCCCCTCCCAGCACAGTCCTGGGGCTCTCAGCACCACTTTCTTTTACTCCTGGGAAGAGCCAAACTGCTTGACCTGCCTCCCTGTCCCATCTCCTCTTTCCACGCACCCCTCCACTTGTTGCATTCCATCTTCCATCCCACCACTTATGATGCTGCTATTCTGTGAGATGTTATCGATACCCATTGTATCCAGGTAGCATTCTCCTGGCACTAGGAAGGGAGAGGCAAAGTCAAACATGAACTCTCTGAGTCAGAAGTTCAAGCTGATAGCTAAATTCAGACCAGAGATATATTTTATTTGATCTAAAAAAAAAAATGAACTATTTGCCAAAAATGCGAGATTCTAGAGATGTCACACAAAAATCTGGATTATTTTGGCTTCTGTTAAAGAACCGAGAAACTCTGGCTGGGCTGCTTCTTTCACTGAATGATAATGATCAGCTTCAAGGAGAAGTAGCTGCCCCTGGAATGGAGCCCTTGGCTCCTTCCTTCACTCACTGCCCGCCCCAGCAAACCTCCTTTGCTCATTTACTTTGATGGCCCCTGTGGGTAATGGAGTTTGAACACGTGCTCTAGATCACTGCTGTCCAATAAAATAAAAATGTGTCACACACACACAGCAGCCACACGTTTTAAATGAAAAGAAATGGGTAAACTTAGCTTTAATAATATATTTTATTGAATCCAATATATCCACGTTACTATTTTCAACATGCAAGTGATATAAGAAATTAGTAGTAAGATATTTTACCTCCTTTTTTTGAGCTGAGGCTTCAAAAATCTGGTGTGCGCTACACTTTCCACCCATCTCAACATGAACTAGCCACTTCTCCAGTGCTCAGTAGCCAAGTGTCTTTGCCACATGGGACGGCGCAGCTCCAGATGCTTACTTTCTGTGGTTGGTATTATTTAGTCACTAAGCTGTGTCTGACTCTTTTGCAACCCCATGGACTGTAGCCCACCAGGCTCCTCTATCCATAGGATTTCCCAGGCAAGAATCCTGGACTTGGTTGCCATTTCCTTCTCTAAGGGGATCTTCCCAAACCAGGGACTGAACCCATGTCTCCTGCGTTGCTGGCGGATTCTATACCACCAAGCCACTGGGAAAGCCCCAGATGCTTAGTGGTTAGTTACAAAAATTGCCTTGCAATCAGAAATAGAGAAAATGTTAAGGAGAAAGAGAAAACAAGCAGGGCTAAGGAAAAGGGGAATGATGTCAAGGAGCAGGCAGGGTGAGAGTTAGAAAGCAAAAGAGTAAGCAGGAACACAGAGACAATGAATGAAGCCCTGGTTCAGTCCTCCAAGGGAAGACACACCCTTGATAGGCAAAAGCCGTTGACAGGCAACGCCGATGTTCTGAAGGAGGCTTTGGTGTCCTAAAAATATGCTGAACATTAGACAGGTGGTCACTATGAAAAGCAACTGGCAGACTGTCTGAACCCCAGTTCATACACTTGGCACCTCAAGAGGCAGCAGGATGAGCCAGGCTAACAAAGGCAGGACTCTTGATCAAGATGGGATTTTTAATCTAATTAAAGTAAATGGAGCCGAGGAGAAGCGCAATGAAGCAGGCAGCAAAGCGATCTTGAGCTAACATCCAAGGGGAGGTCAAGACTCAGAGATCATGAGGCAGGACATGTCAACGGGCATCAGTGATCCAGACGTGGGGGTGTAATTTCAGAGGCCAGATGCAGAGACTGGGGTGCAAAACAGATAGCTGGGGTCCGAGACCAGCAGCAAGAAACACATCCCCGAGCCAGAGACCTCAGAAGCAGACATCGCTCCCCCTTCCCCACATGAGCACACTACGGTGGTCATATGCTCCCTTGGCCCTCACGTATGAACCAGAATTAAAGCACGGGCTGAGAAAAGCCAGTCCAGCCGCTGAGAGAAGAGGGGAGTGTCAAATGCATTTGCCAGGCATAAAAGGACTTGGAAATAAGAAGGCAAGAAGAACATCTTTCTACAACCATAAAGTGATTTTGAAACTTCTCCAAGAGAACTTATCTCTGGACAGCTCCAGCCCATCCATTCATCCCTTCATTCATTCAGCAACAGTTTTAAACGGTCATGGTATAAATAACTGTATAAAACGGTAATCCATTTTACAATGTTGATTCCACAGGTCCACTGTCCTAAGGCTTGCCAAATTCTACTCCCGCAGTGCAAAATAAAGTGAGATTGCTAATACTGAAGGGGCCTCTCTAAATAAAATCCGTAGGATTAGGAGGCTTGCCTTGATCCTAAAATGTCCAGAGTCCCATCTATCATGTGCCATAACTTTCCAGATTGGCTAGGTCCAAAGAGAATGGGAAATAAGGCTGATGGTAAAATATCTCAAAAGAGATTCCATAGGAAAATTCTTCTCTCAAGAACTTAATATGTGAGACTTTAAATCTCATTATAATGAAAATGAAGTTTTCATGTTGCTTGCATTCAGACTAATATTGAACATGAATATTTGGAGACACTGGGGAAATTGTGGCCTGCTATTTTGTTGGAAAAAGATTTCTAAGAAACTGGTATACATTGGAGGGGGAAATATATTTGCATACATTCTTCAATTGTTAAGATTTAGTAATTACTTTTCACACCTGATTTATAAAAAAACAATGTAAACTAGAAAAGGTTGATAATGACAAAGATATCAAGAGAGCACATAAAGCTCACCATGCAGGCAAAAATACAATAGGTTCAATGGTAGCAATAAAATCCACAAATAAAGATGGTAAAGTTTATTTGACAAGTGAAAAAAATGACTTGAAGAGTGCCTCATGCTTTTCAATAATTGACTTTATAGGAAGATAAAGTGAAAGTGAAGTCGTGTCCGACTCTCTGCGATCCCATGGACACCAGGCTCCTCCGCCCATGGGATTTTCTAGGCAAGAGTACTGGAGTGGGTTGCCATTTCCTTCTCCAGGGAACTTCCCGACCCAGGGATCGAACCCAGGTCTCCCACATTGTAGACAGACGCTTTACCGTCTGAGCCACCAGGGAAGTCAAGCTTATCATAAATAGGTATGCTTTGCACTGTATTTTCTTGGAAACAAGCAAGATTACCTAAAGCAAGTTAAAACAGTATCTATTTCATTCACAAAAAACGACCCCCTCCCCCAAAAAAGCCAGTATTCAAACAATGGCCCTCAGATATCAAGAAAAAGTTTTATTTAGGATGCTTGGTTTATTGAGGCAGGGAAATATATAGTTTTTAGTAAGTTTTCCAGGAAACTTAATAAGTCAAAGCAAAAAATTTCATCTTACAAAAAATATATTTTTGCTACTCTAAAACAGATATCTGCTACAAAGCTATAAATAACTATGATTTAACTTAAAAATCCATTACCCTTCGATGTATGGCAAAGCCAATAGAGTATTATAAAGTAAAATAAAGTAATAAAAATATATTAAAAAAAATTCATTACCCTAACTTCTGAATCTGCAGATTTTGTCAACGCTTCCAATGTTATCTACACATACTCTTTACTCATCATCAGTCTAGAGTTGGCAAACATCTTGATAATTGATATAAGTGAAAAAATCATACTACATGTTTCCTTGTGCCGAATATATGTTATTAACCTTTAATTTTGTGAAATCATCCTCTATTTCCAAATGATGGAGCAACAGAAAACAAGAGGGAATATTTGTCCTATTTTCTTTATGAACCTGTTACTTCTACTTTATTCCTCAAAGTATTTATTCACGTTTTCATGATAGAGTGCACATATTTGCCAAAGGTTATATAAGATTTTTTTCAGTACTCTTTAAAGAAGCTGTGATGTCACCAGTTCTGCCTGGGTTAATTTTAGGCTACTTTTGCTACCACTGCAAGGAAAATAATTTAGATGAAAGGACCAGCAAAGCCTCTGTTGATTTTTTTCAGCACCCATTTACTTGCAATGGTGGCAGCGGCAAAACTTTAATAAACCATCCAAAAATAATAACAGCACACAACTGCTAGTCTTTATGGAGACAGGTTTCAAGCCCATCTCAGTTAACATATACCTGATAACACTTGCATTTATAAATACAAGATCCGTGTGTGTGTGTGTGTGTGTGTGTTAGTCATTCAGATGTGTCAGACTCTTTGCAAGCCCCATGCACTGTAGCCTGCCAGGCTCCTCTGTCCATGGGATTCTCTAAGCAAGAATATTGGAGTGGATAGGATTCCTTCCTCCAGGGGATCTTCCCAACCCAGGGATCAAACCCTGGTCTCCTGCATTGTAGGCAGATTCTTCACCGCCTGAGCCATCAGGGAAGTCCACAAGATCCATAGCTCTACATAAATTCACCAGATACACCTGATATTGAAGGTTACAGGAAACAATTCCACTCCAGAGAAAAACTATCATTCCACCTAGCCCTTTCTCTGGAATAACCTGATGATGCCAATATTTTTCAAGAATGCAATCACACCACACATTGAACTGTACATCCTGCTCCAAAATGTCCTGAGATCTCACCCTCACTCTTTTACTTTGAAAAAGCTTTGGACAAATTTCCAACACTCCTTCTAGGAGCTTATTTTTTAGAGTATTTGGGGGATTTTAGTAGTTTTAATTATTTACACTACTTTTTAAAATTTGTGCCTTTCCCAAGTCTGCTGCTGCTAAGTCACTTCAATTGTGTCCGACTCTGTGTGACCCCATAGACGGCAGCTCACCAGGCTCCCCCATCCCTGGGATTCTCCAAGCAAGAACACTTGAGAGGGTTACCATTTCCTTATAAGTTATGCTATTTTCAGTAAGATTAAAGACACCTGAAAAATAGATTGCAAAAATTACACAAATCACATTTTTTAAAGTTTTTGATACAGACTTTCTTTAAAAGATCAGATAATTAATAAAGCCAGATTTACTTCATGTCTAGACTTAATCTTAGAAAGTACCTTCCACTTTTTATTGGAGCTTTTCTATGTAATTTAGAAACATTATCACAAGGAACGGGTATTCTTCCTACTGTGTTTTGAAACATCCCTATCCCGAAACATTTCATACCCTGAATATTTTATTCATTTTTTCAAAATAATTTTTACTCCTCTATGAAAGCAATTTTAACAAAATGAATTTCAAAAAAATAAAGGATTAGCATTCATAAACACTGCAAACTTTGGTTAAAACACTTTAAAAATGCAACATGTTCATGCCTCACTCTTTAACGGACTTTCTGATTCCAGCGAAGTATAATTTTAGTAACTCATCAAGACAGAATACATAAAATTGGCACATTTTTGATATGCACACAAATTGAGAACGCATCTTTCCCAACTGTGTTGCAGAAAATGAAATGCATCTGGTATGACAATATGGCCCAGCACGTGAACCAGAATCAGTGGGAAGAAAGGGGTTTCTTTCTTTTTTTTTCAAAGCAGAACCTTTTAAATAATGCACATGCACCAACAGCAAGGCATTATTAAGTCTGCTAAACTGTTTCAAAGGTATATTTGACTTTAAAAAAAAAACCCACACAAGAGCAAGTGGGCTGGCAGGGGCAAGGGAGGTCGATTGGTTTGTCCAATTGTAATGATTATACAGCAGGGACTTCCAAATCTCTTTCCCAAGCAGTCCAAAATGATTTTTTTTTTTGCTTTTGCACCGTATCTCCACCCAGTCTCAGTGTATGCGCACATATGCTGTTGGGGCCTCGTGCTGGGATGGGGGGTGGAGATGTGGGGAGAGTGTTGGAGAACATGGCTAATGCCAGGAGCAAGCAGAGAACAAGAGAAAATCTGAGTAACCTGCTTTCTTTTGCAGTGAATTTTCTTTTTTGAGAGAAGGGGCTTTTTCTCTAGGCAATCTGAAGATGGATTTGAGGCTTTTAGCATCTTGTCTTTTATGTGTTCCCATCTGTGCTTATGAACTGTGAATAAAACTGAAATCTGCATGTGTGACAAGCTCCCTCCCCATGCCCAAGTGTCTTCAGTGAGGAGGTGCAGGGAGAGAAAGGAAAGATCCCTGAGTCGGGCTGGAAGCCCGGGAGGGTGCTGCAGAGTTACACCTACTCCTGGACACCTTAAGGAGTCCTCTTCCAGCTCGAGCTTCCAGCTCCATTACTTCCTTCTCTCTAGAGGGGTGAGCCAGGTTCCGGGCAAAGAGGCATTTAGGAGACAGGAATCCTCTCTGTGCATTAGAGAAAGAAAGCTGCTAAAAACTGGATGTGGGACTCGTAACAGAAAACTGTCCACTTCTCGGGGCACAAGGCTTCATAAGCAGCAGATGCAGCGAATCAACCATTAAGCCTCAGGGCCTATCTTCCTGTCCACAGTCCACCTATCACCTGCTCTTTGAAAGATGGTTTGGCCTTTGTATTCCTCCTATGACTTCACTGACATTCTGGTTCTTTATAATGAAAAGCTTATTTAGAACTATAAATGGTATAATCAATAATGTCATTTGCAAATGTGATATAAAAGGTACGCAACAATGCATTACAGAGAACAAAGAACAAATTAATTCAGCTAATCAATCACAGAACAGATTCTAGGAAACTGGAATGTATTAATAGGCAAACTTACAAGTGTTAATTAATAGGACTGAAGTTATCGCAGAGACATACAAAGTTCTAAAAGTGGTCAAGCGTAGCTGTCATGATGGAAAAACACTTTAGAGAANTCTAGGAAACTGGAATGTATTAATAGGCAAACTTACAAGTGTTAATTAATAGGACTGAAGTTATCGCAGAGACATACAAAGTTCTAAAAGTGGTCAAGCGTAGCTGTCATGATGGAAAAACACTTTAGAGAATGACAAAACTTGTCATATGTTAATAATGTGACCTTGGAAAGATTCTTTAATTTCTTTGAGCATTGATTTCCTAGGAAATCAAGCAAGAACTTCTATCATGTAGGGCAGTTGTGAGGATTATATCATGCAAGTGCTCAAAATATTATGAAGACACAGGTAATAATATTTGCTTCATATTCTCTCAAATAGGTTTTTTGGTCTTTTGTATAGAACATTCATATTTAAATAGCAGTATTTTTCAAATAAAGGTTGATAGCATCTGAAAATGTTTTAATAAAAATGAATATAGAGATTAATTCTGAATTCCTTTCTATTGCAATGAAAATATCTTGGTTCACTGAACTGCAAAATTATTTAGTAAGTTAACACTTGCAGAAATATGGTATCTTTTTAAATGTTTTGATCATAAAAGTTAATAAAAACAAATGTAAACAAGTATCCCAGCTGTAAAATTCTTATACATTAGGATTATGTACATACTCAAAAATAAATAATTTTAAAGTATATAGTATATTCATCTACACTGAATTTAAAGCATCTTTGTAAAACCACCTCATTTTGGAACCAGAATTAGGTGTTCCATTCAACTCTCTTTCAAGACAAAAAGGAGAGGTAGGTTCATTTAGGCTTTTTATCAATACCATCTCTGTCTTCTCCTCTGAGAATAACTGGAACCTTNAGGACTGATGCTGAAGCTGAAACTCCAATACTTTGGCCACCTGATATGAATAATTGACTCATCTGAAAAGACCCTACTGCTGGGAAAGATTGAGGGCGGGAGAAGGGGATTACAGAGGATGAGATGGTTGAATGGCATCATCGACTCAATGGACATAAGTCTGAGTAAACTCTAGGAGTTGGTGATGGACAGGGAGGCCTGGCGTGCTGCAGTCCATGGGGTCATAAAGAGTTGAACACGACTGAGAGACTGAACTGAACTAAGACCAAAAGATATTCTGAAATTTCTGTGTGGGAAGGATATGGGATTGTCTATAAGGGATGAATTAGAGTGGGGAGACTTGAAGCTGTATTTACATAATTTTTAAAAACTCAACTGTCCATATAAAAGAAGGGACAAAAGGGGTTGACTGGAGATCTGGAGGAACCCAAAGCCTCCACTGCCTGTCCCTCGATGCTGGTTCTGCTCTGCACACAGTCAGAAGACATTGGCATTGGCCTGGCACCACATGTGAGGGCCCTGTCACCACAGGTGGCACGTGGACCTCAATTTTTCACAAGTAAAGTGAACAGAAAAGGACTAGTTTCCCTTTCAGGTTTCCTCCAGCTTAAAAATTATATACGCTTTTGAAACAAATCTCCAATGTAAGACTAAAATCCATCTATTCATTCCTGGTCTGATTTCCTACTTTCAGTGGTGATACAAAGGCAGGTGCTACTGGGTGGGTATGGAAATAATTTCCTTTGACAGATGCAAAGTATTATATGGGGACTGGATCAACAGCAAGTTCATATTGTGCAGCAGGGGAAACCATGTTCAATATCCTGTAATAAACCATAATGGGAAAGAATGTGAAAAAGTACATATGTATATATGTACACTCAGATATATATATCTAAATCATTTTGCTGTAAACCAGAAACTAACACAACATTGTAAATCAACTATCAGTTCAGTTCAGTCGCGTCCAACTGACCCCATGGACTGCAACATGCCAGGCCTCCCTATCCATCTCCTAGAGTTTACCCAAACTCATGTCCATTGAGTCAGTGATGCCATCCAACCACCTCATCCTCTATTGTCCCTTTCTCCTCCTGCCTTCAATCTTTCCCAGAATCAAGGTCTTTTCGAATGAATCAGCTCTTCACATCAGGTGGCCAAAGCTGAAGTTTCAGCTTCGTCATCAGTCCTTTCAATGAACACCCAGGACTGATCTCCTTTAGGATGGACTGGTTGGATCTCCTTGCAGTCCAAGGGACTCTCAAGAGTCTTCTCCAACACCACAGTTCAAAAGTGTCCATTCCTCAGTGCTCAGCTNTCATCAGTCCTTTCAATGAACACCCAGGACTGATCTCCTTTAGGATGGACTGGTTGGATCTCCTTGCAGTCCAAGGGACTCTCAAGAGTCTTCTCCAACACCACAGTTCAAAAGTGTCCATTCCTCAGTGCTCAGCTTTCTTTATAGTCCAACTCTCACGTCCACACATGACGACTAGAAAAACCACAGCCTTGACTAGACAGACCGTTGCTGGCAAAGTAATGTCTCTGCTTTTTAATATGCTGTCTACGTTGGTCATAACTTTCCTTCCAAGGAGTAAGCATCTTCTAATTTCATGGCTACCATCACCATCTGCAGTGATTTTGGAGCCCAAAAACATAAAGTCAGCCACTGTTTCCATTGTTTCCCCATCTATTCATCAAATCAACTATACTTCAGTCATACCCTGCTGCAGAAGCTGTTAGGGCCTCTGTCCTCTCTCAAGCCTCAGAACACAGGTGGAGTATCTGATCTCTCCATCTGAAGGCTGTTTTCCAATTCACATCCCTCCTCCCGCCTGGAACACCCCTCAACCAATGAGAGCTGGCATTGATGTGCAGGTATTTCAGTAACTCAGAGGCAGGGACTCTCTACTTCTCCCAGTGACTTCAATGCTGGTTGCCTTGATGACATGCCCCATCTCAGCTTTTTTTCATTCCTGTCTCACATGGCCCCTCCCCAGCGGCTGGTCCCTGAGCCTCTTCAACAAACGGCTTGCATCTGAATCCTTGCGGCTAAATCTGAAGGGACCGAAACTAAGGCACATTATAGAGACATTTCAAACTCTGGCTTAGTTTCCCAGCTCAGGCACCCTATGAGAATAAAAATAACTTCCTCCAGCAAGATTCCTGAGGGTCATACAATTCTTTTATTGAGGACTACAAAGACAAAATTTATCCCAGAGCCTGTGGTCTACCCACTGAAAGTGAAACTCCTTGAGAACTAGACTATTCATCTACGATTTACCTCCTTGATATTGTCCAATGACCTCCTAGAGTAGACAATAGGGTAGACTTCTCAGCATTCATTACACCCTGGAAAATTATTCTCAACTGATCATGGTCATTCTATCCTTTTTTTCCCAGACCTGTAACCAATCCTGGAAACTGTAAGAGTATATTATATGAGATTGAATTCAACTGTGAGTACACACAGACCTTTGACCGTGCTCAGAAGTCTGAAGGTCACCATCCACACCTAGTACACCATTCCTTCTCTTTGATTTCTTCTTTCTTGTGGCTCCACCACACATGCCTACCATTCCCACAATCCCTGCATGCTCCAAGATTGTCAAGGGAGCTTCAGTCATGAGATGCAGGTTCGATCCCTGGGTCAGCAAGATCCCCTGGAGGAGGACATGGCAACCCACTCCAGTATTCTTGCCTGGAGAATCCCATGGACAGCGGAGCCTGGTGGGCTACAGTCCGTGGGGTCACAAAGAGTCAGACACGACTGAAGGAACTAAGCATGCATGCCTGTGATCACATTGAGCCCACTTGGGTAACCCAGGATAATGCCCCTACATTATGGTTAGTCTACTAGAACACTTAATTATGTCTACAAAGTCCCTCCCTACCTCTACCTATACTAACATTTAGCTGAATAACTGGGGACAGGATTCTTGAGGAGATATGTTTGAAATCCTGCTTACCACTGGTTTCCTAGAGCCCAAAGCATCCTAATTGACATATCCTCATTGTAGACCCAAAAGAGAGGTTACAAGATTGCCTCATTCACCATAGGGTATGAAACTCAGAAGAACTGGCTCAGTTATAACAAAGGGACAGTATCAAGGAACCTCCTGACGGTCCAGTGGTTGAGACTGCCTTCTAGTGCAGCAGATGTAGGTTTGATCCCTGGTGGGGGACCTAAGATCGCATATGCCCCTTGGCCAAAAAACCAAAACAACAAACAAAAACCCAGAAAAAAATATTGTACAAATTCGATAGACTTTTAAAAATGGTCCACATCAAAAAAAAAAAAAAATCTTAAAGTAACAGAATTAAGATGAACATTCATTAACGATAAGAACACTAAGACACTGGCTAAACAACACAGATCTTTTCTCTTTGCTATGTTATTTTGAATCTGGCCCTTTTGCTAATTAGACACATACTTCTCCCCCCTATTTTCTCCTGACATAATGCCTTCCAGGTTGCAATCATTTTTTTAGTTTATTTCAAATCCAATTCTCTAACTCACACATTTTTTTTCCAAGTGAGATAAAATGGTTATTTAAGAAATATACATTATTGATTTCAAACCAGTGCCTGAAAATTTAACTCTCTTCCTGGCAAGCCCTGTTTTAAAATTTCCTGCCTAGAAAATGCACAGGCAAAAACTACACAGACGAAATTCTTGTGTGGTTTTATTCTGAGATGACCTTCTCTCTGAATCCCATAAGGGGAGTAGGAAAATGGAAAGAAAGATAGAATAACTAAATGTCGATAAACATCCTTAGAAAAATTAAATCAAGTATAATCTCTTTTATGAAGAAATTACCTTAAATGAAACTATCTGCTAAAATAGGCTTCTAAGACCCTGATTTGTAGCCTGTTAGTCCATCCAACATGTCTGCTCTTAATCTTGACTTCTACCATCATCTACAGCTAAATTCTGGTCATGTATTGATAATTATATGAGATTACTTGGTGGCTCAGCAGTAAAGAATCCATTTGCAGTGCAGGAGACACAGGTTCAATCCCTGAATTGGGAAGATCCCCTGGAGGAGGGCATGGGAACCCACTCCACTATTCTTGCCTGAAGAATCCCATGGACAGAGGAGCCTGGTGGGCTACAGTCCATGGGGTCGCAAAGAGTCAGACACGACTGAAGTGAAATAGCATGCAGCACACACAGGTATAAGCTCCCTTTCGATTGAACACCTAAGAAATCAACATGGGAGAGGAGTCGGCCCAGGTCTCATATAAAGTCAGTGGTGTGGCCAGTGAGGTCTTTGCAGGGAGCAACAATTTTTTAGGGGAACTTAGGGGTAAGCCATCGTTACTCCACACCACTCCCAGTATTTGTGGACCTATTTCTCATTCAATTCTACAGTTCAGCAGACTGGATCGCTCCACAGGGTAACCACTCCAAGATCAGGGACTGTCTATCTCCGTCAGAATGTAACAGACGACAGCCTGAACTCCAAAGACATCAGGTCTGACTTTGCACTGACTTGGTTCCGGATGAACGGCAGTGCCCGAGTACTTTGTGCTTTTCCCTCAGCCTTGGGTTAAGAAACCAAATGGAGGTAGAAAAATTGCTGCCAAAAGTAAACAAAATGGTATTCACCATTTACAGGGGCTGTCGTCTATAAATAGGACCTCTGAGCCATAATGAGGTTGGCTCTAAGGCAAGAGGTCTAGGGACCTGTATGGACAGTTTCTCGTTGTAAACAGCCATGAGCCGGATCAAAAATCAGTCCTGCTAATTTTTGTGCAAATAGGAAGAAAATAGTTCCTTTATGTTTTCTGTCATATGTCTGGTTTTCCTTTAAAGTGATGCCACTCAATCAGAGGTTAATGAAGAAAAAGTACCAAAACATCCAACCCAATTTTAACAATCATCAAGATTCAATCCTTTAGACAATCTCTTTAGAAAATGCCATATGTAAAATAGATGTCCAATGCAAATCGACACATGAAGCATGGCACCCAAAGTCAGTGCTCTGGGACAACCCAGAGGGATAGGGTAGGGAGGGCGGTGGGAGGGGGGTTCAGGATGGGGGGACTGTATACCTGTGGCCGATTCATGTTGATGTATGCCAAAAACCATCACAATATTGTAAAGGAATTATCCTCCAATTATAATTAATTTTTTTTTTTAAAAAGAAAGTGCCTACAGTCTTCTTGGGACAAAATGACTGTCTCTCAGGGAGCCTTCTCTTCCAACTCTTCCTAAGAAGGCATCTTGAGTGAACGTAGGAAAAAAATGTGGTTTTTCAAATCTTCATGAAAGCAGGAGAGAGTAAGCGTCTGAGGGTGGTGTCATCTGCCTCTTCTTTTCTGGGGGAGATGCCTCTTGTCTACCGGGTCTGCCTGCTAATAATTGTAAGCAAGTCTGTATTTACACAATCAGTCTTCTCCCACTGTAGTCAGAGCCCAGAGAAGCTCCCAGATGACTCAATCTGCACTCGGCTCTCACTGGCCGGGGCCCTTGACATCTATCTGTCACTTCCCTTACCAGCCTGGGCCCAACTATCCATACTAAGCCTTTGCTAGGGAGTACATCTAGGTCCACTGGCTCTCAACTCAATATCCCAACATAAAAAATAAGATGTGCTCAAAAAAACCAATAGATGCTTTTGAACTGTGGTGCTGGAGAAGACTCTTGAGAGTCTCTTGGAATGCAAAGAGATTAAACCAGTGATTCCTAAAGGAAATCAACCTTGAATATTCATTGAAAGAACTGATGCTGAAGCTGAAGCTCCAATACTCTGGCCACTTGATGTGAAGAACCGACTCACTGAAAAAGACCCTGATGCTGGGAAAGATTGAAGGCAGGAGGAGAAGAGGATGAGATGGCTGGATGGCATCACCGACTCAATGGACATGAGTTTGAGCAAACTCAGGGAGATAGTGAAGGACAGAGAGGCCTGCTGTGCTGCAGTCCATGGGGTTGCAAGGAGTCTGACATGACTGAGCGACTGAACAATAGAAAAACTGAGCATCAGGGCCTTCTGCCAGCTACAGAGTACCACCTAGTTTTTGCTCCTGTGGCTGCTCCCTAAACTGGTTTGTAACAGCTCTGTTCTCTGATAGTAAATAGCTGGAACTCTTATTCTTCTCTCTCTCTCTCCCTCTTTATCAATCCATCTCCTCTGCCTTTCCTTCATCCCCTTAGACTGGCCTTTGGTTCCCACCCAGGATAGGCCTACTAGTCAGGGTTACAGCAGGAAATAGTTCATGTCAGTTCAGTCACTCAGTAGTGTCTTTGAGACCCCATGGACTGCAGCACACCAGGCTTCCCTGTCCATCATCAACAGAGTTTACTCAAACTCATGTCCACTGAGTCGGTGATTCCATCCAACCATCTCATCCTCTGTTATCCCCTTCTCCTCCTGCCTTCAATCTTTCCCAGCATCAGGGTCTTTTCAAATGAATCAGCTATTTGCATCAAGTGGCTAAAAGTATTGCAGTTTCAGCTTCAGCATCAGTCCTTCCAATGAATTTTCAGGGCTGATTTCCTTTAGGATGGACTGGTTGGATGTTCTTGCAGTCCAAGGGTTCAAAAGCATCAATTCTTTGGTGCTCAGCTTTCTTTATAGTCTAACTCTCACATCCATGCATGACCACTGGAAAAACCATAGCCTTGACTAGACAGACCTTTGTTGGCAAAGTAACGTCTCTGCTTTTTAATATGCTGTCTAGGTTGGTCATAACTTTCCTTCCAAGGAGCAAGCGTCTTTTAATATCATGGCTTAAGTCACCATCTGCTGTGATGGAGCCCCCCAAAATAAAGTCTGACACTGTTTCCACCGTTTCCCCATCTATTTGCCATGAAGTGATGGGACCAGATGCCATGATCTTAGTTTTCTGAATGTTGAGTTTTAAGCAAATTTTAACTTGAATAAATGCAATTATTTTCAAATGCATGGCAAGACAGTGCAGTAGCTCTCAGACTGTAGTCAGGAGACCTGAGATCCTTGCACGTCAAAGCTATTTTCCCAGTAATTGGTTCTAAGATATCTTGTGCCTTTTCCACTCTCAGTCTCTCACAAGTGTCCAGTGGGGTTTCTCAGAGGCTATATAACACATGACATTTATAACAAAGAACATCATAAACAAAGTAAATGACAAAAAAGAACAAATATGGGCAAACATTTATAAAATATATGACAGGAAGGAGGTTAAAAGGCAGAAATTATAAAGAACTCCTTAAATTTGTAAGAAAAAGACAAAGAATCCAACAGAAAAACAGGCAAAAGATATGAACAGGAAATTCACAGAAGAAAAATATTTACAGCAAAAAGAAAAAGTGCAAACTGAGACCCTACTAAGATGCAGTTTTTAAAATGTTATTACAGAGATGAGTAAAATATAAATGTGCTTGAGTGTGTCAGATTTGGTATGTGTGCAGGAAATGAATATCATGGTCATTACTAACAGCAGTGTGAACTGTTAACAGCCATTTCAGAGGTCAATTTGTATGCATTATTTAAACTCACATAATTGATGACTCTGGAATTCTATTTCTTAGTATCTCCACTCCCCAAACTCTGCACACAGACCAAGAGATATGTATAATAGTATTGCAAGCATTGTTAGAAATAGCAATAATGATTAGAAATTACCAGAAGAAGGGGGGGTGGGATTTGAAAGCCCTTCAGCACAGTAATGATTATATAAATTGTGATTTATCCACACTATGAAGTTCTATGCAGCAGACAAAAGACAAAAAGAAAAGGATAGATCAATACGTTTACATAAGAAAGATCACCAAAGCATTGCTGAGTCAAAACCAGAAAGTTGTAAATTTATATTTATGCTATGATAGCATATTTATGTTTATAATAAACTCACAAGTAGAAGTAAGTATTACAGTATATTTAACAAATCATAAATCACGTGTTTAGAGTCATCTTCACAGTGGAAAAATAGCTTGATAATAGGAAATTTACTAAAATAGTGCATGCATGTTCAGTTATGTCTGACTATTTGTGACCCCATGGATTATGACCCACCAGATTCCTCTGTCCATGGAATTTTCCAGGCAAGAATACTAGAATGGGTTGTCATTTCCCCCTCCAGGGTATCTTCCTGACCCAGGGATTGAACCCATGTCTCCTGTGTCCCCTGCCTTGGCAGGTGGATTCTTTACCACTGTGCCACCTGGGAAGCCATTAAAATATTATACCCTATTAATTTGGTCAAATGAGATTGAATAATAGGAGAAGGCGATGGCACCCCNATTTGTGACCCCATGGATTATGACCCACCAGATTCCTCTGTCCATGGAATTTTCCAGGCAAGAATACTAGAATGGGTTGTCATTTCCCCCTCCAGGGTATCTTCCTGACCCAGGGATTGAACCCATGTCTCCTGTGTCCCCTGCCTTGGCAGGTGGATTCTTTACCACTGTGCCACCTGGGAAGCCATTAAAATATTATACCCTATTAATTTGGTCAAATGAGATTGAATAATAGGAGAAGGCGATGGCACCCCACTCCAGTACTCTTGCCTGGAAAATCCCATGGAAGGAGGAGCCTGGTAGGCTGCAGTCCATGGGGTCGCTAGGAGTCGGACACGACTGAGTGACTTCACTTTCACGTTTCACTTTTATGCATTGGCAAAGGAAATGGCAACCCACTCCAGTGTTCTTGCCTAGAGAATCCCAGGGACGGGGGAGCCTGGTGGGCTGCCATCTACGGGGTCGCACAGAGTTGCACACAACTGAAGTGACTTAGCAGCAGCAGCAGAAATTATGTAATAAAATTCAACATTATTTTCTAATTTAAAAATCTTAGTGAAAGAGATAGGTAATTTTTTTAATGTATTTATTTTTAATTGAAGGATAATTGCTTTACAGTATTGTGTTGGTTTCTGCCAAACATCAACATAAATCAGCCATAGGCACACCTATGTCCCTTCCCTTTTGAATCTCCCTCTCACCTTCCTCCCCATCCCCCTCTAGGCTGCTACAGAGCCCCGGGTTGAGTTTCCTGAGTCATAAATCAAATCCCCACTGGCATCTATTTTACATACGGTAATGTAAGTTTCCATGTTACCACCTCCATGCTTCCCACCCTCTCCTTCCTCGCTCTCCTTCCTTGTCCTAAGTCTGTTCTCTATGTCTGTGTCTCCGTTACTGCCCTACAAAGAATTTCAACAGTACTGAGATGAGCAATTTTTAATGTGATATAATGATGTAGACAGAAGCCCCAAAGCTAGCAAAAATCTTTCAAACCAAAGCAATAATAGAGGCAATTTTGTGTAAGCCAAGAATAAGGCAAGGATTCTAAACAAGGGCACAGCTACTTTAAAGTGTTTTGCAAGAGTGAGCCAACGCATTCAAATAAGAAAATGAAATAAGATGTGTAAGTATTGGAAAGTATGAGGTAAATGTTCCATTACTTATAGATGATATCATGTGGGTTTAAAAAACTGAAGGGAAAAAACACCAAGAAAAGCCAGTAAAGGAATGAGCAGAAAATTAATATTTTTAAAATAATAACCAAAAAATAAAAACCAAGTGAACAAAATAAGATAAACCCAAGATTTATATGAAGAAAGCTTTACAACTTTATTGCAGGACATGAAAGAAGATGTGAATAAATGGAAAACACCTGAGTGTGGAGAGTCACTATTGATTAGTGGTTCTGCTTGATGAATCCATGAAAACCAATGTGATCTCAGTCACAAAACTAAGAATTTTTAAAACATGACTAAATAATTGTAAAGTTCATTTGGAAGACTAAACATGTTCTAAGAGTAAAGAAAAATAAATCTGTAAAAGAAGAGTTTTGCATGGAAATGAGTCACTTTGGAAATCAAAAGTCATTATAAAGTTACAGCAATTTTAAATTTAAAACATTGGTTCAGGAATAGCCACAACTGATCAGTGTTCAGAATGAGGTCTAGAAATAAATGCAAGAACCTTCAGGTATTTAGATTTTCATAGAGTGCTGCTCCAAAATCAATAGCAAAAGATTAAACATTAATATTCAGTTGAGATAAATAGCTAAGCCTATGAAGACAGAGATGTATTCCTACCCCATTTCTTTCACCAAAGTAAATTTCCTATAACTCAACTCTTAATTAAATGTTAAAATATTCAAGCAGAAAATATACTTTTATACTTGATTAACAGCTGTTTATATTTTTATATATATATTTTTATTAAGTATTTATAATATGTAAAGCAATGAAGAAAAATGTCTTAGAGGTAAAGCTTTGACTCTATGACCAGGATGTTCATCAGTAGTCCTCAAAAAAAAAAAAAAAGTTAAAATAATTGACAATATCAAAGCATATCAAGTTGAATAAATGAAAAGGAAAACCCCAGTGGATCAATCATTCCATGGACTCAGACATTTTTGTCTGTTTTGTTCACTAATATATGGTGCCTGACACACAATAAATGTAGAGTAAATATGTTTGATAAATGCTTGGGCCAAAAAATTTACTAAAGATATATAACTATAGAAGAAAACATGATTTTTGAAAAATCTTTGAATTGGGAAGATCTTTCTCATTATAATAGGAAATCAACAAATACTTGGGGGTTAAAAAAGATTGATAAGCCTGGTCAAGTGAAAAATAAACTTGTCCAATCAATAAGAATGCTCATATAGAAAGATTTGTCTTTGAGAGGCAAAACATAAACTTTCACAATTTTCAAAACGAATTTGCTGATTAATACTAAAACACCAACTCAACTGGAAAGAATGAGCAGAAATTCAGCTTAACTGTTACTTAATATCAATAATCTATCAACCCCATAAAACTGAAATATTAGTCCCTCTGTGCTAACAATCAGAATTCTAGCAATTAATGAAACAGAACAGACATTTCCCTTATGGAGCCAATAACCTCATTTTCTAGTTACATCATTTAATCTATCTGGTCTTTGGTCTTCTCTCTTTAAAATGAGAAGAACAATGCCCACCTCCTAGATTATTCTGAATATTAAAAGAGGTAATGAACATGAAAGTATTTAGTGTCTGGAAAATAATAAGCACTCAGGAAATATTTGCTGACTATAAAGTGTGTGCATTCACATCTGACTTAACTAGCCTGAGTTTTTAGTGGAAATCATACAACTGTTTGGAAAATAAATAATAGATAGATGCTGCCTTTCTCACCTCAAAATACCATAGATTGTGTGAGTTAAACAGACATTTTTTTTTTTTCTCATAGTCTTAGAGGCTGGGAAGTCCAGGATCAAAGTGCTGGTAGATTGTGTTCCTTAAAAGAGTTCTCCTCCTGGTTTTCAGATGGCCACCTTCTTGCTACCTTCTTGAACTGACTGGTTCCAGATTAGGACAGGAGTGAAAGTGCTGCACTCAACATGCCAGCAAATCTGGAAAACTCAGCAGTGGGCACAGGACTGGAAAAGGTCAGTTTTCATTCCAGTCCAAAAGAAGGGCAATGCCAAAGAGTGTTTAAACTACCACACGATTGCACTCATCTCACACACTAGCAAAGTAATGTTCCAAATTCTCCAAGCCAGGCTTCCATAGTACATGAACCATGAACTTCCAGATGTTCAAGCTGGACTTAGACAAGGCAGAGGAACCAGAAATCAAATTGCCAACATCTGCTAGATCATTGAAAAAGCAAGAGAGTTCCAGAAAAACATTTACTTTTGCTTTATTGACTACGATCACTACTAACTGGAAAATTCTTAAAGAGATGAGAATATCAGACAATCTTACCTGCCTCCTGAGGAATCTGTATGCAGGTCAAGAAGCAACAGTTAGAACTGGACATGGAACAACAGCCTGGTTCAAAACTGGGAAAGGAGTACGTTAAAGCTGTATATTATCACCCTGCTTACTTAACTCATATGCAGAGTATATAATGCGAAATGCCAGGCTGGATGAAGCACAAGCTGGAATCAAGATTGCCAGGAGAAATATCAATAACCTCAGATATGCAGATGACACCACCCTCATGGCAGAAAGCAAAGAAGAACTAAAGAGCCTCTTGATGAAAGTGAAAGAGGAGAGTGAAAAAGTTGGTTTAAAACTTAGCATTCAGAAAACGAAGATCATGGCATCCAGTCCCACCACTTCATGGCAAATAGATGGGGAAACAATGGAAACAGTGAGGGACTTTATATTTTGGGGCTCCAAAATCACTGTAGATGGTGATTGCAACCATGAAATTAAAATATGCTTGCTCCTTGGAAGAAAAGTTATGGCCAACCTAGAGAGCATATTAAAAAGCAGAGACATTACTTTGCGAGCAAAGGTCTGTCTAGTTAAGGCTATGCTTTTTCCAGTAGTCAGGTACGGATGTGAGAGTTGGACTGTAAAGAAAGCTGAGCACCAAAAAACTGATGCTTTTGAACTGTGGTGTTGGAGAAGACTCTTGAGAGTCCCTTGGACTGCAAGGATATCCAGCCAATCAATCTTAAAGGAAATCAGTCCTGAATATTCATTGGAAGGACTGATGCTGAAGCTGAAACTCTAGTACTTTGGCCACCTGATGCAAAGAACTGACTCCTTGGAAAAGACCCTGATGCTGGGAAAGGTTGAAGGTGGGAAAAGGGGACAGAGGATGAGACATTGCGTGGCATCACTGACTCTATGAGCATGAATTTGAGTAGGCTCTGGGAGTTGGTGATGGACAGGGAAGCCTGGCGTGCTACAGTCCATGGGGTCGCAAAGAGTAGGACATAACTGAGTGACTGACTGACTGACATCAAGGCTATATATTGTCACCCTGCTTATTTCATTCATATGCAGAGTACATTATGCAAAATGCCAGGCTGGATAAATCACAACTGGAATCAAGATTGCCATGAGAAATATCAACATCTTCAGACATGCAGATGATACTACTCTATTAGCAGAAAGCAAAGAGAAACTAAAGTATCTTGAAGAGCATGAAACAGGAGAGTGAAAAAGCTGCCTTGAAATTCAACATTCAAAAAGTAAGATCATGGCATCTGGTCCCATCACGGCAAACAAAAGGGGGAAAATTAGAAGCAGTGACAGATTTTATTTTCTTGGTCTCCAAAATCACTGCAGACATGAAGTTAAAAGATACTTACTCCTTGGAAGAAAACCCAACAAAACTAGACAGTGTATTAAGAAGCAGAGACATCACTTTGTTCACAAAGGTCAGGATAGTCAAGTGTATGATTTTTCCAATGAACGGATGTGAGAGTTGGAGGCTCTCACACCCATAAAGAAGGCTGAGCACCGAAGAATTCATGCTTTCAAACTGTAGTGCTGGAGAAGACTCCTGAGAGTCCCTTGAACTGCAAGGAGATCAAACCAATTAATCCTAAAGGATATCAACCCTGAATATTCATTGCAATGACTGATGATGAAGCTCTAATACTCTGGCCACCAGATGCAAAGGGCCAACTCATTGGAAAAGACCCTGATGCTGAGAAAGACTGAGGGTAGGAGGAGAAGAGGGTGACAGAGGTTAGATAGCATCACCAACTCAATGGACATGGATTTGAGCAAACTCTAGGAGATAGTACAGGACAGAGGAATCTGGTGTGCTGCAGTCCATTGGTTCACGAAGAATTGGAGACAACTGAGTGACTGAATAACAACCTTCTTGCTGCATCTTCACAAGGCAGAGAGACAGTTCTGGTCTCTCCTTCTTTTCTTTTAAAGATACTAANGGAGTTCACTCAGACTCATGTCCATCGAGTCCGTGATGCCATCCAGCCATCTCTTCCTCTGTTGTCCCCTTCTCCTCCTGCCCCCAATCCCTCCCAGCATCAGAGTCTTTTCCAGTGAGTCAACTCTTCTCATGAGGTGGCCAAAGTACTGGAGTTTCAGCTTTAGCATCATTCCTTCCAAAGAATCCCAGGGTTGATCTCCTTCAGAATGGACTGGTTGGATCTCCTTGCAGTCCAAGGGACTCTCAAGAGTCTTCTCCAACACCACAGTTCAAAAGCATCAATTCTTCAGCACTCAGCCTGCTTCACAGTCCAATTCTCACATCCATACATGACCACAGGAAAAACCATAGCCTTGACTAGACGGACCTTAGTCGGCAAAATAATGTCTCTGCTTTTGAATATACTATCTAGGTTGGTCATAACTTTTCTTCCAAGGACTAAGCGTCTGTTACTCACAACTAAATCCAAACACTCACTCTTTTCATAGTTTCTTCCCTTATGGTTGCTGAATTGATACTCTTGGAAGCTTAAAGAAAAAATCTTACCCAGAGTTGATTTTATTTTGACACTATTGCCAATAATAAGAGAGCAAAAACTGTGTCTGAATGCCTGGCTCTGTAGAGACAAAGGGCTGGAGGGTTCTTCAGAGCCAGGAGGTGGGGATCAGAAGCCACCTGTGTTTGTTAACTGCCCTCACCCAAAGGAAAAGTAGACTTCCTCTGATCCTCATGACAAGAAATAGATTCACGACTTGGACCAAGGAATCTGAGGAAGTCAGGCCCCTACCCTCCCATTCCTTCAATGATTACATTGCAAAGTCTTCACTCTCAAGTCCTTGAGAAAGACATTCCTGGGTTGTAAAACTGGCAAGAGGCTTTTCAAAAGATTTATTTCTCAAAGAGGCAGAGAAAGGATTTACAATGACAAATTTTCTGAGGTAAATGCTCTGGGAAATGTGAGGTTGGGTCCCTGAGTCAGGAAGAAGTCTGTCCAAAGTTCTGTGAAGCTAAAGGGAACTGTGAAGCCATCTTAATCAAGATCTGGATGAAGCAAACTGCCATTTTTTTATGATTCACAAAACATCTGTCAGAGTGTTGTCATTTCACTGGATTTCAATAATAATCTTTCATTTTATTTATTCAGGAAAAATTTGTAAGAAGAGTTAGCCTCATGCCCAGCAAATGAACTTCTGTTCCCTTGTCTGATGCCCATTGGTCTTCTTGGGACACAGTGAAATCCACACTGAATACTTTATACTGGATGTCTGTATACTTTCATCCTATGGATCTCCCCCAGAAATCACCCATGAGTTCAAACACTGGTGTTCCAACCCAAGTAGAGTCATTTGAGGATGTTATGAACACAGGGGGAAGATTCAGTAATGGGAGTCAGCCACTTAGAACCCCCTCAAGGGGGAAAGTGTTTTTTAAAGTAAAAGTGTTAGTTATGAAATCATGTCTGAGTCTTTGCGACCCCATAGACTGTGGCCCACCAGGCTCCTCTCTCCATGGAATTCTCCAGGCAAGAATACTGGAGTGGTTTGCCATTTCCTTCAAACGGGAGGCTAATTAAATGCAAAAGCCATATCACAGAGGAAGTAGAGTTAAGAAGTTGAAGGAAAAAATCTTACTCTTCTCCTAATCTATCCAAGTCCCCCTTAGTTTCCTGTCCTTTTTAGCAGGCCCCTTGATCAACTCAATCTCATTACAGCTTCCTTAATCCACTTGCCTCAGGGTCCCTCTACCTTAATCCTACCTGGGTGTTGTTCAATCACTCAGTTATGTCCAACTCTCGGCAACCCCATGGACTACAGCATGTCAGGCTTCCCAGTCCTTCACTATCTCCCAGACTTTGCTCAGATTCCTGTTCATTGAGTTGGTGAAACTATCTAACCATCCTACCCTGCTGCTGCTGCTGCTGCTGCTAAGTTGCTTCAGTCGTGTCCAACTCTGTGCATCCCCATAGACGGCAGCCCACCAGGCTCCCCCGTCTCTGAGATTCGCCAGGCAAGAATACTGGAGTGGGTTGCCATTTCCTTCTCCAATGCATGAAAGTGAAAAGTGAAAGTGAAGTCGCTCAGTTCTGTCCAACTCTGTGTGACCCCATGGACTGCAGCCTACCAGGCTCCTCCATCCTTGGGATTTTCCAGGCAAGAGTACTAGAGTGGGTTGCCATTGCCTTCTCCGAACCATCCTACCCTATCAATGCCTAAATTTGGATCAATTCAACCGTTCACTTTCTCTACGAATACTGCTACAAAGTTGAGTACTGTTGGAGAAATCTTACAATTTCATCTACTGGCAGAATTACATATGTAAAATTTCTGTAGACAGAAAAATGTCCCCACAAAGATATTCATGTCCCAGGAACCTGTGGATATGCTTATGAACCTGTGAATATGTGATCTCATATGGCAAAAGGGACTTTGCAGGTGTGATTAAGTTCATGTTAGTTGCTCAGTCGTGTCTGACTCTTTGCTGCCCCATGAGCTGTAGTCCACCAGGCTCCTCTGTCCATGAGTTCTCCAGGCAGGAATGCTGGAGTGGGTAGTCATTCCCTTCTCCAGGGGCTCTTCCTGACCCAGGTATTGAACCCAGGTCTCCTGCATTGCAGATGGATTCTTTATCATCTGAGCCACCAGGGAGGCCTGTGTGTTTAAATTAAGGGTCTTGAAATTTGGAGATTATCCAAGAGGGCCCAAGGGACAATCAAAAGAAAAGATGTGACAATGGAAACAGAGAGATAGACTGATACACTTGGAAGATGGAGGAAAGGGCCGTGAGCCAAATGATACAGGCGTCCTCTAGAAGCTGGAAAGAGCAAGGACACAAATTCTTCCCTGGATGCTCCAGAAGAAGCACAGCCCTGTGGACACTTTAATTCTACTCCCATAAGACTCACTGCAGGTTTCTGATGCCCTGAACTATAAGATAATAAATAGATGGCTTTCCCAGGGAATTGCCAGAGACAGCAGAAGGTCAGATGGGGCTCAATGGTTGATGCCATTTCCTGCTCACCCGGTGGCATCGTGATCAAGGAGATACTGCTAAGCCACAAGCTGGCATTTGTGTGCTGTGAGGGCATCAGCATTTCTGGCAATTTCTACAGAAATAAGGGCAGAGCATTCAAGGTATGCTGCCCCATAAGACGAAGAGAGACTAGGCTCCCTGGACCATCGGGAGGTGTTTGACAGGATCCTGCTGCCCTGGGAGAAGAAAAAGTGGATGATACATCCTGCTGCCTTCAAGGTTATGCATCTCAAGTCTATATGAAAGTCTGCCCACCTGGGGTACCATGAGGTTGGCTGAAAGTATACTCAATGACAGCCACCCTGAAGGAAAGAGAAAGGAGAAGGCCAAGGTCCATTACAGAAGAAAAATGGAAGCAAGATGAAAAGAACATGGAAAGAAAATCAACGAATATGCCAAGGTCCTCAGGAACCATGGACTCCCGGCCTGAGCTCAATAAACTGGTCAAGCTTCATGGTTGGCCTGACCTCCCCTTCCTCCATCAGTGCCCTGGATGTGGGGATCCAGGGGCAGCCATCCAGGCCACAAGGCAGGCTGGGACTTGGGAACCTGGGGGTCCAGAAGGGACCTCAATCACTGTTTCTGCTTAAGAAAGGCCTTTCTTTTAAAAATTTACTTTAAACAGCTCTAACAGTTGTGCAGACAAAACTTGTCTACGATCCACAAGTTCATGACAGAGTATTTAAAAATCAACAGCACAAACAACCTGAGTTCCAATTTTTGCACGAGCTGGAAAAACTAACTGGAAGAGAACCCTGCCTTGTGAATGAGGCATCTGTTTCAACTTCCCACGTGGTCAGATATCCTCTGTAGCTGTTAGAGTGTGAGACACTGGCGAGGCAGTACGAGCCTGGTGTTGCATAGAGGTATTTATGGATGGAGACACGGAAGACATGCAACCCAGAGGCTACAGGCATTGCCCTTGATCCTTACCAGTACCTTGAGACCCAGAAATGAATCAGTTATGAATGAATGAATAAACGAATCTGTGTCGTTTTAAGGCCACCAAGTTTGTAGTCATGGGTTACAGTGACAGTAGGCAACTAACGCAGTTTCCAACTTCAGGGGAGCCTCCAAATTCAGAAACAGCCACAGGAAACTTTCCCAGAATCTCTCAGATTTACCTTTAGTGAACTCATCTCTTCCTCCCTCTTTCAAATGGTAATCTTTCTGCAGGCTCAGTTCCTGTCACTCTTCACTGACTCCTTCCTTTAGTCTACAGACAACCCCAGGTTAAGCCCAATCTCTTTAACTCTTCAAGTTTTGGCCCTGTCTCTTTGCTTTTTTAGTTCGAAGTTTTTGAGAACAGTCTACACATGGCATGCCCACATTTAAGGCTTTAGCTAAACCAGGTAAAGGATGTAATAAAGGTGAATCAGAGGCAAGAATGTATGTGAGAGTGGGACAGGGAGTATTGGGGAGGGAGGTCCATTTTTTAAACAAGAGCCAGTTGCCAGGATAAGTAAGTGAAGATGGGTACATGCCAAGAAGTTGGAGAAGTTGCAGGGAGAGGATAAATCTGTATGGAGAAATACACCGTACAGGTTGGGTCAAAGTCCGGAGAAGCCATAGAGAGGGGATTCGTCCAGCTAAGTCAGCAGGGGATGCAAAATTGTCTCCTCTGTAATTCAGTTGTACATGACTGCCATTGTTCCATGGACAGACAGGCCACTCTCTCACAGCAGAACCTGGTTTCCCTAGCCTTACTGCTTAGGAGTGAGAGTTGCATGCCTCTACTAAATGGACAACATTCCTACTTACATTGTTAATGCTTAGATGGCTACAACAAATCAACATTTCTAGATAAAATAACATTGAGGTAACATTGCCAAGTTAATTCCTGAAATAGAAAATGGCAACGCCACTCCAGTATTCTTCCCTGGAAAACTCCATGAACAAAGGAGCCTGGTGGGCTGCAGTCTGCAGTCCATGGAGTTGCAAAGAGTCAGACAGGACTGGGTGGCTGACCACACACACACCCAGTTAATTACTTCCGTCATTTTTCTTTTAAGGCATGTTTACTCTGTGCAATAACCAAAAATCTGCAAATCAGGTTTCCCAAAATAATAAATTCTGACATTTGCGCATTTCACTAACAGGATGAAATTGTTAACAGCATGCCCTTCGGAATAAGACTATGTGGTTTGCAGTCAAGTCCCGCAAGCCAGAAACAAAAATCCATGTCTTAATGCTGGAAATCATAAAGATGTTATTTTACGGAGCAAAGGGAAATTAAAGTTGCAGATGGAATTAAGATTGATTCACTGACCTTAAAATAGGGATATTTTCCTGGGTATGCAAGAAGGCAATGTTATCACAAGGGCCTTTAAAAGTATACAAAGGAGGTGAGGGGGGAGGTGAGAGGGATGCAATGTGAGAAGGACTCAAATTGCCTTTGCTGATCTTGAAGTTGCAGGAAAGGGACCAGGAGCCAAGGAAGGCAGGCAGCCTCTAGCAGCTGGAAAAGGCAAGGAAACAGATTCTTCCCTGGAAGCTCCAGAGAGGAGTGCAGCCCTGCTGAGACCTTGATTTTAGTCCAGTGAGGCCCTTGTCAGACTCGTAACCTATAGGAATATAATGAATTTGTGCGAAATTTGTGGCAATTCGTTATGGCAGCCAGAGAAAACTAATACTGACTACATAGTTCAAATCCTGACAATCATTTATCACTTGTGGGAGTTAGGAAGTGTTAATTAATTTTTCTCTCCCTATTTATCTGTAAAATGAGACTAACAATACTATCTACTTAAGGATTAAATGAGATAATACATATACATTCTGAATAACCCCAGACACATAGTAAATGCTCAAAAGATGTCAAATATTGCTATTGTTGTTTTGTATTTACCTTCCTGTTTGCTTTTTATCATAAGACTTCACCTGAAAACCATGCTTCCAATAATGTTTTTCCTACTTCCATTTAAATAGCACAAGAAAAATGTCCACTAAATGTTTAATAGCCTTAAGATTCTGAATTGCTTGGAATAACCTCCTTAGGATGTTGTTTTCAGCTGTGAATATATAGCTCATCTTGCTTGTTTCTAACCTGCTAGAACAAGCTGTGCTAACACCGTATTTTAAAAGCATTTTCTTACTTCTTGAGGACTTAATTACAATGCTGCTAGTTGACAAGTTTGCATTTTAAGCCAAGACCTGGAAATAAACACAGTCATTTCAGTTCTTGATACAACTGAGTGAAGGTACATTCTCTGATTAGCTTGTCAGCTTAGGGGTGCACCATCAAAATGGGATAAATTTAGCCATACTCGCCAATGACCTGAGACTCATTATAGATTTTGAACTTTTCATTCTTTTTAAAGTATATCATGTCTGATATATTTGGTGTGTTTACAGTACATCTAGTCAGGGCTCCAAAATCATTGCAGATGGTGACTGCAGCCATGAAATTAGAAGATGCTTACTCGTTGGAAGAAAAGTTATGACCAACCTAGACAGCATATTCAAAAGCAGAGACATTACTTTGCCGACTAAGGTCCGTCTAGTCAAGGCTATGGTTTTTCCTGTGGTCATGTATGGATGTGAGAGTTGGACTGTGAAGAAGGCTGAGCGCCGAAGAATTGCTGCTTTTGAACTATGGTGTTGGAGAAGACTCTTGAGAGTCCCTTGGACTGCAAGGAGATCCAAGCAGTCCATTCTGAAGGAGATCAGCCCTGACATTTCTTTGGAAGGAATGATGCTAAAGCTGAAACTCCAGTACTTTGGCCACCTCATGCGAAGAGTTGACTCATTGGAAAAGACTCTGATGCTGGGAGGGATTGGGGGCAGGAGGAGAAGGGGACGACAGAGGATGAGNGGAATGATGCTGAAGCTGAAACTCCAGTACTTTGGCCACCTCATGTGAAGAGTTGACTCATTGGAAAAGACTCTGATGCTGGGAGGGATTGGGGGCAGGAGGAGAAGGGGACGACAGAGGATGAGATGGCTGGATGGCATCACAGACTCGATGGACATGAGTCTGAGTGAACTCCGAGAGATGGTGATGGACAGGGAGGCCTGGCGTGCTGCAATTCATGGGTTCGCAAAGAGTCAGACACAACTGAGCGACTGAACTGAACTGAGCTGAATAAGTGTTTTCAGTATTTGATTAACTTAATTTATATTTTCATAGGGGAAAATCTTTGTTAGAATCATAAAACATAAAATCCTTCTATTTTTAATAAATTCTGGAATTCCCTAAGAGGTAGCAACCCTAAACAAAATCTATCTTCATGCATCAAAGCATAAAAAAGAGCTGGTCTTGCATTAGTCTAAACAGTCCCACCCTTATACGCTCAACTGTGATTAATAACAGAAAGCTCTTTTGTTATGACTGACAACAATATACATAGAAAATACTTCAGAGCACTGTTTAGAAAAGAAGTATTAGTCATGCATCACATCTTTGTTAATTTCAATGGTAGCTGAAGAATGGATTGAGCTTCCTGGGTTGCCATTCAGTCACTGATCTATTCATTCTCTCAACAAATATTTACTAAGCTCATGCAAGGTCCCAGGAATTATGAAATTCCCTCAAAAGCTAAATCACATATTGTTTTAGGCATATTTGTGGTTATATTTACTAAGTTGATTTTAAAACCCACAGAATTCAGAATAGAGCTACCTCTAAAAGAGACAGAGATGGGATGGGCAAGGAATATTCAGGTAGTCCCAGAAATATGGGGATGTTGTTGGAGGTCCAGAATGGATGGTAGGTCCTCAGGTGTTTGTTCTATTACTATTTTTATAACATATATATCTGTCTCTTATACACATCTTCTCTTTGCTTTTTTAGTTCGAAGTTTTTGAGAACAGTCTACACATGGCATGCCCACATTTAAGGCTTTAGCTAAACCAGGTAAAGGATGTAATAAAGGTGAATCAGAGGCAAGAATGTATGTGAGAGTGGGACAGGGAGTATTGGGGAGGGAGGTCCATTTTTTAAACAAGAGCCAGTTGCCAGGATAAGTAAGTGAAGATGGGTACATGCCAAGAAGTTGGAGAAGTNATATATATATATATATATATATATACTCTACTTATGTTCTTTTCATGTATGAAATATTTATTTTGAAAAGAAACAACCAGTTTCTGCCTTGTGTGGTCACTTAACTATTTCTTATATCTTGCACTGTAAACATAGCCTCTCACTTCTCCATATTTAAGAGTCTGTCACCTCATTTTAGGAAAAAAAAAATCAAACTATATGCACTTAAATTTTTAAAAATTCTTAATTAAAGAGCATTATGAACTCACATGTGATTGCCTATCTTGAATTCAAAAGCTCAAGGAGCTTCTAATGAGAAGAGCAATGGCTAAACCTCATGTCTAATGCAGGGCTGAATAGCTGAAAGGTGTTTCTAGACCCATTTCTACCACTAGCTCATTGTGTGATCTTATGCAAGTAACAAGATATTCTGTGGGTTTTTTTTTTTAATTTATCAGTGTCAAAATGTTTGCACATATAACCTGAGTTTTTAAAATATATTTACAAGTATGAAAGCATTTTGAAAAGTTAAGAGCTACGTTAAAGAATACTACGATGAGCAGTCGTTATTACAAGTATGTGAATTTAATAAACATTTGTAAAAGAGTTTGTGCCTGTGTGAAAGTCACCCAGTTGTGTCTGACTCTTTGTTACCCCATGGGCTGTAGCCCACCAGGCTCCTCTGTCCATGGAATTCTCCAGGCAAGAATACTGGAGTGGGNTTTAATAAACATTTGTAAAAGAGTTTGTGCCTGTGTGAAAGTCACCCAGTTGTGTCTGACTCTTTGTTACCCCATGGGCTGTAGCCCACCAGGCTCCTCTGTCCATGGAATTCTCCAGGCAAGAATACTGGAGTGGGAAACCATTCCCTTCTCCAGGGGATCTTCCAAATCCAGGGATCAAACCCACGTCTCCTGCATTGCAGGTGGATGCTGTGCCATCTGAATGATCAGGGAAGCCCTATAATACAATGCAAGTAATAAGTTGCAAGAGCACAGCGTGGCTGAAAGAAGGCGGATTCATTGCCAGATGAGCGTGGGTTCAAACTTCGGCTCTGTTCATTATTGGCTGTGTCTTCTCTGTCAAGTAAGTTCATTCCTTTGAACACCTATTAATTCACCTGTAAACTGGGATATTAATACTAGCCTCATACAATAATCCTACTACTCTGCTGGTGGGAAGAGAAGCTGGTACAGTTTCTGAGGAGAGATACACAGCAACATCTATCACGTGAAGTGACATATTCTTTGAACAAGCAGTTCCAATTAATGAAATTTATCACACAGTTTCACACGATTCTGAAATGACATTACATGCACAGTTGTTCGATATGGGACAGTACAGAGGTTTAGAAATAAACAAAACACACAAAAGTCACACACTGGCTCAAAAATGCACACCCATACAAAACAAAATTATAGAGCAATAAACCTAAATGGGAAGGAACTCTAAGAAAGAGAAGATATATGTGTACATATAACTGGTTCACTTTGCTGTACAACAGAGACACACTGCAAAGCAACCATACACCAATAAAAATTAATTTTGAAAATAATAATGAGAAACTTTCTAAATACTTATATGGAATGATCCCACAACAACTTGTTCAGTGAAAAACCAAGATACAAAAAGTATGTAACATACCACAATTTGTATGTGTGTGTTTAAAGAAAAATATAGTTTTTTAAATTGCAAAAAAATATTTCTATAAGGACACACAAGAATCACATCACTTTGGTAACCTCTAAAGAGAGAAATTAGGAGACTGGAGGATGGAGGTGGGAAGGAGACCCTCTGTGTACCCTTCTCTACTTTTCACATTTTGAACCATCAAACATACTGCCTATTTGATAAAGAATGGATGGATAGGTGGATGGATGGATAACAATATCTTGCATAAATTAAGTTTTGAAAAACTCTTAGCTTTCATTCGTCACTCTTCCTTATCCAGTCCCTACCTTCCTAAACCATTTTAAGACTAAATGTATACATTTTAACTCTTTAATGCTTTCTTCAATAATTTCATATATTCAGTTCCCTAGTTTCAAAAAAATAAATAGTAAGTCTTCCAGTCAAAAATTATATATATTTCTCTGTGGCATCAATTCCAGAAAATGAAATATAGAATACTGTATCTTTCAGCAGATTCTGATTCTTTAAAAAAAAAAAAAAAAAAAAAACATTTCAAACACAAAGTGAACTCAAGTACATTAGAAATGAGAGAACAGGCTCAGGACACCTCTGTCCCTTCCCAAAGGGAACAAGGTGAACTCTTACTGTCAAATCCGAGCCATGTCATTGTGGGAATTCAGCCACCTCTCCCACCTGACCTTTACAGCCACTTTTAAGTTGCAAAAAGAAATTCCCTGATGGAAGTGCCAACAAGCAAGGAAATGTTCCAGGAAAGGGATGAGGCCAACAAAGCTACAAATCCAACACCCCAAGAGGTTGGGAGGACAGACAAAGTAATTTGATTTTATTATATTTCCAATTTTTATTCCAATTTTTCTTTATGAGTAAAGCCATCTCCCTTCACGTACAACTCACCATCCCTCAACTCTCTATCGCCTAGACCACTTTTAGAATTCTTTTTTTGCAGTCTTAAGATACTGGAATAGGTTTGAACCCAGCTGGTATTTTCTATTTCAGTTCTCAGATTACCTGCCTCCTGAGTACCTTTCCATCTTTATAAGTGTTGGTTCTTAAAAAAAAAAAAAAGATTGAGATATCATGGCTATTTTCTCTTAGCTTCAGTTACCACACCTCTCATGCCCTTGCAGCTGAAGAAACATTTAACCATAAAGATATAGAGATGTACATGACATGGAGACATGAAAAAAGTAAATAACAACCCAAGACAAGGATGCTGAAGGGAAAGCAGCAGAGTCAAGGAATGGAGAGAAGAGTGAGTGCTGTGGGCCCAGAAGAGGGATCCTCCAAGCCTGGGCAGGCTTCATGTCCGGCACTGAAAGGACAATGGATATGCCACAGCAGGATAATGGGCACATCGGGTAATGTAGTGAAGAGGTTAGGACATCGCCATTGAGAACGACAGCGTGAGTAAAGGTATAGAGAATGGAAAACCGAAACCACGTTTGACCAGGAGCTGTCGGCTTGAAGCAATATTTCCAAAGTGTGGACCATGGCGCCTGGGAAGTATTAAATGATTCTAGTTGAGACCAGGAAACTAATTTTCTATTTTAACCGTTAAAAAACCACACACTTAAGGAGATGCCAGACTTACTGAAATAAGCAAGGGTAAGGCCTGCCCTGCACCAAGCCTGCCTTCAGCAGTCAGCACTACATCACACCCCAGGGCCCTCAGGAGTCCCCCGGAGCCTCTAGGTGAAAGTAAAAGTCACTCAGTCGTGTCCGACTCTTTGTGATCCCATGGCCTATATGGTCCATCAAATTCTCCAGGCCAGAATACTGGAGTGGGTAGCCTTTCCCTTCTCCAGGGGATCTTCCCAACCCAGGGATCAAACCCAGGTCTCCTGCATTGCCAGCGGGTTCTTTACCAGCTGAGCCACCAGGGAAGCTCAAGCATCTGTGTAAATCCAGGGACCAAGGACACCGCGGTGGAGTGCAGCCCTAAAAGGATCTTAGGGCCAGAGCAGCCCTAATTCCCCCCTCCCCAGGCTCGCCCACATGTCCCTCCCCTGCTCTGCGGAGGAGGCGGCCAGGTGGGGCCTGTCACCCACACTGAAGACACGGGCCTGTGAAGGTGGGCCCCAGCGACACCCCGAGCGACTCAGGGTAGTAGACTTATTTCAATTTTAAAAGTGAGTTGTTGGGGGGTGGGTGGGGGCGACTGTAAGGAAACATTTCTAACTGCAAGTCAACAGGGCAAAGATCCTAAAGATGATATTAGCAGTCTAGAGCAGGCCTAACAAAGTATCACACACTGAGTGACTTCATGACAGAAATGTCTGGTCTCTCAGTTCTAGAAACTAGAATCTCAACAAGCAGGTTGCCGGCAAGGTTGATTCCTTCTGAGGGCTGGGAAGGAGGAAGTAAAGGACAGGGAAGCCTGGTGGGCTGCAGTCCACAGGGTCGCAAAGAGTTGAACATGCCTGAGGGATAACCACAAGTACAACAACTTGTTTTCTTATTTATAACATGAAGAAATTGAACTATATTAGTGCTTGCCAAGAAAGCTTCAAACAACAAAAGGAGACATGACAAGTCTTGAAACTGAATTACGCCAAATAGGGCAGGGATTGGCTGATTTGTCACTAATCCTGCTTCATCTTCCTCCTGAGCACACAGCTAACCTGTATTTATTTTCCAGCTACATTTGCTGTTATGTTCGGCCACACGGTGAGTTCTAACCAATGAAACAGGAACGGAAGGGATGTGTTTCCATTACAGGCATGGTCTATAAAAACCTGCCTCCTGAGATCTTCCTTTTCTTTCTACATTTGCCAGCTGGATGGAGAACATTCTGGGGATCTAGATGAGAGCAGAGCCACAAGAAGGAAAGAGGCTGGATCCCTGAGTGAACATGAGTAGTTCTTCCCATAGTCAGATTTTACTTGCGGAAGACATGAAATATGTTGGGTTAATCCATTGATATTTGGGAATTACAGCAGCCTATATACCAAGTAAGGATGTTTTTGAAAATCATCTACTATCACAAAGAAAGGATATCTTAACACCAAAATTGTAGGAAGCATTCAATCTGAGGAACAGGATCAGTTCTTCAGATTAAAAAGGTAGCTCTCTGGAAAATTCATTGCCTTAAGCCTGATTCTTCTCATTTCACCATGAATGAGTGAAAATTTCATTATTGGCAGTCACTGATCCAAGAACCAATGCGGAAGTTCTAGGCCAGATGACTCTCCACTCAGTCAGAACTCAAGTAACAGGCTGAATTCCCTTGCCCGTATAAAGTTGTCAAGAAGTAGCCTGTCTCCATCTGTGTTGCTTTGTTTCTCGCAGGCTGGGTTCTCACGTGGGCTATTGTGAGCATCGGCCCAGGGAGAAGAAAAGCCCGTTGCTTCCTGAAAAGTCTCAGGATCAGTCCTATCGGACCAGCTTGCGTCACGCACATGTGAGCTGTCAACTCCACAGAGTGCAGGCCACCGGGCTCCTCCGTCCATGGGATTTCCCAGGCAAGAATCCTCCAGCGGGTTGCCATTTCCTCCTCTGGGGATCTTCCCAACCCAGGGATCGAACCTGCATCTCCTGTGTCTCCTGCACTGTCAGGCAGGTTCTGTACCACTGCGCTGCAAGTGCCCACCCCAACCAAACACTGCAGCCGGGAGAACAGGATGTGTGTGTGTGGCCAGGCCTGGGTCACACTGAGAGCTGCTTCCTCAAGGAAAATGTGCGCGCTCTGCTACCCAAAGATAGGAGAGTCAAAACAGCAGACACCTACTACAACTTTCCAGTGTCTCTCTAGCTCTGAAATCCTGTTTGCGATTGGGCCAATCTGCCATGAAGAAGCTTAGAGATTACCATGGTAGCCTAGGGTATTGTATTCTCACAGCTGGACAGCAACATGCTGCAGAAGACCTTAAACAAGAATTATGCCCAGCTTTTCAGCGGCATGAAAGTAAAACATGGGAGAAGCATTGCTCTTTCAATGAAGCACTGTGAAGATCAAGGGGAAATAAAAACTACTCAAGCAGGCAACATATTTCAAATAAAATGTATTCTCATCCTTACCATGGCAGATACAGATGCCAAATTCTTGGGCGAAGGCAGGCTTTTTAATTTAAAATGTGAACTCTTTTTTATTGAGTGTAAGAACAAAGGAGGTAAATTTGGGATAATTAAAAACTTAGTTACCCCATCTATCATCATGTTTTCATATGCTGTTGGTGTCATTCCATGCGAGAAAAGATTCAAAATAAATATATCCTGTACCTAGTATTATCAAGGTCGCATAATTTGTTCTTCTCCTGAAATGTACTGCCCTCCTTCCTTTTGAACCTGGGGATTCTGAGTGTAATTAAAAGTGCTTTTATTTTACCTAGATCAGTACAAAATTTCAGGCTTTCAGTTGTGCCATTATTTTGGTTCCTTTCATTCTAATTACACAGGAGGCTGGATTTATTTTTCTATTTCCAATAATCTAGCGTAGTCTCATAAAGTGCAACCCAGCATATATCTTTCAGAAATAATTGGACTCTGAAGAACCTTTAGACTTAGTGCACATAAAAACTACAATATTATTCTCTGTTCCCCAGTGTTTTTCAGACTATTTTTCTTCTCATCTCTGCTATCATTAATCTAGTCAAGAACCCTTCAATATGAATTCTCTAGTACAGGGACCTCTATTCAGTACTCTGTAATGGCCTATCTGGGAAAATAATCTAAAAAAAGAATGGCTATATGTATTGGTATTACTGATTCACTTTGCTGTACACCTGAAACTAACATAACATTGTAAATCAACTTTATTCCAATATAAACCTTTTTTAAAAAAGGAATTCTCAATATAGTAATGGAATTGTTTCTTTTCTTTCTGTCCTTGTTTTTCTCTCTCAGGAAAATGTGAAGGCTAACTCCTATCTTTGTTGTGACAAGGCCGTTTCTGCTCTGAATTGCTGTGTAACAGTGTACTTTCTTTTTTTTTTTTTTTCCTTTCAAAAAGGGGAAGAAAAAAATCTATAGTCCCACACATCCACTTGCTGTCTCTAATGTAT
This sequence comes from Neotragus pygmaeus, assembly GCA_006410875.1. NCBI lineage: Eukaryota > Metazoa > Chordata > Mammalia > Artiodactyla > Bovidae > Neotragus > Neotragus pygmaeus. The sequence goes on along the minus strand of SJYV01038633.1, from coordinate 1,435,136 downwards.
CCTAATGCAGGAATCAAGTTCTGTTTTGGAACTAAAGCATTCACAATTATTAAGATGAAGATCAAATGTAAAGATAAAATTGAGCTTTTCCTCCCATCCAAGCACTGACCAGGCCCAACCCTGCTTAGCTTCTGAGCCTAGATAAGATCAGGCACATTCAGGGTGGTACAGTCATAGACAAAACTGAGTTTTTTCTAAAGAGATGCAACAACTTTAAAGTATTGTCAACCATGAAGACACAGTCAACCATTCATTCTTTTAACAAACATATACTGATTCCCTGAATGTGCTGGTCATTCTGGTCTAGGGGTCAAGGACACAGCACTAAATCACACACTAGATCCTGCCCTCTTCCTCGCCATCACACTCCAGAGAAGGAGGCAGGAAATAAACACTCAACAACAAAATGTCATGTTGTGAGAAACAAAGCGGGTAAAGTAGACTAGTCAAGGCCATGGTTTTTCCAGTGGTGATGCATGGATGTGAGAGTTGGACTGTGAAGAAAGCTGAGCACCGAAGAATTGATGCTTTTGAACTGTGGTGTTGGAGAAGACTCTTGAGAGTCCCTTGGACTGCAAGGAGATCCAACCACTCCATCCTAAAGGAGATCAGCCCTGGGTGTTCATTGGAACGACTGATGCTGAAGCTGAAACTCCAATACTTTGGCCACCTCATGCGAAGAGTTGACTCATTGGAAAAGACTCTGATGCTGGGAGGGATTGTGGGCAGGAGGAGAAGGGGACGACAGAGGATGAGATGGCTGGATGGTATCACTGACTCGATGGACATGAGTTTGAGTAAACTCCGGGAGCTGGTGATGGACAGGGAGGCCTGGCGTGCTGTGATTCAAGGGGTCGTAAAGAGTCAGACACGACTAAGTGACTGAACTGAACTGAAAGAAGTCGACAGCCACCAGAACACCTACAGAAGGCTTCTCTGTGGACATAGGAAGCACAGCGAGCCCTAGGCAAGGAGTAAAAGTCAACCGCGCTGCCGAAGGATATGCGGACACCTTCCAGGCAGAGGGAACACGTGCACAAGTCTAGAGCCTGGGAAGGTTCACCAAGGTCAGAGGACAGTAAGGAGACCAGTGCAGCTGGATCATATCTTCACTCACCTTACTGATCACCAGTAAATCCAATTAGAGACATTATTGCTGGAGTTGAAAGCACCATTTTAATTTCCTGGGACGTTAACTTGTTTTTTTTTTACGCAGTTAGGTAGCTTTGAATTTTCTGAATGAGTCTGTCTTCAACACTAGAGAAGTCTATTGAGAGTCAATGTATTGAAAGCTTCAGTTACCACTCCGGTGGTCAGAAAGAGTTAATACACCTTCCAAAACATCCAGTTTACTGCCAAGAAATCCTGTCTACCCTGTGAGAATCTGGCTGGGTATTTGTAGCCATCTGGAATTTAANAACACTAGAGAAGTCTATTGAGAGTCAATGTATTGAAAGCTTCAGTTACCACTCCGGTGGTCAGAAAGAGTTAATACACCTTCCAAAACATCCAGTTTACTGCCAAGAAATCCTGTCTACCCTGTGAGAATCTGGCTGGGTATTTGTAGCCATCTGGAATTTAAAATAAAACCGGTTGTGCAGAACCGATAAGTATTTTTTAAACATAATGCAACCAACACAGATTTTAAACGCACACATCCATTGAACCAAGCTGTCCTCATCTTTGCCTTTTAGTGCCCAGGCTTTAAAAACATTTCATACCACCTAACAAAATGTCATGTGAAAAGGACGGAAGGAGCAGGGTTTGATTGTCTCTTTTGAGGTCAGCGGGATCCCAGTGTCTGTTCCATCTGTTTCCTGTAAGCACTCAGGGCCAATTAGGACTCGGCAGATCTGAAGAGGACAAAATGCTGAGTGCTGCCCCGGCTCTGTGGCAACTGGGAGAGGAGGCTGCCTCAACAAGGAATGGGGTAACCAAACGGAGGATGGACAATGACATCAGGATGTCTAGAGTACAAATTCTAGGCTGCCACCGACTGGCATTAAGACTTTAGTCCCTATGTAACTTACCTAACATCTCCAAGCTTCATTTTTAGCAACTGTAGAAAACAATAATAACTACCCATTCAACTTGTTGTGAGAATTAAGTACAAGAGCGTGTATAAAGTGCCTGGCATGCAGTAGTTGTTCAGCAATGGCAGGTGTCATGTTCANTTCAAATAAGTCAGTTCTTTGCATCAGGTGGCGAAAGTATTGGAGCTTCAGCCTCAACATCAGTCCTTTCAATGAATGCTCAAGACTGATCTCCTTTATTATGGACTGGTTGGATCTCCTTGCAGTCCAAGGGACTCTCAAGAGTCTTCTCCAACACCACAGTTCTAAGGCATCAATTGATCAGCACTCAGCTTTCTTTATTGTCCAACTCTCACATCCGTACATGGCTATTGGAAAAACCATAGCCTTGACTAAATGGACCTTTGTTGGCAAAGTAATGTCTCTGATTTTTAATATATAGACACCCAATAAAACATTCTACCTGGATGGATTGCCTATACTCTATTTTCTGCTTGAAGTTACTTTTAACATTGAAATTGTCAGCATATTAAAAAAAAAAGAATTAACTTCAGATGTGCCAGAGAGAAAGTAGGAACCTGGGAGAATAATTATGCCAGAGTTGAGTCAACTGTAGCACTGTTCTCTCATTTCCTCTTCTTTCCCCAGATACGACTTGCTTTCTAGACTCATTCAAGTCCTGCTACGATTTCTGATCTACCCAAACTACTACTACTACTTCTTTTTTTTTTTTTTTGGTATAAGGGAAACAACCTAGTTGCTCTGCGAAACATATTTAGAAAAGAAGAAGATGGATGTTGTGACATCCCCCTAACCCTAACCCTCACTAGGACATATCCTGACACCACCTGGTGTGCCCGACAGGCTGACACTACCCACACTGAGTCAGCACAAACCTCCGCCTACCCAGGGTGCAAGGATATCCCCAGTACGACAGCTTGCATCTCAGAAGCCAGAGGCAAGCAGAGTTTCCAGGCAGTCCCCAGTTCTACAGATTTGGGCTAGCTGTAAAAAAAAGAAGTCAGCTCTCCAGCAGGTTTGAAGTGGCTTGAGAGCAGAAAAAGGGAGACTAGCCTGGGTTCTTATTGTGCTTGGGGGCTGGGGACGGGGCGAGGGCTTCTGTGGCTTGAGTCTTTCACAAGTGCCAAAGGAGGGAACCGCAGGCTTTCTTACCTGCTTGGCGGGGTCTGGAGTACAATGGGAAGAGGGAGGGTGAGGTTTAAAAGCTATCAGTAGTCCAGCATGGAAAAAATGGAGTCAGATTCCTCCTGACACATACGAAAATAGACAAGTCTGCACCACAATCCCCCATGGACACATCACGGAGCTTCAAAACTTATCACGTAATTTTCTGCTTCTTCTAAACTGCTTCCTTTCAAACCCCCATCAGATGATTTTGAAATAAACCCTAAGCATCAAACCATTTTGTCTGTAAATAATTTACTACATAGCTCCAAAATACTGACTTTCTTTTTCAAATATAACTACAATTCCATCACAAGATGTAAAAAATTAATAGTAATCCCCTAATACCATCAAATATTCATTCTGTGTTCATATTTCCACAAATGGCATACAAATATTATTTTTTAAGATTCTTTTGTTAGTATTTGGATACAAAGAACATAATTACAATTAGTTAATATGACTTTTACACCTGTAATAACTTACAGCTCCCAACTATATCTAATTATTTTTTTCTTAAAATTTTATTGCTGAAGAAACTGGGTTTATAGAGTTTCTCTGGCTTCAGCCGTTTGTATCCTCAAAGTGTCTTTCTAACACCTTCTTGTCNATTACAATTAGTTAATATGACTTTTACACCTGTAATAACTTACAGCTCCCAACTATATCTAATTATTTTTTTCTTAAAATTTTATTGCTGAAGAAACTGGGTTTATAGAGTTTCTCTGGCTTCAGCCGTTTGTATCCTCAAAGTGTCTTTCTAACACCTTCTTGTCTCTTGTCTCTTTTTTTTCCTACAAATTGATAGAAGCCTAATCTCATTCGGGTTGATTTTTTTTTTTTTTGAGCAAGACAACTTCATCAGAGTTGCTGTGTGCTTCCATTAGGAGGAATGTGATATCTGGTTGCTTTTTTTCTTGTGATGTTAGGAACCATTGATAGTCGGCTCACAGGTCTATTAATTCTTTGATTGTGAAATAATAGTTTGCTAATTCTATCATTTCTTCTTGATTAGTTAATTAAGTTTTATAAGGAGTGACTTCTCTTTATCAACCACTTGGTTATTCTGAGATATGGTTCATGTAGGAAAAATACAGTAAATGCATGATTCTTTCCCTGCGTTTATCATTATTTAGAATGCCCTTGTGTCCTAGAAAGGCAATCTCTGACTTTATTGGAAACTTTTTAAAAATACTGTTTTGAACTGATATATTTTAATGTATTTGATTATTCTTATTCGTTATCAAATTTTCCAACTTAAACCAGTAAAGATCAGTTCAGGGTTGCTCTTAAGTGAATTTGACACAACTTCAATAGTGAGAGCTTTCTTGTTTGTTGTGTCGAAGCTAATTTTGAGTGTTCCCTTGAACCAGGTTATTTCTCTAAGATATTCCTGTTGCTTCAAAAGGAACTGCTGCCTCAGTATCACAGTGTAAAACTATTCATTGCTGTTAGGTTCATTGTAGAACTGTTTTAAGTTCCTTTTTTTTTTGCATTCCCATTCTCATTTCAGATTGAGGGTTTTGGTTTTTTTTTAGCTCCTATCTTTATTAATTTCAAATAGATGGGGAAACAGTGGCTGACTTTATTTTTGGGGGGCTCCAAAATCACTGCAGATGGTGATTTCAGCCATGAAATTAAAAGACGCTTACTCGTTGGCAGGAAAGTTATGACCAACCCAGACAGCATATTAAAAAGCAGAGACATTGCTTTGTCAACAAAAGTCCGGTAGTCAAGGGTATGGTTTTTCCAGTAGTCATATATGGATGTGAGAGTTGGACCTTAAAGAAAGCTCAACACTGAAAAATAGATGCTTTTGAACTGCGGTGTTGGAGAAGACTCTTGAGAGTCTCTTGGACTGAAAAAAGATCCAACCAGTCCATCCAAAAGGAAATCAGTCCTGAATATTCATTGGAAGGACTGATGTGGAAGTTGAAACCCCAATACTTTGGCCACCTGATATGAAGGGCTGACTCACTGGAAAAGACCCTGATGCTGGGAAAGGTTGAGCGCAGGAGGAGAAGGGGACGACAGAGGATGAGATGGTTGGATGGCATCACCGACTCAATGGACATGAGTTTGGGTAGACTTCAGGAGTTGGTGGTGGACAGGGAGGCCTGGCGTGCCACGACTGAGCAACTGAACTGAACTGACACTTATTTTGAGTTAACATCAGTGGAGTTTTTTCCTACAGAATTTAATTGCCTCGCCCATCATTATTTTCAAATAATCATGACTTATTCCAATAGGAAAAATATTTAATAGTTTTGAATTCTATTATGTAGCTTACCTGTGGATCTGTTTCTGTTTATAGTAATAGTTACACCGTCTACTTTCTCATATGCCTTTTCTTGTTGAATGCTAGATACTGTGGTTGAAAAGAATAGATGTAACTTGAGCCCTATGATGATGCTATCTTCTGCTAAAGAGGATTTACCATTACTTCTAGTAGGGACCACGAACACTACAATTCTGGATTTGTTTAACAAAAGAAGGGATTGAAATTATTTGAAGCTGGGCTTCAGTACCTGAGGAGACTGATTTCTATACACCTTTACTTGGGTGGTAGTGGATGCCAATTTAACATCTAGAAGTTTATCAGAGACCCCCTTCCTTCCTTCTATTCCCCCCGTCCCCCAGCAACGTGAGTCTGTTGAAAGATCTGCTCAGCTTTACACGTTCTCAACCAACATTTCTGGATTTGACAAGTACCACCATGGGAAAAGCAACCCCAAATTCTGAGCTGACTTTTCTGGGATTACCCGTCCTAAATCTTCACCCTACAATGCTTTGCAAATTTGCTGGCTCTATGATGCCTTCAAAAACATTAGTTTCTCCCAAAATTTTCATTGTTGTTAATGAGAATGTTGGTCCAAATTACCTACTCTGCCTTTATTAGAAGCCAAAGGCTGTTTACACTTTTAGATTACTACCATAGTTAAGGGAAAAGTTAACTAAAGATATTCTTTCTGTGAAAAAGGAAACTATTCAAAAGCTTTATATCTAAAAAACTAGTGGTATGTGAAATGATTTTAAGTGACAAAGGAACTTCATTTTAATAGTTATGTATTAATTTTTCTGACTAACTTGTCTTTGTGGAAAGTTAAAAAATGAGTTTATTTAAAGAAAAATATTAGTGAAACCATGAACTATCAGAAAAAGAAATTAAATAAACAATCCCATTTATAATCACATCAAAAAGAAAAATTACCTAGGAATAAATCTAAGGACAAAAAAGACCTCTACTCGGAAAACTATAAGATACTGGTGAAAGAAACTGAGTATAACACAAACAGATAAAAAAATACACCACGTTCATGGACTGGAAGAATTACTATTGTCAAAATAACCATACTACCCAAGGCAATCTACAGATTCTAGGCAATCCTTTATAAAATACCAAGGGCATTTTTCACAGAACTAGAACAAATAATTTTAAATTTTATAGAGAAACATAAACAACCTCAAATGGCCAAGACAATCTCAAGAACGCAAAGCAGAGTTAGAAATACCATACTCTCTGACTTCAGGCTACAGCATAAAGTTACAGTAGCCAAAACTATATGGCACTGGCAAAAAAACAGACACATAGATTGATGGAATCTATGACTAGAGAGATTGGAAATAGACCTATGCACTTATGGGCAATTAATTTATAACAGAGAAGGCAAGAATATACAATAGAGAAAAGACAGGTTTTTTTAATAGTGGTGCTGGAAAACTGACAGTTGTATATTTTTAAAAAATGAAATTAGAACGTTTTCTGACACTGTACAAAAAAAAAAAAACCAACAACAAAACTCAAAATGGAACTCCAGAATCATAAAATTAGAAGAAAATATAGGCAGAACACTTTTTGATGTAACAATAATTTTTTTGGCCTGTCTCCTAAGGCAAAGGATACAAAAGCAAAAATAAACAAATGGGACCTATTTAAAAGCTTTTGCACAACAAAGGAAATCACCAATAAAATGAAAAGTTCAGTTCAGTTCAATCACTCAGTTGTGTCTGACTCTTTGTGACCCCATGAGCCGCAGCATGCCAGGCCTCCCTGTCCATCACCAACTCCCAGAGTCCACCCAAACCCATGTCCATTGAGTCAGTGATGCCATCCAGCCATCTCATCCTCTGTCTTCCCCTTCTCCTCCTGCCCTCAATCTTTCTCAGAATCAGAGTCTTTTCCAATGAGTCAGCTCTTTGCATCAGGTGGCCAAAGTACTGGAGTTTCAGCTTCAGCATCAGTCCTTCCAATGAACACCCAGGACTGATCTCCTTTAAGATCGACTGGTTGGATCTCCTTGCAGTCCAAGGGACTCTCAAGAGTCTTCTCCAACACCACAGTTCAAAAGCATCAATTCTTCTGCACTCAACTCTTTATAGTCCAACTCTCACATCCATACATGACTACTGGATAAACCATAACCTTGACTAGATGGACCTTTGTTGGCAAAGTAATGTCTCTGCTTTTTAATATGCTGTCTAGGTTGGTCATAACTTTCCTTCCAAGGAGTAAGCATCTTTTAATTTCATGGCTGCAATCACTANCCTTGACTAGATGGACCTTTGTTGGCAAAGTAATGTCTCTGCTTTTTAATATGCTGTCTAGGTTGGTCATAACTTTCCTTCCAAGGAGTAAGCATCTTTTAATTTCATGGCTGCAATCACTATCTGCAGTGATTTGGAGCCCCCCAAAATAAAGTCAGCCACCCACTGAATAGGAAGAAGATAATTCCAAATGACATGACCAATAAGGGATTAATATCCAAAGTGTATAAACAGCTCATACAACTCAATATCAAAAAAGCAAACAATCCAATTAAAATATAAGGAGAAGATTTTAATAGACATTTTTCCAAATAAAATGTACAGGTGTCCAGCAGAATCATGAAAAGATGTTGATCATCAGAGAAATATAAATGAAAATCACAGTGAGATATCACCTAACACCTGTCAAAATGGCTATCATCAAAAAGACCACAAATAACAAATGTTGGCAAGAATGTGGAGAAAAGGGGACCCTTGTACACTGTTGGTAGGAAGGTAAATTGGTATAGTCTCTTTGGAAAATAGTATGGCTGTTTCTCAAAAACTCAGAATATATCTACTATATGATCTGGCAGTTACACTCCTGGGTATATATTTGAACAAATTAAAAATACTATTTGGAAAGACAATATAATGTTAACAGCAGCACTATTTATGACAGCCAAGATACGGAAGCAACCTAAGTGTCCATAAATAGCTGAATGGACAAAGAAGTGATATATGTACGTATGAAAATGAAAGCTAAAGTCGCTCAGTCATGTCCGACTTTTTGTGACCTCATGGACTATACAGTCCATGGAATTCTCCAGGTCAGAATACTGGCGTGGGTAGTTGTTCCCTTCTCCAGGGGATCTTCCCAACCCAGGGATTGAACCCAGGTCTTTTGTATTGCAGGTAGATTCTTACCAGCTGAGCCACCAGGGTAGCTATATATATATATATATAGAGAGAGAGAGAGAGAGAGAGAGAGAAGGTGGGGGGCAGGCAGGCAATGAAATACTAGTCAGCCATAAAAAAGAAGGAAATTTTGATATTTGCAATACCATGGATGGACCGAGAGGGTATTATGCTTAGTGAAATAAGTCAGCAGGAGGAAGAAAAATGCTGTGTGCTATCACTTAAATGTAGAATCTAAAAACTAAAATGAACAAACATAACAAAATGAAGAGAGACTTACAGAGAATAAACTAATGAGAGAGCAAAGAGAGGAGGAGTAAGATAGAGGGATGGGATTAAAAGATACAAACTATTATGGATAAAATAAACTACAGGGATATAATATATAGCACAGAGAATATAGCCAATATTTTACAATAACTTTCAATGGAGTATAATCTATAAAAATTTTGAATCACTATGTTGTACACCTGAAACTAATATTATATTGAAAATCAACTATACCTTAATTTAAAAATAAATAAGCACTAACAAAAGCAAGAGTACTGGCAAGGGTACTGGAGTGGGTTGCCATCGCCTTCTCCCACAATAAACCACAATTGTGTAAAATAACCTAATTTATATACTTTTCGTAAGTAAAGTCTACATTACCCTCTCCTTATCTCACTTTTTTCCTCCTAACCAACCTGACCCCTACCCCAAATGCAGGTGCCAGATTCCTAAAAAGCCTGGAGGAAAGCTATGAAAAAATCAGGAGGCATGCAGGTTTGTGGAAGAAACCAGCCCACCAGTTCAAAGAAATACTTTCATTGCCAGTTTTATGGTCCAAAATGCAGAGTGAGAAGCGATGACATCTCAGTACTCTTGCCTGGAAAATCCCATGGATGGAGGAACCTGGTAGGCTGCAGTCCATGGGGTCCCTAGGNAAACCAGCCCACCAGTTCAAAGAAATACTTTCATTGCCAGTTTTATGGTCCAAAATGCAGAGTGAGAAGCGATGACATCTCAGTACTCTTGCCTGGAAAATCCCATGGATGGAGGAACCTGGTAGGCTGCAGTCCATGGGGTCCCTAGGAGTCGGACATGACTGAGTGACTTCACTTTCACTTTCATGCATTGGAGAAGGAAATGGCAACCCACTCCAGGATTCTTGGCTGGAGAATCCCAGGGACGGGGGAGCCTGGTGGGCTGCCGTCTATATGGGGTCGCACAGAGTCGGACACGACTGAAGCGACTTAGCAGCAGCAGCAGCAACAAAAGCCAAGATGGTAGCTTAATGTGCCAAAAATCGTTGATATCTTTCACAAGTAAGTGTAGTTTAAAGAAATTGAATTTTTTTAAAATGATAATAGGGAACATAAATGGGAGACATACTCCCTTTTTAGGCGTTATTCAAAATATAAATAAGAAAATCTTGAGCCCTAGCTTGAAGCCAGCTAACATCTTCAAACTACACTGAATAAACATGTCTGCCTATCATGATTCATTTCTCCAAGTCATATAGCTAAACACTTGGCATAGGAAATGAATACTTCAGGAATTGTTATTTATTTAAATATGTTAGTTCACAGAGATATGCCTTATAAAGACACATGTGACTGAGTATTCCTTACAAGGATCAGTATCGCTGATTCATCCTAAGATGTCCACCAAAGTAACACACACCATTCTGTAAGGTCCTCCCTCCCAGGGGACAACACAACAAAAGATGGGCAACGTTCTGCTGGGCCTTTAGAAATGGCTTTCACCATTTCATTTGGAAAGGTCCCAGTTCCTTTCTTCCTATTGTACTTCTAGAGTTTTTCCCCAACTTTCAGACTGCTCAGCATCAAATTTTGCTTGACTATTATGATAGTGTTTCTGTCTTCCGAGGTATGCCTGCAAAAATCACCTCTTTCCCATCCTTCATGGGATTCCTAGTTGGGTTCCCTAGGTGCCTTAGCTTCGCATTGCTGCTGCAACAAATTACTACAAACTTAGTGGCCTGAGCAATACAAATTATCCTCCTACAGTGCTAGATGCCAGAAATATTCAAATCAAGATGTCACAAGACTGCGTTCCTTCTGGAGAATACAGGGGAGAATTCATTTCCTTGCTTGAGTCTCCTCTAGAGTCTGAACTCATGAGCCCATGGCCATAGCCTCCATCTTCAAAGAACCATAGTCTCTTCCAAACTCTCTTTCACTCTGACCTTGATTTCCATCATCACACCAACTTTCTCTTTGACTCTGATCCTTTTGGCTTCTTCTTTACAAGGAATCTTGTGACTACACTGAGCCCACCAAAATAACCCAGGATACTTTCCTCATCTCCAAATCCTTGACTCCAAATCCAAATCACATCTGCATAGTCCCTTTAGGATTTTATGGTAACATATTCACAGAGCCCAGGGATTCAGTCTATTACACTGGACCAGGCCAAGTACCAACAGCCCTGGCCACAAAGCTTTTTCAAAAATGAGCATATAGCTCAATAAGAGAATTAAAGAATTGCCTAAATGACAACCCACTCCAGTGTTTTTGCCTGGAGAATCCCAGGGACGGGGGAGCCTGGTGGGCTGCCGTCTATGGGGTCGCTCAGAGTCGGACATGACTGAAGCAACTTAGCGGTAAGGTTGATATGTGGATGTTGAGAAATTTAATCTCTTTCTACCAGTACTGTTTATCTAAGACACTATCAATGGACAGCTTTCCTAACACACGGAAAGAGACTGAAACACATTCAAGTTAGTCTGGAAATTTCAGAAGCAAGAAGTGAATGGGTGTGTGAGAGAGGATGGGGTGGGCCAGACCCTTAGTGATATCCCTCAACGTTCCTTATCAAGTAGATTCTGAAATAGTTTTTCCACCCACAGATAGCTCAATACCATGGTTCATTCCTTCTCTTTTTTTATTAAGGTAATTTGAATTTTTTTTTTTACTAATAAAAAATTGTTTATCTGTCAACTGATCTCTATCTCTAGACATATGCCAAGTCAGTATATTTCCCTGGCCTAACTAATTCAAACTAATCATAGGGAAAACATTGGATGAGACAGTGGAAGAGATGGTTGGATGACATCACCAACACAATGGACATGAGTTAAGAGCAAACTCTGGGAGATAGGGAATGACAGGGAAGCCTGGTGTGCTGCAGTCCATGGGGTCACAAAGTCAGACATGACTTAGCAACTGAACAGCAACAACAAGGAAAAACATTTTGTACTTGAGATTTTTGTAGTCAGAGTTTCTGCTGCTTTTCTCCGCATGAGGGGAAAAAAAAAAAAGGAAAAAAAAAGCTACATGTGGCATTTCTCCAAGTTCTCTTCAGTTGCACACTTCTTTACCAATTAATAGCCTTTGTGTTCTTAGCCTTCATTTCTTCCCAGAAGGATGCATTTATTGAATCATCCAGAAACACTCATTTCTGCAAACTGAGTTGAGATACTGGCTTCAAGTATCTTCACTGATTTCCTAAAAGAATTATATTCTTTGCAGAAAATAGAATTCTGAACAAAATTTGAACACGGATTTTTTTTAAGACATCTAAGTTGCTATCATAAGATGCAATTTTTTTTCTTCATTTGGGAGTTTTCTTCACAGAATAGCTGACCCAGTGGAGAAATAAATATGTTTGGGTCAGTTAACTACAGAATTTCCCAGGTGGTGCAGTGATAAAGAATCCACCTACCAAAGCAGGAGATGCAGGAGTTGCGGGTTTGACCCTGGGTTGGGAAGATCCCCTGGAGGAGGAAATGGCAACCCACTCCAGTATTCCTGCCAGGAAAAATCCCATGGACAGGGGAGCCTGGTGGGTCACAAAAAGTCAGCCATGACTGAGCGAATGAGCACATCCATGCACACACATGTTAACTACGTAGGTTTTGAGCCACACCCCCCCCCCACACACACACACACACACACACACACACACACACACACACACACACACACACACACTTTAAATTGTTAGCATTCTATATTCTCAGTCACATTTCTAATTTAGGATTACTTTTTACTTGTGATTTCTCACGGTCATTATATAATCAGCTCAATACGTCTACTTCAAACTTTTGAGCAACTTAAGGCTTCCAGGAGTCTGGCTTTCTATGGCGGCTTGGGTACTGCCCAGCCCAAACAACAAGTCACTGGCACCAGTGATTTGGGCTCTGTTGCCAGCATGTTTGCTGTTAGTCAACAACATTTTTATCTGACTTCTGCTAAAATTAACTTCACTTGGAATACAGTCTTTCTGTTTCATCAGTATAATTACTGGCCCTAGAATGCCTCCCTAAAGCTGTTGTTTATAGTGATTCATGTAGCAGAAAATATACAACTTGGTTCTTGAGAGTCAAGTAATGACAATTCAATCCTGGAGCTGAAAAAGTATAAAAAGGATCCGTATGTAAACCCAGTGGTACAGAAAATTTCTTTAAGAGAATAATTTTGGGGGAAAGAAATAAACACACACGCACGCGCACACACACACCTGCACTTTAAAGCATTTTTTATCCTAAAAACCTATAAACGGTATCTATTTGGTAGCTCATCTCAGTCAGGTTAATTATAAACTAGGTAAATAATGTGCAAGGGAAAACTGAGGGATCCTTCTTGCATTATTTCGGGAGTAATGATGCTTCTCCAATTGCTTTGTCTTGGTAACTGATGTTTCATCATTACCGCTGCATTCCTTTAGTGGCAAGGCTGGATGGATATAGCATTCAAACCTCATCTTGCTCTGTATAGAGGATGGGCAGGTGTTTAAGCACCAAGTTCCACTAGCAGCAATAGTTCTGAAGTCTGCTTGCATGCTGAAATCCCACCTATGAAGCTGAAATCACAGCAGAGAGGGCTGCACCTTAGACCAGTCGAACCAGAGTCTCAAGGATGGGGCTTGGATACCAAGAACTTTTGAAGTTCAAGTGTCCCATGTAACTTCTAAAGTGGGACTATGATTATGAAGCTAGAGGGTTTAGGTGTGAGGAAGAGATGGAGAAGGTAAGAGGCCAGGTATAGAGTGTGAAGAGGGCACCCTGAAAAACCCCACCCAGGAGGAAAGGAATGAAAGAGGGCTGACAGATATGTGCTGTGTTTAGTCACTCAGTCCTGTCCGACTCTTTGTGACCCCATGGACTATCTGTCCATGGGGATTCTCCAGGCAAGAATACTGGAGTGGGTTGCCATGCCCTCCTCCAGGGGATCTTCTCAACACAGGGATCGAACCCAGGCCTCCCACATTGCAGGCTGATTCTTTACCATCTGAACCACCAGGGAACCCCAGACAGAAATGAGAGAGATCTTTCCCTTACTCCAAACATCCCTGCTGCCCATACCCCTGCATGCACACACTCCAGGTCTGACTCCCTCTTGTTGCTGGGGATGGGAGATGTAACCCAGGTGTTGCCACTTGGAGCCTGCATCGCTCTGAAGTAGTGACTGGTTTGAAAGTGAAAGTCATTCAGTTGTGTCCGACTCTTTGCAACCCCATGGACTGTACAGTCCATGGAATTCTCCAGGCCACAATACTGGAGTGGATAGCCT
>SJYV01038633.1:1292124-1417239 GCA_006410875.1 Neotragus pygmaeus | reverse complement strand
TCCTCCTGCCCTCAATCTTTCCCAGCATCAGAGTCTTTTCAAATGAGTCAGCCCTTCGCATCAGGTGGCCAAAGTACTGGAGTTTCAGCTTCAACATCAGTCATTCCAATGAACACCCAGGACTGATTTCCTTTAGGATGGACTGGTTGGATCTCCTTGCAGTCCAAAGGACTCACAAGAGTCTTCTCCAACACCACAGTTCAAAAGCATCAATTCTTCGGTGCTCAGCTTTCTTTTTAGTCCAACTCTCACATCCACACATGACTACCAGAAAAGTAAATTTGTTCAAAATTTACTGATGTGTGAACTGCCAGCAAGCAGTGTTTGCTTGCTGCTTGGTCCACTGGTGAGGGTGTCATTTTAATTTCCACTTGAGGGCAGTGCTTCAGCAGGAGTGGGACCAGTTCATGTTTCAGTCATTATGTAAGAGGTCACGTGTGGACACTTGACGTAACCGGTGCCATACTCCTGACTTATCTGAGCTATACCTCAATATACCTTAAAACCTCCTGACCTGACTGCCCTGCCTTTGGCTTTTCATCCCTGGTTTGGTGCAGGCCCTTGCTTACACTGGACCCTTACAGGAGTTGCTACTGTCCTCTTAGGACTCCACTGCCTGAGATAGGATATTCTGCCATTAACATGAAAGGAGCCCACAGTCTTCATTCCTTCTCATCCTGACAGGTGCCTTTTATTCCATCCCATAGATTCAATAATATCACGGCAAGCAGCCAGCCCATCTCTCACCCCGAACCTCCCCTAGGATCAGCCAGACACCAGTCTACTGTGTCCTCCTCGTGAAAGGGGGATGCATAATCACATTTTCCAGGTGATCCCGGGAACCCTCAAAAATGTTCCTGGCTTCCCTGCGGGAGAAGTGCCCTCACACATACACACACCTTGTCCCCTTGAAGCATCCTTTTCCAAGGAAATCCTTCTCACAAATTCTTCTTGATCCCCAACAAATGGACCCATTTTTACCCTTGAGGTGGATGAGATGTGTTAGAATCACGTAACTGAATTTAGGATGCTCTGCTTCACAGGTCATAGCGTTATCTGAAATCTAACCCCAGACGGTTCAGCCAAAACTTCCATTTTAATTTCCTGTTCCCAGCAAGGACATATAGCTAGCTTTACATAGCAACACCAAAACCTCGTAAAGTCATCTGGACAAAAAAATGAGAAGGTTCTTTACCAAGCACATTTAGAACCACCACCAGGAGAACAGTCAGGTCACGACCACCTTGTGCTGTTTCTCATCTCTAAGGTCACATGCCTTTTTTGGGAAAGTTTGCCAAACAGCATTACCTTGACTCATTCTAAACACAGAACCACCTTGGCTGCCTGAAATAGCTCCCTCTTTGATCTACCATAATAGAGTCAGATTCCATCTCCCAAAGAACGCTCCATGTGCTGCAGACTGAACAGTCCTGAAAGCTCAGTCCAGCAGAATTTATTTATGCATAAAGATAAGTGATCCTTCTGCTCTAGGGTTTGGTAACCAAAAGTATGAATCTTGACATTTGTGTCTTCTAAGAAACAGAAACAGAACAGATAAATCCATTGTCTGACATGATTGCAGGCATGGATTTTCTAAATACTGATAGAAGCAATCATTTTGAATTGTAAAAATTGTAAACATGTTGGAAAAATCTAGCAACTGTAAAAATAATGAATGCTTATCTCTTTAAGAATCAATACTGACCAGGATATAGAACAGTGCTTTAAAAGGCACTTGAGTCCCACTATATAAATTGTCCATAATTAACATCAGGTAAACATCAGTTCAAACATTTTTCTGTACCAAAAAAAAAAAAAAAAAACCCACACAAATATAAAGATAGCTAGTTTAAGTAGCTAGATAGAAAAATGATGAGCACTATCCCATTCTTTGTAAAAAATCTAATGTAACATCAAATACTTCCATGCTTCTTTCTAAGGACCAGGTATTTTACCCTCCATTTCATTTACTTGTAGAAATATCAGAGCTCTGATTTGTCTCTAAGGAGAAAAAAAACACACAAACGGCAATCTCCTTCACGGAGTGCAGGGAAGGAGCCAGATGAGAAATCCAAGGTGGATTTCTGAAATTTTCAGAAGAGCCTTGGCAGATCCTGGAGCAGAGGGAGATCAGGGGAGACTGAGAGCCAAGAATGGTTGGAAACAGGAGGAAGTTTGTTGGTTTGTTAGCTTGAACATGGAGAACGCACAAAGAGATTTGACCTCTCACGCTCCATTTGCCAACTTTTGAGTTGTGGTCTTGTTTTATTGATTGTTTTACTTGTATGAAAGATAAGATTTTGTCAGTGACTATCCATGGCCCTATTTTCAGCAGAAAACATTTGCCCGATGCTCCATCAGGCTTTGGAGACACAGAGATGAACCCAAGACCAGCTGTGTACTCAAGATATTTCCAGTTCCACAGAAGAAGCAGCTCATCACTGAACAACGACAGTGAGAGGTTGGCAAGTGCCAGGGTTAATCACTCACAGAGGGTTAACAGGACGACAACAGCGATGGGGCAGTGTCTTGGGCTGAGTTCCTCTAGGCAGATGGAGTGGCGTGTGCACAACATACAGGAAATGATAATACATGATTTACTTCTGGAATGGGAACTGGTTCCACAGGCAGAGAAGGTTGCTTGGTCGACATCCCTGTTCGAGTTTGCTGACTCTCATGTACATGCCTATAGATGCCATCAATTCTGTAAGCTGAGTGACAAGACGGGAAATGTCCGTGAGGGCTTACCCAGGTACCCATCAAGTAACTGTGACATCCTGAGCCCATCTTGGTATGTGGGTTAAATGTGCTCCACAGAGAAAACCATCTCACTTTCTCGTCTAATTCCACAAAGAAGTTGCATGCCTTCTGTGTGCAGGATCCTCTAGTCAACTGAAAACGATCCACTCTCTTCCTCAGCCACCGTTAGACCTAGGTCATTAATCTCTTCATTGGCTCATACTTGGAGCATCCAAAGGAGCAATGCTTTCATTGTTTTCATGGGAAATTTTCAAATCAAATGAACCTTGAAGATATCCTTGCATAATCTTTAGAACAATTTTCTAAGAATTCTAGAAAGGGGGCAAAAAAAATCCAAAGTCCTTACAGGAAATGCCTTCCCCTAGCCAGGTTATTTTCTCCAGGCTGGTTCTTCTAGACCATCAGCAACACCTGGAACTTGTTCGAAAGGTAATTTCTCCAGTCCCACGCCTATCCTCAACTGACTGAATCAGGACCCCCTGGGGGCTGGAAGGAGGGTCACTGTTCTAAAAGGCTCAGGTGATTCTGAAACTGGCTCAAGTTGTACAACCATCGCTCTAGAGACATAAGTAAGGCCTGGAAAAACCCACAAACCTACACATGTTCTCATATAAGACTTCCAGTTTTGTTACAAAATTTTTTATCATTTAAATGTACTTCTTGGTATTGTTACACAAACCCGTTATACTGACAATATCTTACTTCAGGCAGTCACAGCCAGGGTCACCAGAGAGTTGCCTCAAGGGTCTTCTGTCTCCTCCAAACCTCTTCTTTTTTAAAATAAAAGGCAATTTCCAGACTTTATTTTTTTAATTTTACTGTCTGACTAACAGCACAAAACCAGGCAGAGAAGTCCTCCTGGAAATGATGGTCGTGCTTCATTGCTGTTCGGCTTTCAGTCCTTCATTCCTAAGGATTTGTTGTATTTCCTTTTATAAACACTTTAAACATTTGTTTTGATCACAAATGCAATCCAAGTGAGAATAAATGAATTTATTATCTTTTAAGACCTCCCCCTATGCATGCATGCTAAGTCACTTCAGTGGTATCTGACTCTGTATGACCCCTTAGCCCACCAGGCTCCTCTGTCCATGGGATTCTCCAGGCAAGAATACTGGAGTGAGTTACTATTTCCTCCTCCAGGGGATTTTCCCAACCCAGAGGCCAAACCCGTGTCTCTTATGTCTCCTGCATTGGCAGGCAGGTTCTTTACCACTAGGGCCGCCTGGGAAGTACCCATGTTCCTTTAAATAGAAAAAGATGCTAAATGTCTTCTGGGAAAGAAGTTCTGTTGGAATTGTCGATAGTCTCCAAAAGATGAGGATGGTAACTGGGCTGAAGGCAACTGGTAGGGATCTTCAGCAAACAGAGGACCATTTGGAAACTGTGCTGAAGGAAATCTTATCAAGATACCGCTGATTCAGTTAGAGCTCGGAGAATGCCACCCATCAACACGGACCCGACCACAGTCACTGGGCCGTTTCCTGCTGCCAGAACGGCTCCTTGAAGGCACTGCTTGGGGTGGAGTTCCAGGGACCTTCTTTCCCTCTGACTTGAACCATATTGCAGTCGGTCACCCCTGCCTGCAAAGCTAGCTCCCAACTGAGGAGCTCTGGTTTTAAGAGCGGCCAAACTTCCTCACAGTCTGCGGTTAACTCCCACCAGAAAACTGCAAAACCCCCTGAATGCTTGAAAGGTTACCACCACCCCTGGTGCCCACTGTAAAGGCCACCACAGTCACCCTCAAAGTGCCAGGGTCAGGGCTCATACCCATGCTCTTCCATCTCGACTCTGCCGCCCCGAGATGCCAGGCCCAAGCCTCTCCTCTATTGATGGGAAGACTGCGGTCCAGGGAGGCCAGGGAACTTGTCCAAGGAGAGCCCCAGAGCTGATCAGCAGAGGAGAGTCCAGTCTCCAGACTGAGCACAAAATTCAAGGTCTGTGCACGTATATTAACATACCTGCACGAATACGTCCAGTTCCTCTAGCAAAAACCAGGGACTCAAAGAATGGAATGGATTATAGTGAAAACAGTTCTGTGACATTTGTTTATTATGACTTTATCTTTATTCTGCTCATCTACTGCCTGGACATAAACACACACAGTCTCACTTTTCCTTAACTTGTCAGGATCTTCAGTTCTTTCTCTTTTTAAACTAATAATTATCAAAGATTATAATGGTACACTACTGAGAGGTATAGAACAAAATACAATTATTGGTGGACAATTGCTCTACAATACTCTGCCACAACATTTTTCTTAATGGCAAAGTCATACACATCTATTAAAATTGGATAAAGAAGACAAATTCAACTGTAATTATACGATGAGATAAGTGCCATTAACATGTCCGTGCTGCATGTATGTATAAATATGTGTGTACAGAGAATATTTATACAGAATAGTGTGTGCTGTGCTGTGCTTAGTCACTCAGTTGTGTCCAACTCTTTGTGACCCCATGGTTGCAACACCCCTGTATCCCACCAGGCTTCTCTGTCCATGGGATTCTCCAGGCAGAATACTGGAGTAGGTTGCCATGCCCTCCTCCAGGGGATCTTCCCAACCCAGAGACTGAACCCATCTGAGCCACCAGGGAAGCCCATAGAACAGTATACATACGTGGAAAGAGAAAGAATATACATATGTAATGTATCTGTGTGAATTGTATAATACATAGAATTTATATCTTGGGGGTTTTTTTCACTTAACATTTCTTTAGGGAACAAAATCACTATTTTAGGGATTTATTTGTATTTCATCAGAACTCATTTTTAAAATTTTCTTACTTTTTGTTTCCAGTATTCTGCTCTTGTGAAAAGGAAGGAGGAGAATATGAGGTTTCAATGAAAGGCAGGAAGTCAGCCCCTGTGTAAGCAGGCCAACGTGGAGTGCCAAAGGACTCTCGGTAGCCAGAGACCTGAACGCTGGACCCCTGTCGAGATACCAAGATGAGGAGGAGGGATATTCTTGGGGATGTGGAAATCTCTAAGGAAAACTGACCACCCACAAGTGTTCCTGAGCATAGTCCTGCATACAGATATGGCAACTCCGGAAAGAATACATAGGCTCACCCAAGACCAACACGTCTCTCACCTCCCTGTGTTGCATAGAGACAAACTGCTCTTCCAGAAGACTTCAGCCAAGAGCTCATTTATTTGGAAAGGACAATCAACAATCAATTCAATGAAGACAAATCTTCAGAGAATTCTTGAAAGACAGTATATGCTTTTTCTTTTTATGATACTGTTGTAGTTTCAGGTATACAGCAAAGTGATTTTTTTTCATTTTTTTTCCCAGACTATTTTCCATTATAGGTTGTTACAGATACTGAATATAGTTCCCTGTGCTGTACAGAAAATCCTTGTTCCTTGTCTATTTTATATATAATGGTGAGTATCTGTTAATCCCGTACTCCTAATTTATCCCTCTCCCCATACACCTTTTTTCTAAATATTCTTAATGAAGGCCTATTGTTTCTGCTCATCGGAATAAAGCCCCCTCTTTTTTTTGACTCAGTGCAAAAACTTGTTCTCAGATAGTGATGGATGACCTATTTATACCATATTAAAATGAAATTATATTGCTTCTAGCCTAAAAGGCTATGTTTAGGCTGCTCAGCTGAAACGTCTTCTAGTTATAAAATATTTATAAAGTAATTTTCCCATCTTTTGCCCTTTCAACAAGTTTTCCATCATAAGGATAGTGTTTGGGTAGGAACTACTTTTATATTTTACTAGTTCAACCATTTTCCCAACTAAATCTTTTCTTAAGGGACCTTATTNACGTCTTCTAGTTATAAAATATTTATAAAGTAATTTTCCCATCTTTTGCCCTTTCAACAAGTTTTCCATCATAAGGATAGTGTTTGGGTAGGAACTACTTTTATATTTTACTAGTTCAACCATTTTCCCAACTAAATCTTTTCTTAAGGGACCTTATTCAACCCGATGATTATTTCATCCAAATTTTAGCAAATCTTTCAACACTTCTGTTTTGAGTGATCTTTTTTTAATTCAAATATCATTCTGATCTTCAAAGTACTACTTTAATTTTCATATTTGCCTTTTTAACTCTTGTCTGACTCTTTGCGACCCCATGGACTGTAGCCCGCCAGGCTCCTCCATCTGAGGAATTTTCCAGGCAAGAATATTGGAGTGGGTTGCCATTCCCTTCTCCAAGGGATCTTCCCAACCCAGGGATCAAACTCCAGTCTCTTGCATGGCAGGGACATTCTTTACCAGGTGAGCCACCAGGAATTTTAAATGTCTTTTCAAAGAGAAGATTAACAAAGATGCAGCCTTGCAGAGCGCCAATGAATTGAGACAATGGTTCTTTTCTGAAAGGCCACATAGTCCAACCAGAGACACCAATGACCTCTAAAAGAATGTCAGGAAAATTCCTTTCTGAGCTTTTCACTGGGATTTTTCTCAGAAAGAAATTTTCTGAAGCAGTATTTCTGAAAGTATGGTCTCTAATTTCCTTAGGATGATAATAATTGCTTCTCAATTGAAAATAAAATGAGATTACCTGGTTACATGACTTTTGGAAATACTAAGCAGTTCCACCTGAAGAAGGAGCAGAAGGAAACTGTTTTTTAAACTTACTTGGCCATGAACTCTCTTCTCAAGGAAAAATGGTTAAATGTCTCAGTGAAGAATTTGAAGCCACCAATGCTTTCAAAGTAAATCATCTCTGTCTCCATGTCCTGTCCCAGTTACCTACACAGCTTCTTGCTGACTGTTGTCCAGATTCTGCTACCTCTTCAGGTCTGTATCCTCCATGGATTTCCATCAACAGGTACTCACCCTATGTATTCGAACGCCTTTTCTATAGTGAAAGAAGGTAAATGTTTTATTTTCTAATTCCTGCAAAAGGACAGGTAGCTGCCCCTTGCATGTTCCATGACACTCTTTATCTCTTCATACATTTCCTGCAGGTGTCTTTCCCACATGTACAGAAGATCCAAACAGTCCATCCTAAAAGAGATCAATCCTGAGTGTTCGCTGGAAGGACTGATGTTGAAGCTGACACTCCAATACTTTGGCCACCTGATGCGAAGAGCTGACTCATTTGNACATCATTGGCTTCTTTGCTTTAGGCTATGTTCTTGGTAGCCCTAGATAAGGAGGCATTTTTGAAGATCATTGACTTCCGAGAAGGATATTCTTACACATTTGGGCAGGCAGGAATTCAATGGTACATATATTTTACGTGCACTGCTCTATTAAAAGACAAGCAGCCATTTAGAGAACAGAAAAGTTAGACTCTCATTTCATTTGGGGCTCATTTTTCTAGCAAATCCTATGGATTTGCTGAATTTAAAGAGAGAAAGAATTGTAAGTTGTTTAAAAAGGTCAAATCCAGTCTTCCTCTCACACAGACTCTCATTTCTTGGATAATTGCCGCCTTGAGAAATAATCACTAATATCTGCCTTTTAGTGGAGCCCCAGCCTGGCACTCGGCTGAGTACTTCAAGTGTGTCATTGCACTGAATCCCCTCAACCACCTTATGAAATCAATATTATTAGCTCCCCTTACAGATGAGAAAACTAAGGCCTGAAGAGGGGAGGTAATTTTGCCCAAGTAAATAGCCAGTAGATTGAGAAGTCAGGGTTCTAACCTTTAACACGATAACCACCTGCTCTGTCACTGGTGTGCCAGTCTCACTTGGCATGCTATAAAAATGATGATAAGTGGCATCACCAGCACTTTAGACTGCTTGCAGACCGTGAAATATTATATCTCTAAGCTTTAAGGACTTAGCACTAGAAGATACACTAGTGAAGCCAAAATCATGCATGTTTTTATCTATGGGATCAAAATTTGTCACTTAGTATTCTGAACGTCACGCATGCCCACAGAGCAAGGCAAACCAGCACCATCATGTGAAAAGTGACTCAGCCAGTAACATCACTTCTGTATATGAGGGCCAAGTGGTATTAGCAAAATATGCAAATTTTGTTTTTAAAAGTCAGGAAAATATCTCAGAGCTAAAACAATCCACATCTCTTTGAAACAAGCCAAACAACCAAACAAAGCCTGTCTACCCACCCACCTATCACTGCAGCATTCTTTGTCATACTCTGTGGCCTGGAGGAGTTCAGTTCAGTTCAGTTCAGTTCAGTCACTCAGTCATGACCGACTCTTTGCGACCCCATGGACTGCAGCACCCCAGGCTTCCCTGTACATCACCAACTCCTGGAGTTTACTCAAACTCATGTCCATTGAGTCAGTGACACAATCCAACAATCTCATCCTCTATTGACCCTTTCTCCTCCTGCCCTCAATCTTTCCCAGCATCAGGGTCTTTTCAAATGAGTCAGTTCTTCACATCAGGTGGCCAAAGTATTGGAGTTTCAGCTTCAGCATCAGTCCTTCCAAAGGCTATTCAGGACTGATCTCCTTTAGGATGGACTTGTTGGATCTCCTTGCAGTCCAAGGGACTCTCAAGAGTCTTCTCCAATACCACAATTCAAAAGCATCAATTCTTTGGTGCTCACATCTATACACGACTAGTGGAAAAACCATGGCTTTGACTAGATGGACCTTTGTTGGCAAAGTAATGTCTCTGCTTTTTAATATGCTTTCTAGGGTGGTCATAGCTTTTCTCCCAGGGAGTAAGCGTCTTTTAATTTCATGGTTGCAGTTACCATCTGCAGTGATTTTGGAGCCCAAGAAGAATTAGCTGCCTTAACTAACATACTTGGGGAAGAAGCTTCAGGAGTATGGCAGCATCTCGTTTCTTTGTTTAATCTGATGGAAACTGGTCTCTTCTCAAACTGTGAAGGGGAAATAAGCAGAAGGGTGTGAAATATTGGTCTAAAAATAACCACTTTCCACCCATTAAGACAAAGAGGTGGGGAGGACCTAGCGATTTTTACTACAATGAGCATTAAAGAAAACACCTGAAGCCCCTAAACCTAGGACCCGAAGTGTGAGGACCCCCAACCTCATCGACATCACAGTTCCTTCCTGCAGTCACAATGCCGCTGGGCCACTCCAGGAAGATGCCCCAGAAACATGAAGACATCGGTCAGGATGCAATCAAGTTCCCTTAGTACTTTGGCTTTCAGAGAGAGAAAATAAAAATCTCTGTTCCCTTTCCAAAAAAATAAAGTCAGGAAATCAAGCGTCATGAGTTCAGGTATTTATCTCATGGATTACTCAAGGACTCTACATGTCTCATTGTTGGCTAGCTTACTTATATTTCTTTTTACATACAAACAAGGTAATAAATCCCAAAGTAGGTACTCAGAAGAGTTCGGCACAGTAGGGTGAGGAATTATTGCCTATTATCAGTCTGACCTAGATGAGCGCCTCTTAGCAGTTTCCTGACTGTCTCATGGCAGTATCCGAGGTGATAAGCTGTTCTGTAGGTGTGATGCGGACCTGGGGGAGAAATGGGGAGGAGAGGAAGGAGGGAAAGACATGTGAAACAAATGGGAAGCCTCCCCTTAAACTTCACTGCATGTTCAGAAACTGCCCTCAATTAAAAAATAAACAATTGCCACCACTGCAAAAACTTCATTTGCGGTAGTTCCTGGTCTGATTCAGCATTCTGGTTGCCTAGAGACGGATGTAAACAAAAGTGCCTCCCCGACTGCCGGTGCCAAGGAACAGCCAGAAGAACCTGATGTCCCCCTTCCTGGCTCAGCCAGTGAGCAAGAAAAGAAAGCAAGTACTCTTAGATATTCATATTAAAAATAGGATATTTTGTTCCGCTTCTTTACAGCTTAATGTTGCTTAGAGAGATCTCAGGAGTTCAGGAAGGGTTGCTTTCCTTTCCACTCTCTCACCTTTCCTGTTTGTTCTGCTTTGAAAAAATGATTGAGGCTAGCACAAGCTGCAAAGAAAAATGATCTCAATTTGTCGGTTCATTCACTGGACTGACTTTTAATATGGGGAGCTAGAAATTCCATCATTATTTATTTTTGTGAAGATTTAAAAGGAACACAAAGTGTGGGTGTTATCTCTAACAAAAAAGAAAATACCTAAATAAAATTTTTATTGTTATGTACTTATCATATCTTCCCTATTAATTAAAAAAACACTCAAATAAGCAATGTTTTCAGACTTTGCTTTATAATTCTGACTAGTGGACACAGCCTCTTGTGATGGGAAGAGGAGACTGGAAAGCTAGCACAATGTCAAGCAATGACTTTTGGTATCTACTGGCTGTACCACATATTGGCTGCGTGATTCAATTACTTAAAAACTCTCTGTCTCCTCTTATGTGAAATAGGCTGATCAGGGCTAAACTAAAATGTGGAGCTTGAATGAGCCTCTAAGGCAAAGGTAGGTAGGAAGGACTCAGCTTGACCATTATCATCACCTACATGATGCTGAGTAAGTTCCGTGCTTCTCTGATCCTCAGATTTCTCACCTATAAAAATAACCATCTTAAATTCTTTCTCTAATAAAGAAGGATTTCAGTTACTTAAGGTAACTTTTTTTCCATAAGTTAATGATTCTCACTTTACAGAGCTATTTCAAGAATGAAATTACATCATATATGTGATCATATTTTATAGTCCATTCTATATTGTTAAGCATTATTACTAAACAAATGAAAACTAATACTTCTAAATGTCCTGTGATAATCACAGTTGTTTATGAGGCAATTTTGATATAATTATGCTTAGTTTGTAGGAATAGCTGACTCTTATATTCAATTCAATCCAATGGGATAGCTGACTCCTATATTCAATTAGTAAAAATATAAAAACTTAGTCTTAAATACCTAAAAAAGTGCCCAAAGAGTAAATAGGTTATGCCCCAACGGTAACAGCTTTTGCTTTAGGATTGTTTTTTCTGTATCTTTTACTTTTTCTATATTTTTCCAAATTTCCCTGAATTGTCAAGTTTAACATTTATTACTTTAAAAGTATGTGACTTGTAGGTATGCTTTTAAGAGAATGCTATTTATTGTCTTCCAAAGCAAAACTTAAAAATGAGCAAAATAAAACTGATTTTAAAAATAAATAGATAAAACAGATATATATCCAACTGCTTTACTTCAAAAGGAGAAAGGAAGACAATAGCCCAGTTAGTCATTGCCCTCGGACACAATACACGTCACACTCTTTCTTTCCACAAGTGCTCACAAAAGCCTAGGAGGTGCCAAACATACAAGGCCAGGGACCAGCCCACAGACAAGCTCCCACAGGCTGGGCTGCAGCCATGGAAAGGTGAGAAGGAAAGAGATGGCATTAAGTAGGCGAGGAGCCCATGGCACAGCCAAAATCCAGAGTGGAAACACAAACCAGGGCAGAAGACCAATCCCCTTCTCCAAGGAACTGGGATGGTTTCTGTACCACAGAAATGCTAATGCTCAGGGCATTAGTATAGTAAACCCATTCACTAGCGAAGACCTGGCTTTGGAGCACCAGACTCACGGCAAACTCCACTCAACACTGGGCAGAGAGGGTCTGAAGCACAATTAAATGGCTCACTGGCTCCATCTGCACAGCCTCAAGCTTTTTCTGGTTCCTTCCACTGAGTGGGCTGGCCAGGAGAGCCTGTCAACTGGTGTTCTATATGAGCCTCCTGGAAAACACACATATCTTTTCTTTTTTTACGTTTTATTGGAGGAGAGAGGTTTTCAAATAAGTTTCTTTAGCCCTAAATTAAGAAGATGTGGTCATTCTTAAGGCAATTGCAAAAAGAATAATTTCTGTCATAGGTTTTAACATACTCTGCTCACCATTCCAGTCGTTAATAACATAAACCAAGAAAAAATACCCTAGGAACATATTTTATTTAAGTTTTTAACTGGAATACAACTCATACTCTCCAGATTGAATCCAGTTTAGTGACAGGCTATTAAAATGAAGGTAAATTCATTTTTTCTTTTAATTAAAAAAAAATAAAAGAACATTAATATTTAAAACATTTTCAATATAAGCAAAATAGTAAGTACATTTGGTAACCTCTTTCCTCCTAAAATGCTACAAAATTGAATCAATTTTCATGCAAATGTAGAACTTTCTAGTATCATTTTATTGAATTAGTAGTGTCCATACAGCCAATTATATTTAACATTAGAAATTATGTACATATCTGTGCTCTATACTTTTATTTCTCATTGACTATAAGACTCTGACAAACAGATTTCTTAGAAAACAAAATTATTTGAATAGACAAGTTTTCTAGATTTTGGCTTTGTCTTTTAAAATTAGCTGATTCCCATTGGAATTTACCAGGTCAGGAATAATTACTCTATGAAGACATCTTTAGTAACCCAGACAGTAATCATTCGCTATTTCATTAAAATACCATCTAAGAATAATCTATGGTTTTGACTTTTCCAGAAAGTTGTTCTTGACTATGGTACCAAATATATGAAATGCAAATGTCCAGAATTTCCCCAGAACTTGATTTGAGTTTTAGCCTCTAGTGGTACAAATGGGGCATGTGTAAGATTAACTGAGCTAACGATCTGTGACCTATAGCATTGATTTTGTTTTAAATTAAAACATCATAAGATGGATAAGATTTCCCTATAAAGAGGCTAACAATATATTGTAAACCCATGACCTTTGTTTCAGGTAAGATTTTCTCCAGCCAAAATGTCAACCAAGAATTCTACAGATCTAGTTGCATATGTTGACAAGTAAGTCTGAATTACAACAGTTTTAACTATGGTTGATGATTACATTAGAAATAAAAGGGACTGATTGAGATCTTTGAGTTTATCTAAACTAGTTCTCTGCTTTCAGAAGGACCGCATTAAACCAAGTCAGGAAAGTAAACATCCCTTATTCCTCTCTGATTGACAAAACAGGCCAATTTTACTGGTTCCTCTTTAAATAGCCTCTACAGTTTCATATAGGTTTATAAATAACACAACACAGGCAATGAAAGACATATGACAAGATAAGATATATTTAACTGTGACTTTCAAAATAAATCGAATGAATATGTTAACATTTCAAGATAAACACTCAGGAAATTTTGAAATATATTAAATCAATCATCAGAACGTTTTTGTTTCTGCTATTTACAGTGCCACACCTGAATCTCATCCAGGGAAGGTCTACAGAGAGGGGCAACTCCAGGGACTTGGAAATATACAATTAATACATGCACATTGTCCAAAAGATCTTAATTTGGACAAGTCGTGATCATAGGACAATACATATTAGTTTGAGTTTCCATTTGAGTATGTCACAGAGGGATGTGATCTGATGCCCCCATTAAAGTTTTCAGGACAATTGGGATTTAGTGTCAGGCCTTCCAATAATTTTCTGCATGACCTCATGCTTAGTCCCCTGTGTCTCTGGGCTTGTTCTCTCATTTGCCAAATAAAGAGGCTGAACTAGAAACTCTAAGACCCACTCACTGTACCTTAAAAATAATTCTGATCCTAAAATATACATCATGACCACAGGTGGGAAAAAAATGATCGAACAAATCAAATGATTCCACATGAAAAGTAAAAATACTGGATTTTCATTTTTAAATTACTTTTAACCATGAAGTCAATAAAACCTTAAAAATTACTAATATTACAGTGGCTTCCCAGGTGCCACAGTAGTAAAGAAACCACCTGCCAATGCAGGAGATGCAAGAGACGCGGGTTCTATCCTTGGATAGGGAAGATGCCCTGGAGGAGGAAATGGCAAACCACTCCAGTATCCTTGCCGGGAAAATTCCATGGACAGAGGAACCTGGTAGGCTACAGTCCATGGGGCTGCAAAGAGTTGGACGTGACTGAGCATGCATGCATGCCACAAATATTCCAGAATGTTCACCATTAAGAATTTCCGTTTCTTAGTCAACTGAATTTAATGCATTCCAAGCAGATCAAGCACAGTATTTCAGCCCTTCTTCTCATGCCACCCCTAATACGTATTTGTTTATGGGATAATGAGGCTACAATTTAGAGACAGTGAAACCAAACAAGAGGAAAGAGTGTTTTTTTTTAATGTTTAAAATAAGACACGTGGATAGATGGCATTTTTCCTTCGTTAAGGACAGTGAAGGTGGCATGCACAAAAATAATGATCATATTGGCTATATTAGCTAACCTTGGCATCCAAGGAGAACAGAGACCTATTCCCATCTGACTCTCCACAAATAGAGACTAGAAATCATTCTTCTGTCAAATTCCAATGTGAACCCAAGTGCATTTCATTAGCTCAGGCTGATGACTTACATCATAGAAGATGGGAGAAAATCCCTGGAAGATGGCAACAAACTTAAAAAGAAATCCAGAGAAATTTTTGCCATTTCCTGGATTCCAGAGAAAGCAAAATTAAAACAAAGGGAAAGATGGACTCAAAGATTCAAAGGCAAAGCATGATGACCTAAGGATTCATTTCTACCTTGATCTCCCCCTCAGGATTCATAGCTACCT
Source organism: Neotragus pygmaeus (assembly GCA_006410875.1). Taxonomy (NCBI): domain Eukaryota; kingdom Metazoa; phylum Chordata; class Mammalia; order Artiodactyla; family Bovidae; genus Neotragus; species Neotragus pygmaeus. The sequence goes on along the minus strand of SJYV01038633.1, from coordinate 1,402,120 downwards.
TGATCAGCTATGTGGCCATTTCTCTTGCTGCCTAAGTCATATACTAAGAGTCTTCTATGTACCACCTGAGATGGCTGGTTTTCTTTCGGTCTCTCTCCTCTAATCTCCCAGAGCAGGCTGTAAACTCCCTAAAGGCAGGGACTCTCTGGCCTTAATACTTTTCAATACACCTACAACAGCCTATCATGATGCATCGAATTTCGATTCCTACAGAGCTGCAGTTGACAGAAGTAATGGAGAATAATGGTGGAGCAATTGAATCTTTAGGGCTCTGCGTAGAGCAGCAGATTTCTGATTAACTGGAAAAGCAAGATGGCATTTGGGCATTTCAACCAGCAGTCGGATGTTTTAAATGGACATAACAAATCCAACAAAATAAACATAAACACAATAATTTTTAAAATAACTTCCTCCTTCAAGGGATAGTATGCATTGAGTGGTAACAAAGGTATTGATATGCAAGCCGAGTACTCACACAAGTACAAAACTCATTACACAGTCTGAATATGTGTTACATATTCTCGGAGGTTCTGCCTTATAAATCTATGTGGGCATATTTATAGGTAATACTAAAAACAAATAATAAAAACAACTGAAAAGATTAAAAAAAAAGAAATCCAGCAGCAAGAGGGATAAATGCCTATTCTAGGAATGGAGTTTGGCTACAGAAAAGCTCATTAAAAAGGCAGGCAGCCCGAGCGTGTACACGGCTCTTCTCAGGCTCAGGCAGTTGGAGCAACACCCACACACTATTAGTGCTTGCTAAATGTTAGGTAGTATTAATAATCCATGTAGCAGGGGGAGGCGGAATGCTTGCAATCATTTCTAGGACAATTATGGTGACATTATATTAAGGGCAGTAAATAATTCTGATTTCCCCATGTGTTTATAGATTCGCAACGAACAGACATCCACTGATTTCATGATAGTGCAGTCAGTGCTCATTTAAGTTTAATTAAGCAGAGAAGCACCAACACCTTTTTCTTCTGCTGGTAGAAGGAGCATTGCATGGTGGCTAGGCACCAGCTCTTGAATCTGCCAGTAATCAGCTATGTGACCTTAAGAAAATGAAAATGTCTTTTCTCCAGGCAATCTCTGCCTCCTCCATAAAATGGGGTGGGGTTTAAGTGCCTGAGTCCCAAAGGCTGTCTCAGTTCTAGGTAAGATCCAGAATTCATTTCTAGAATGCAGATTAGAGTCACCACTATTTGCTATTTCTCAACTCTGCCCACAAGTTACACTCAAAGCACTCTTTTATGTAATGAAGTAAGTGGTTAAGATTTAAGAGCATACATTATTCTCCCACAGGATTTCATTTGGAGTGGAAAACAAACTCTGCTCATAAATTACTTTTTCATTTTCTTCAATTGAATCTCCTGAAAAAACAAACAGCTATCTCGCCACAAAATCAAATTACTCTTAAGGTCCCTTCTATCCCTTAGATTCCTGGTCTTCAAAAACTGGTTATAGCCATTTATTCACCTAGGAAATATTTACTGATTATATATATTTACTAACTATATACTACATGCCAGGCCCTTGAACACTCTTCAGTGAACAGAACAAAGACCCTGCCCTCATAGAACATTTGTTCTAGGAAGAGGAACAGATTCACACTATTAGATCATCTGGCCAGGGTAGGCCTTGTGAGAAGTTAGCATTTGAGCAAAAATCAGGAGATGAGGGGAGTGGGCCACATGGACATACAGGGGAAAGCAAATTTGCTAAGGCTGGAACACTCCTGCAGTGTATCAGAAACAGCACAGGGGCAGAGAGGACTAGAATAAAAAGAAGGAGGGTATAAACCTGAACTGTGATGCTCTCTGGGCCAAAGAAATGAAGTTGTTTTGTACTGAGGAGTTGTCCAGGCTGAGCTATAGCCAATATGTATCTCACAGATGCTCTCAGGAGTACATTTGGGGATGATGGAGGTCTGGGTGACAGCCAAAGAATGGTATTTAAAATTTGGATACATAAAACTCTCAGTGAGCCAAATGGGCAAAATAATAAATGATTAATGAGCTCTACTTGTAAGTCGAATAGGACATTCGGGGCCTGGAATATAGTCATGTTCAACGCTTCTTCCTAGGACTGTGGCAGACATTTTATTACACCATGATGCATCACTCTCATTGACACGCAAAGACAGATATTTCACATTAGGATACACAAGAAAGGAAGACAAAACACACTGTTGGCTGAGTGTTTCATGGGGTAGGTCATGTTAGGTTAGAGATCTCTTGGGTTTTATCTGGCAGTATTATATCCATCTGTGAGGGCAACAAGCTCTCAGGTGGGGGAAGGCAATGGCACCCACTCCAGTACTCTTTCCTGGAAAATCCCATGGACGGAGGAGCCTGGTAGGCTGCAGTCCATGGGGTCGCAAAGAGTCAGACACGACTGAGCGACTTCACTTTCACTTTTCACTTTCATGCATTGGAGAAGAAAATGGCAAGCCACTCCAGTGTTCTTGCCTGGAGAATCCCAGGGATGGGGGAGCCTGGTGGGCTGCCGTCTATGGGGTCGCACAGAGTTAGACACGAATGAAGCGACTTAGCAGCAGCAGCTCTCAGGTGAAAAAGCTCAAAATAGTCTGCATAGCTTATGAAAAAAAGATATACAGGGCACTCTGGGTTGTGAGCAAGTTGTTTATTACATGGCAGAAACTTCCCACCCTGCACAGGTCTCTGGCCCCACTGACCATATGCAGTGTTAACGTTTCCGGTTCTTAAGTGAAGTCGCTCAGTCATGTTCGACCCTTTGTGACCCCAGGGACTGTAGCCTGCCACGCTCCTCCATCTGTGGAATTTTCCAGGCAAGAATATTGGAGTGGGTTGCCATTTCCTTCTCCAGGGGATCTAGGGATCGAACCTGGGTCTTCCTCATTGTGGGCAGACCGATGCTTTACCGTCTGAGCCACCAGAGTAAGCTTCCGGGTCTCACTCTGTGTTAATTATCTATTGAATCTTCACAGTAACTCCAAGAGGTGGAGAGTGTTGCTGTTTTAAAGATGAAGTCACTGGGGTTCAGAGGAGTCAAGTACTTGCCCACAGTCACACAACGCAACGACAGACCAAGATTCTAAACAGAAATCTGTGTCTCCATGATCTCAAAGCCTATTTCCCTAACCACTTGGCTATCCACACCCTCTGCTGGCTATCTTTTCAACACACACACACCCTGGGACATCTTAGAATCCTGGGACATCTTTGCCTCTAGTCCATCCCTTGCAGTGTGGAAGATGTGAATGCAGCCGTATCTGATCTTCCTGCACGGTGTCCATCCATTGGGTTTCAGCTGCCTGGATTCACATCTTAGCTGAGCCTGGGAGGCACTGCTGTCAGCCACAGTGCAGTCTTTTAGTCTCTCTCTGGCATCATCTCCCTGAGCACCCCCACCCCCGTGATGGGCAAGACTCTGGCTACGGATGGACGCAGCCACAGGAAATGGGCATTACCCACAACACTCCCATGTCAATCAAGGCAGAACTGCCCACACAAAGTTCACTCCCTCCCATCCCAGGAGGCTCCCTGAATTCTCCCCACACCCAAGAGCTAGTGTGAGAACTGAGCTGAGGTCAGACAAAGGCCAGCCTTGGTTCTCTAGAGCAGAGAGCATGTCCCTTCAACCCCTGGACCACAGAGAGGATCTTTAGGACTCCAGGGAGAGATATGAGCCAAGCACAGGAAAGATAACTGGGGTGAAAAATTGCATAACGTTGGAAGCAATCTAAATATATATATATATATATATACACACACACACATATATATATATGCAGAGAATATAATTATACATATGCAATTATATATAACATCATACAGAAACANGGGATTTATATATATATATATATATATATATATATATATATAAATAACAAGGAGAAGTACTAATTGGTCTAAATAAAGCTGCTGTGATGTAGGTAAAAGAATCAAAGGGGCAGGCTAATATTTCTTGGCTGGATTACTGATAATCTCCAAGCTTTAGCTTCTACCTAAACTGAGAAGAATTTTACTTATACCAAGGACTAGTTGCAGGGATGAGATGAATGGATGTTTGTGAAAGTGCTCTGTTGACTATAAGCATTATGGAGAAATAGAACCATGGGATAATAAATTCCTTACATTTCTCTTGGGCTAGAAACTCCCCTCAAACAATTTAGCATTTGTTTCAGAGTCCTAGGGCTGCAACAAAACAGTACCACAAACAGCGGACGTTTTGCCTCACAATCCCAGGAGTTAGAAGTATGAAATCAAGGCGTCGGCAGGTTGCTTCCTTCTAAGGGCTCTGGGGAGACTGCTCTGAGGGCATTCACCTATCTCAGCTTCTGAGACAGCCAGCAATCCCGGCGCCCCTCGCTTCATCGGTGCATGGCTCCAGTCTCTGCCTCTGTCTTCACAGGGTCTCCTCCTGTGTCTCCGCCTTCTCACGCTGTCTTCTCATAAAGGCATCGGTCAAACTGCCTTAGGCACCCACCGACCCCCGTGAATGTGACTAGTCACATCTGCCATGACCTTCAAGGTCACGTTCTGTGATGCTAGGGGTTAGAACATCAACATATCTTTTCCCATACACCATCTAATCATTAATAATTATCATAATAAGAACACACATGTGTGACCCTTGTAGAAATTACAAAGCACTTTAGATACATTAGGGCTTCCCTCATAGTTCAGTCGGAGAAGGCGATGGCACCCCATTCCAGTACTCTTGCCTGGAAAATCCCATGGGTAGAGGAGCCTGGTAGACTGCAGTCCATGGGGTCACTAAGAGACATGACTGAGCAACTTCACTTTGACTTTTCACTTTCATGTGTTGGAGAAGGAAATGACAACCCACTCCAGTGTACTTGCCTGGAGAATCCCAGAGATAGGGGTGCCTGGCAGGCTGCCGTCTATGGGGTTGCACAGAGTCAGACATGACTGAAGTGACTTAGCAGCAGTAGCAGGAGCATGACTTAGTTGGTAAAAAAATCCACCTGCAATGCAGGAGAGACTGGTTCGATTCCTGAAGATCAAACCAGGGAAGATCTGCTGGAGAAGGGATAGGCTACCCCCTCCAGTATTCTTGGGCTCCCCTGTGGCTCAGCTGGTAAAGAATTTGCCTGCAGTGCGGGAGACCTGGGTTTGATCCCTGGGTTGGGAAGATCCCCTGGAGAAGGGAAAGGCTACCCACTCCAGTATTCTGGCCTGGAGAATTCCATGGACTATACAGTCCATGGGGTCACAAATAGTCACACACGACTGAGCGACTTTCACTTTAGACACATCAGGCAAATTGATCAACTTCAGCCAACTCAGGAGGGCAGGAGTCATTTCCATAGGACAAATAAAGGGGTTCTCTTCTGGACCACTTATTAGGGGTGAAGGATATTAAGTAGCAGAGGCAGAACTTGAACCTCCAGTCTTCCCACTTCACATAGAGTCTTATTTCCCCTGGGGACTCACATAAATAGCACACAAATCCCAACAGTAGCAAGGTAATGCGGGTCAGGGTTTTAAGAGCATTACATAACGTTGTAAGAACTCCAGGTACCATCAAAACAACTAGCTGCTCAGTCCATGTGCTTCCCTGGGTCACCCACATGTCCACCAAGCCCCCATCCACACAGAGACTCAGGAACACCTGCCCACCTGAATGTCTCCACCAGAAAGCCAATCACTACAGGTATCTTATGAAGTCTGTAATTTTACTGAAAATGTTATTGAGCATAGGGAGTTTGCCTCATACTATGTAACTTGAATCTAGGAAAAGTCCACAGCCAGTCTCTTTCTCCAGACTCTTCTCAGAGGTATCACTGCTTAGAGTCCTCTCTCTTCCTGGTTCTTCCACGCAGGCCGGTGTTGACCCAACTCCACTGGGCTACTTCTTCCTGTTATGGATGATTTAAAATAGAAATTGCCTCCCTCACTCACCTCCAGCTTTTAGTCTTGTGTGTAAAAACTTAGCAAAGGAGGCTTCAAGAGCCACCAAAACCATCTGACAGGGCAACGGTCAGGAACAAGCAACCGGAAAATGATAAAAAAATACATTCTCAATCCCATCGCTCCACGCACATACTCATGGGTTATTTTTGTGACGCAGCAAAGTGTTCTCTGAAATGTCACTTTATTTCACTATTGTTTGCCAGACTATATGCACTGAGAATGTAATTAGTCATAGAATAAATCTCACAGAAATGAAAATTCTCTTCAGCTATGTCCCTTTGTGTTCTAGAAAGGAGTTTCCATTTTCCAATTTCTGCCTCTTGAATGTTACAGGTCGCTGAAATGGTATTCCAAATCTCCTAAGTAAATTTAGTGCTCTAGTCACAAGAACAGGACAGGCAGAGACAGGAAAGTCACTATGTACCAATGCATCTGCCAGCAACAGCACAGCTGGTGTAAGTCACACTGAACCGTAGAGAAATAGAACTCAGAGTTTGCAGAAAATCTGTTCAGACTCAGTTGTCAGCTACATAATCAATGATCTATGTAAAGTCCAAATATCCCTCTGAAAAGGCCCCCTAGGAATACTTCCTCCTGTGGTTAGAAACTCCATCTGTGCTAGTCTGGAATATTCAGTTCTATCTTTTCTTTCACAGTTAAATTTAGATACACAAGTCTCACTGATATGATATACTAATAAAGCAGTGAATTTTTCAAATTCAGGGTAACCCCATCTTGTTACTAGTGAAAAGCCTCAGTTTTTAAACTTTCAGATGATATGATGTTCTAAACAACAGTGTTACCAGGAATTTCTCTTAGAAGACAGAATGTTCACATGTTGGATGTTACTCCAGTCGCTGGTTTATGAAAGTCATTTGGAAAGCAATATTCTATGTCCTTATGGCAGAAAAATAGGAAATATATATTTAAGTTCTCTTTATCTGATAGGGATCACACAAGTAGAGCTAAACAGAGCATCATTTGGTGCTTTAGGCTGCCATTTCCTTCTCCAGGGGATCTTCCTGACCCAGGGATCGAACCCGGGTCTCCCACGTTGCAGGCAGATGCTTTACTGTCTGAGCCACCAGGGAAGCCCATTAAACATCATTAGCAAACAATAATAATAATATTCCAATATATATCTCACTGTATCTCATAGTATGAGATTTACTATATCTCAGGCATGAAAAGAAATTTCAAAAAGGAATATCCTCCACTAAACCATAAAATAAGCTTTAAAAATAAACATTAAGAATCAAAAGAAAACACATAACTAGAGTTCATCATTTATATGCCACTGAAAGTTCCATGGCTGCAGGCAAGCACATTCCCTCAGCAGTGGCGCTGCCCTGCAAGGCTTCCCTCCACACGCCAAAGAGCAACAATATCAAGGCCAATCCTAAGGCAGAACCGCAGACTGGCATCTGAGCAGAAGTGTCAGTCCTGTTCCGCTGGTCCCTCTCCTGTCCTAGGTCTGTTTCCTCAGACATAATCCTGGGGATAGAATGCCCTTTCTGGAGACACTTCTGACACCAGCAAACAGTACATCCAAATAGTGGGGGCACACAGGCCCCTGGTGAGCCTGGACTGTAGAGCAGTTATAAGCACTGGTCTCACCGCCCCCTACCACCAGACCAGTCTTAAATAAGTCAGCGATGCTCAGTCATTAGAATATATTCATCTAAGTGTTTATTTAAAATACAAATTCTTTGTAAAGTTTTTAAGCTACAGTGGCTTAATTTTTTATTTCTATTTTTTTGTCTGTGCCTTGAGGCATGTGGGATGTTAGTTCCCTGACCAGGAATCGAACCTAAATCCTCTGCAATGGAAGCATGGAGTCTTACTCAATGGACCATCAGGGAAATCCCTAAAATACGATATTCTTGTTCTTCCCCTCACCCTTAAAATTATGAATTAATAGGTCTACCGTGGTGCCAAGGAATCTTCACTTTAGCATCTTCCTTTCCTTCATGACCCCTATAAAAAGTTTCTTTGCAAGAAATACTGAATCAGACTAAGTTCCTTGAGGAACAGAACCTTTATTTATTATACATGGACCAGAGTAGACATTTAGTAATATTGACTGACATATTTCTATTTCAATTGACATTTTAATCGGTAAGTTACGAGATATAGAGACAGTGCTTTCAGCTACACATTAAAACTCCAACCAAAATGGCTTATATGTAAGGATATTGATTAGTTCACATTAAAAACCTAGAATTCGGTTAATTTGGAGGCTTAACAACATCATTAAGTGCCCAAGTGTTTTCAGTCCTTCTTCCCAGCCATCCTTTTTCCTCTCATGATCACAAGATGGCTTCAGCAGGTCCAGGCATCACACACAGACATGAAAACATCCAGGGAAAAAAAGGGAAGTTTCTTTCTGGGTATCTCTTCTTAAGGGCTTCCCTAGTAGCTCCATTGGTAAAGAATCTGCCTGCAATGCAGGAGACCCAGGTTTCATCCCAGATTTGGGAAAATTCCCTGGAGAAGGAAATGGCAACCACTCCAGTACTCTTGCCTGGAGAATGCCAAGGACAGAGGAACCTAGTGGGCTACAGTCCATGGGGTCGCAAAGAGCTGGACATGATCTTTTAGGATAATCTCTTCTTAAAGGCAAGCAACCTTACTCAGAAACCCCACAGTAGGCTTGCCCTTGCATCTCATTGGCCAGTATTGCTTCACATGGCCCTCCCTAAACCAATGGCACCTCAGCCCAGAATAACGGGGCCACCAAGATTAGCTGTGCCCCCACCCCCGACCCTGAAGGATATAGGGGTCAGGAGGATGAACCAAATCAGGCAGAAGCAGGGATGGCTATTAGGAAGGTAACCAACAGTGTCTGCCATACAGAGAACATCTAACAGAAAACAAATTCTAAACATTGACGGGAATACAGCATGATTTACAAAGGTATATATAGAAACCCCATGGACTATACAGTCCAGGGAATTCTCCAGGCCAGAATACTAGAGTGGGTAGCCTTTCCCTTCTCCAAGGGATCTTCCCAACCCAGGNTGACGGGAATACAGCATGATTTACAAAGGTATATATAGAAACCCCATGGACTATACAGTCCAGGGAATTCTCCAGGCCAGAATACTAGAGTGGGTAGCCTTTCCCTTCTCCAAGGGATCTTCCCAACCCAGGGATCGAACCCAGGTCTCCTGCATCACAGGTGGATTCTTTACCAGCTGAGCCACCAGGGAAGCCCAGAACAGAAGAACGGGGAGGAAATACTCTTTCACTGGCAAATCCAGGCTGCAGGTTGTCAGGAGAACAGAAAGAAGCACCAGCCCAAGGAAAACAAGGGCTAGAGCTACGTGTCACCGTCCACAGGGCCTGACACCCCCTTCTCCTCTGCCTGTGACTCATCAGTCCCAGCCAGGGTAGCAAGGTCAGCTCAGTGGGGGGTTAAAGGAATGGGTTTTCTATGTAAGAGGTTCCATCTGATAATTTTCCAGAAAAACATTTTTGAGCCAAATGAGTGCTGGATGGAATCTGCCTGATGAAACCCTAGGCTGAATCATCTCTGCTCCTCAGATGTGCAGGTGATAGGAGAGCTGAATCTCACCCAGACCGACACTAAATATTTCATACTGCTCAGGAGAGCAAACTGTATGCCTTGAGGCTCTAACAACTTGCAGCCTTGTGCAACCTTTTTTTTTTTTCCCTCCAATTTTCTAACAACGGAGCCTTAAGGAAACAGTCCAGCTAGACAGACCAGTCAGTCAACAAACAGTTTATTGGCCACCTACTACGTGTCAGGCACTCTTCTCAGCCTTGGGGACACTGAGGAGAACAAGTCAGACAAAGTGCCTGCCTTCAGGGAACGTCCAGTCTCATGACACAGGGCAGAAAACACACACAAACAAGTGAATTAGATGATGTCAAGGTAATGCCAGATGTTATGGAGAAGACAAAATGGGCTATTAGGATAGAAAATGACTGAGCCAAAGGTTTGTCTGAGGAGGGGCCACTGAAGCTGATGCCTAAAGAATGGGGAGCAGGCAGCCATGGAGAGACTGTAGGGAAGGGCTTTCCCAGCAGAAGGAACAGCAAGAGCCACGGCTCTTAGCTGAGAGCTGCCTGGCCCGCCTGAGGAACAGAAAGAAGGCCTGCGTCGCTGAGTGAGGGTGAGCGGAGGGAAGAGCGGGAGGAGATGAGGCCTGGAAGGGGAAAAAGGATTCCCAGAGAACGGATGAGTCTTCAGAGGGTTTTCAGGAGGCAAATTCTCTCTTCACATTTTAGAACAGCTACTCTTAGCCATCGTGTGCAAGACGCACCCTTGGTTAGGAGGCAAAAGTAGAGGAGATAATGGCGGCCGTGACCGAGAGAAGAAAGAACGAGAGAGAAGATATGAAGCCTGAGGACACTTCTGCGTGTCATTTCTGTTGTCACTCTGTCAGGCCACATCAGGAGCATTAATTAACGTGTGTCCTCTGCTTCTGTTTTTTCTGTCTTAGAACGACAGGAATGTATGGGAGGAGAGGTTAACATCTGATTTTGGAGACAGACAAGAGACATTAATTCTGACTCTTCATGTTTCCGAGTTGTGCGACTGCTCCTGCGTCTGTCTGGTAGACGTTCTCAGTCTTCTCTCCCCAAGCACTAATTCATTCTTCAGCTATCTTCTGTCTGTCATAGTTACCCCACCTTTTTTGTTTAACTATTTTCATGTCTAATATTTCTACTGGTTTTCTTTTTTCTTTTTCTTTTTTTTTCCATTTTGCTAATATCTTCCTGTATCTTCACTTTTAATAATTTTGGTCACTTTTTTAAAAAAATTTCTTATTGCGTGAAAGTGAAAGTCACTCAGTTGTGTCTGACTCTTTGTGACCCCATGGACTGTAGCCCACCAGGCGCCTCTGTCCATGGAATTCTCCAGACAATACTGGAGTGAGTAGCTGTTCCCTTCTCCAGGGGGNTCATAAGGGTGGTGTCATCTGCATTTCTGAGGTGATTGATATTTCTCCCGGAAATCTTGATTCCAGCTTGTGCTTCTTCTAGTCCAGTGTTTCTCATGATGTACTCTGCATAGAAGTTAAATAAGCAGGGCGACAATATACAGCCTTAACGTACTCCTTTTCCTGTTTGGAACCAGTCTGTTGTTCCATGTCCAGTTCTAACTGTTGCTTCCTGACCTGCATACAGATTTCTCAAGAGGCAGGTCAGGTGGTCTGGTATTCCCATCTCTTTCAGAATTTTCCACAGTTGATTGTGATCCACACAGTCAAAGGCTTTGTTTTTAGGTATGCCTAAATATTGGATGCTTTAGTTTTTCTTGGTTTTGAACATTACATTAAATATATCACTTTGGATGTCTTCTTCTGAGGTTTACTCTCTTTGCCCCGTGTATCACATCACTAAAGTTCACTGTCTATAGCTGTAGTTCAGTCGTGTATATTTCACTGAATAACTATTCGTAATTGATTGATTTATTCTCTTGTCAAAAGGGAAGTATTACTTCTAGTTTCTGGTTGTTATTTTGAATATATTCTAAATCTCCTGGTAGACACATGTGCAGGAGTTTCTCTTGTGTATATATGTAGGACTGGGTTCCTTGATGGTGGTACTATTGACATTTGGGACCAGATGATTCTTTACTGGATGGAGCTGGTGTGTGCAGTCTAGGATGTTTAGCAGCATCCCTGGCTTCTACCCACTAGATGCCACTAGTGTCTTTCAGTTGTGACAACTGACAATGTCTCCAGACTTTACCAAATACTCTCTAGGGATCAAAATCACTGACCTAGAAATACAGCAATTGGGTGGAGATCAGGTGTGTGAATATTCATCTTTACAAATTGCCACATTGCTGTCCAAAGTAATTGTAACAATCTAGAACTCCCAAACTTTTTTGTTGATTCACTTCCTCTCCAACACTGGGTATTGTCTGATCTTCTAATGTGAGACAACTTAATAGGTGTGAAATTGTGTCTTCTTATGTTTGTAATTTTTTTCTTGATTGTTATCTAGATTAAGAACCTTATTATATGTTTGTCGTCCACATATTTCTTCTTCTAGGTGCCTGTGTTTGGGCCTTTGTCTAGCTTCCTGTTGGATTTTCTGTCTTATTGATTTGTCAAAAATTATTTATGTGTTTTGGATACTAATCCTTTGTTTATTAAGTGAGTTGTAATGATCTCTCCTAATTTGCTATTTTCTATTCTCTTTATGATGCCTTTTGATGAACAGAATTTTTAATATTAATTTAATTGGACTTATCTTTTTTATTTGTGGTTAGCCTTTTTTTGCCCCAAGATGGAAAATGAATTTGTTCATGTTTTCATTGAAGACTTGCACATAAAATAGGGTAGTTTTCTGCCTGACTTTCTTTCTATTGAATCGTTTTCTCTGGGGGAAACCAATTACTGTATCTTGAGGACTCTTAGCTGGGCTCAGAGAAGGCTCACAGGGAAGGAACTCAGGCTTCCAAGGACCAATACCAACATGCTGGCCAGTTAGTGAGTCTGTTTTTAAGTGACTCCTCACCTCTAGTCAAGCTTTCAGATGACCACAACCTTATGAGAGCCCTGAGCCAGGACCCAAGTTCCAGATCCTCAGATTCCTGACCCTCAGAAGCTGGGGAGATAGTAAATGTTTAATGTCATTTTAAGCTAAGTTTTAGGATAGTTTGTTACACAGCAGTAGATAACTAATACAGCTGGCCTTCTTGTTTGCTAATAATCTTTGATTATGAACACATTATTTGATTTATTTGGTGAGATTCTGTGGCTTCAAAATGGATAAGGCTTTCTTTCAGAGTAGGTGTGCTTTCTGCATGTGGCTTTGGTTTGCTCATAGATGGAAACTTCTGTTTATCTTGAAAGCCATCAGCCAGATGCAGAACCTTAGGCTCAGCTTCTATACCATACTAAAGACTGTGTCCTGGGTAGTAAGTTCTAGTAGCAGGAAGCCTTCAGAACACCTGGTCAGCCACAATGCTAAAGCAAATAGCCAAAAAGATTTTACAAAGGCTTTCTCACCTAGAGGATTGGAGCAGACTGCTTCTTTACACTTCAGGGATGCTCAATATCATTTTATCAAGGGCTAGGTGGCTCCAGAGGATTAGCTTGAAAGGCTTCTTTTAAGCCACCATTGACTTGTTGATAGAAATAATCAGATTGAGTTTGAACATGCCATCAAACATGGGGGTCCATAACTTGACATTGTTCTTCAGCCTTCTCAAATGACATAGGCTAAATTATTTCACTTTCTAAATGTCAAAAATTCAGGGTGCTTAAGCAGTGTAGTTTTACCAAGGCAAGATTTCTGGAAACCTTGACCACCCTGGGAATCTGATGGGGGTGAGGGTTACCTCTGGCCATGCTCTCCTGCCTCTCTGGTCCTCAGTTTCTAAGCCCATAAAATGGAGACGGTTTGAGTTGACTGTCAAGATCTTTCCCATGTGTTTGAAAACATCTACAGATAATGTATTTTGGCAGAAGAAAATGATATATAAAATAGACCCCTCTTAACACCAAGCTGCTGAGAAAGCCAAGAAATAGTAAGATTTATTCTCTAATTCCAAATTCACATTTCACATTTCGTTACTCTCAACCTTTAAAGACCCTTTCAGTAGCAGTAAAAAGGTCTCAGACATGGTAATAGTTTTGAAACAGCTATTAGTAAGCATGTTAGCAGGAAGGAGTTTAAACCTGTCAGAGAATAGGAATGAGACAATGGGACTCTTCAGGATGAGACAAGGAGAAGAAAGGTGGCATTAAGAGAAGTGAGTAAACAGCAAGTCACACTTTACTAAATCACAGACTCACTCAGGGTCCAGTTCTGGCTTCAGGAAGGGCTTTTTGCCAACTGAGAAATGGGTTCTGTATGTCTCTGTGTGTTCATGTGTGTATGTATGTGCAGAAGTGTTTACAAGTACTAAAGATGAGTTGACAGTTTTGAGGTGGCACTGTTGTAGGCCTTCTTCAGTAATGATTTCCTTTTATCTTTTCTAAGCAGAGTGCTTGTTGCAAGATGAGGATGATGAAGCAACTGGAATTGGGGTCTGCCAAGAGAAGCTTCGTTTTTACTCGCTTGGGTAAGTTGTTCTGTGGTTTCAGCCCCTGATCATCCTCCCAGCTGAACTGGAAGCCGTGCTTTGAGCACATTGCTCCAGGCACTCACACACCTGCTTGTAGGAGTGGGTGGCAAGCTGGAAGATAACTGCCCAGAGCTCATGTGCATGATTGCCTTTGGCATGTCAGTCATACAGTGGATGCGTTTGTGATGACTTGTTCAATTAAATGTGCCTTCATGTATCTAATACAACCTGCAAATTCCCTTAATTTTGCCACTTCCCACATCAAAACCAGAAAGCTGAAGAAGGAAGAGTGTAAGGAAGGTTTTGTATTAAGGATTCTGGTGACAAGAACCTGGTGATTTTTCAGTCAATCAGAACTTTTTTTTTCCCTTGGGAGGAAATAGAGAGTAGGTGGATAATTATTTAGTTGAGCTTAAAATGTTTCTTCTGCATGAGTTCCAGAGAAAATGAAGATGCTTTTGTTATCAGTAAGGTACTGAAAGGAGGGCCTAAGGTTTCAGGTAGGTGGGGGAATTTGAGAGGGGGTGGAGAAGAGCGGGAGGTTTTCAATTGCGGTATTAAGGGAAGAGGAAAATGAAGGAAAGAGAAGGTGAAGAAGTGGCTTTTTAAAACAAAACTTTCAAAACTGTGTGGAAAGAAGGCTAAAATTTACTGAAGAAAATCAAGTTTAAAGTTGCCATTGAAGGTGTGACTTTAAAAATGTACCATAATGATGACAGATTTGATTTGTTCTTGTGAAATATCACATAATCTAATACCTAAATAGTCTTTGATCAAATGAAAGATTTTCAAGAAGCAGAGGGAAAAATTCCAATATATAATTAGATTTACATACATCTCATTAGGTATTTCCTTGATGGCCAGAAAGAGGATTCAGGTTTCTCTTTCTAGGAAAACCCTGAATTCACTGGGGAAGATGCTAGGGTACAGATATTTGAGGAGAGAGAATTTTAAGTAACGTATTTGTTGAGATAAATTATCCATCTCTTACATAAGGAGGAGGCATTTGTCATGCATGTTATGATGACATACGTTTCCCTTGAGTCTCTTTTTTAATATTAATGTTAGTGCACAGAATTATGAAATGTTAACACTAGAGCAAAGCAGCCCGTCTGGTCTCACTGGCTGACTGACTTGCTCAACTTCTGAGTACCTGTCTGTACTTAAACTTTTTGAGTTCTCAGTCCATTTGTAAATTGATGAAGATTAGATTGGATGAAGTCTTAGGTTTTTCCTCAACCTATAACTCTGACTGTTATCTAGCATATTTAATTGAGTTTAAGATATACATTTTTTCACACCTTAAGAGCTCTAATATCGAAGTGTATCTTATGATAGATATTTCCTAAACATTGTGTCATAATCAGCAGGTTTTACTTTTCTTTTTTGAAGGTACTTAATGGTGCATGTAGCAATTAATGTCATGTTAGATTTGATGAAATATGTATAATTGAAGTATAAGCCCTGAACCTTCCAAACTCAGCTAATGTCATCATCCAGCCATTCCAAAACTTACTTAGTTCATATTATTGGGCATTTTTGAGAGGCATATGGAATTTTGATCCCAGAAAAGAATTTAGCTGATAGGTGTTTCACAAAGAAATTCTTTCTTTCTTTTCTTTATATACCTCTTCTAGAATAATATATTTCTCTTTATATGAAACTATCCTGTTCCTTAGTTTTGTTCCAAAGTCAAGCCCATTTAATTCTTGGATATGATGGTAAAGGAGTATAAAACAGATAATGAATGAGACAGACAGTTCTTTCCTATGGCTAAATTTATTTATTTAACAGTCAATTCAAAAAGGATTTTTTTTAAATTTCTGTGTATTATGCTATTTACTAATGATAAAAAATAGTAAGCAGGAAACAATGGAACAGATTATTCAGTAAGTGATACACTGAAAATGGAAGGAATTACACAGAGAATCCTGAGTCCTTAGAAAGAGCTTTCTGTAAATGGTGACATTGAAACTGAGACTGGTCAGACAGACAGATGTAGCCAAGTGAATGAGGAGGTAAGACAGAAGGGCATTCCAAGAAAAGGCAGCAGAATGCTCAAAGACCCGTGATTCAAAACAGAACAAAGCATGATATATTCGGGGAACTAACTTTTGTTTAGAATGGCTGGATACTCATGATGGTATCAATTTCTCCTAAATCAATCCTTGAACCTATAGGCATTTTCATCTGAGCTAAACTCTGTGCTAGGTATGGTAAAATTGTAGATATATAGACTTCAAAATGGAGTCATGCACCACATAATTAGATAATATAATTCTAAAGTAGCCATTCTAATATAATTATAATATAATTCTGAAGACTTCTTGGTTCGCTCATAGCTCTTTAAACTCATGATATTCCAGAGGAAACTCATTCTCTTTAAATCCTACATCTCTTGTTTCTTCCCCTTTCCCATTCTTGGTGAATAATCTTGCCATGTCAACCCAGCTCCAAGTCTTGAAATCATGCCAATATGCAGTAACATTCCCCAGATCTAATGCATCATCAAGTTCTGTAGTTTGATTTCCTCACTCCATTCTTTAGGTATACTAATACCAGACAAAATGTACTTAAAGTGAAAATTTTTACTAAGAGAAAAAATATTTTATAAGAGACTAAGAATGACTTTTTTTTAAATAATAAAAGGGTGAGTATATGGACCTAATAAGAAAGGCCCAAATACATACAAAATATTGACAAAATTGAAGGGAAAAAAATGGGTAATGATACCTTAGAAGAGGCTGTAAATGAGGGTGCTCTAAAAAACACCTGTTATCTTTGTTGATTTTAATACTCTTCCTTTCTNAGGGTAAGTATATGGACCTAATAAGAAAGGCCCAAATACATACAAAATATTGACAGAATTGAAGGGAAAAAAATGGGTAATGATACCTTAGAAGAGGCTGTAAATGAGGGTGCTCTAAAAAACACCTGTTATCTTTGTTGATTTTAATACTCTTCCTTTCTTAGAAATGTCCCCCACCTCTTTTTTTTTGTGGCTCATGTGTGGCTTTCCAACCACAGGGATGGACATAGGACATATATTTAACCAATTAGGTTCCCAAAGGCTCTGAAATTAACTCGTAATCCAGATGGGCCAGTTAAAGAACTCAATGGAAATTTAGTGCTCTGCTACCCACATTTTAGGGAAGATTTATCAAGCTAGAAAGATGCGATTCATTATGCCTATGACTGAGAAAGAACCTGCCTACAGAAGTAAGCCAAGCCAAGAAACAAATGGGTTTCAAATAGAGAAAGCTGGTGCTTTGATTACATAATTTTGAGATCTTGGATGTTTCCTGAATCCAAGCTATCTCAGGAATTTTAACTTACCTGAACCATTCTGTTCTTTTCCTTAAGCCTGTTTGAGTGGAGTCTGTCCTTTACAACTCTAAGAATCTGAAATAAAACAACAATTAATAATTACAGTTTTGGTCACCAATTCCAGAGCTGGGGGCAGGAGGGTTCCTACACCAACTAATTTTAAGACACCAGCCAGGTGTCCTGTCATTCCAGTCAGTTCCAGCAGTGTCTACATGGAGAGAGCATCAGATCCCTCCGGTAAGGGCTCAGTCTTCTAAGACTGCCTCCTTCCCACCCCACATCAGATGGCAATCAAAAGTCCAGGTTGTCACCGGTGTTTCATGCTTGCTCACTGTAGATCAGAATTTCCAGGGATTCCCTCATCAGGTTGATTAATTTGCTAGAGGGGCTGGAAAAAAAAACCCNTCCCACCCCACATCAGATGGCAATCAAAAGTCCAGGTTGTCACCGGTGTTTCATGCTTGCTCACTGTAGATCAGAATTTCCAGGGATTCCCTCATCAGGTTGATTAATTTGCTAGAGGGGCTGAAAAAAAAACCCCTAAGAACACTTCACTTACTGGATTACTAGTTTGTTATAAAAGGATGTAACTCAGGGACAGTCAAATGGGAGACGTGCATAGGCAAGGAATGGGTGAAGGGGCTCTGAGCTCTGTGCTCTCTGAGCCAGAGATTTGCCATTCCCCTCAAATCTCTGAGCATGTTCAGCAACCTGGAAGCTCTTTAAAGCCATACTTGTGAGTTTTTACAGAAGTTTTATTACACAGACAAGACTGAATAAATCTTTGGCAATTGAAGATGGATCCAACCTGGGAAGGAGAGAGAGTCACAGGGTGGGGCGAAATTTCTAACCCTCTAATTCTGTGATTGGTTCTCCTGACAAGTCTCTATCGTTTGGTTGGGTCCATAGTCTCTTCGTGTATATAACAAAAGGTACTTTTACAGCTCCCAATACTTCAGTTCAGTCGCTCAGTCATGTCCGACTCTTTGCGACCCCATGAACTGCAGCACGCCAGGCCTCCCTGTTCATCACCATCTCTTGGAGTTCACTCAGACTCATGTCCATCGAGTCCGTGATGCCATCCAGCCATCTCATCCTTGGTCGTCCCCTTATCCTCCTGCTCNGGGATTTTATGTGTTTCTTTATCCTAATAACTAAATAGCCCTAGTCTTTGTATTTTTCTTTTCTAATTCATTTTTTTCTTTTACTTTTTGTTGAACTTCTGACTCTTTTGTTAATCTTTGCCTTTGACCTATTTCTCCCAGCAATTAGAAAGCAGCTCACTTCGCAATATAGGATCATCAGGCATTAAATTTATGTGGATCCAATTTGGCTTGTTAGAATAGCGGGTAAAATGTAGAACAATTCCTGCTTGAAAAACATGAAAAATGGATGATACAAGATCAAGGCTTAAGTCAGACCCAGTTCTCAGATGAGGCATAAACCAAGATCCTCACCATGCAGGGCTTAAAGTCCTACCAGACTTCTCTCAGGGGAGAATATACAGGAGTCCAAAGGCAGCTGCAAGTTCTGGTTCTGGCTCCTCTAGCTCACCCTTGTAAAGTCCCGGTGTTGTTTCCTTTTCTGGACCAGGGGTCATTCTTTTCTTCCTGCCATTCCAAACACCCAGAGAAGGCAGCTAGAAGACAGACTCAACAACCAGGACCGCACCATAGCTTTCCTCCTTGAGCAAGCCTTCCGCATCAAGGAGGACATCTCTGCCTGTCTTCAGGGGACCCATGGCTTTCACAAGGAGGAGTCGCTTGCCAGGAAGCTCCTGGAAAACCACATCCAGACCATCACCAGGATCGTCAAAAAGCTCAGCCAGAACATTGAGGTAGTTCTTTATTTCCCATGGATTGGCACCATTGCGTCACAAAGATGATCAACCATCAGGGGCAGTTTTCAGTTAGAGAAATGAGTCCCTATTATTTAAGCTTAAATGATTACCATTTTGTTACCTCAGAGGGAAACAGTCAATATTTTAACTGCTCATGTCATTCAACTTCTACTTTTTGAAGAAGCAGATTCTGTTCAAAAATTGTTGAATGTCTCTTTGTGACAGCAAAGACAATTGTTTAACATTAAATGTCAGACGTTGTGCTAAGGTGCTCATTTTAGTCTAACTCTCTAAGATTCTATGAATGTGATCACTTCAAATAGAGGTTTTCATAAGGTAGTCGCAATGCTCGTTCATAGACACATCACATATGACCCCCCGAATCTCTGTGACCCCATCTCCCGCTCCTCTCTCCTTCACTCTGGCTACACTGTGCTCCCAGCACTTCCTAGAACACCCTAAACATGCTCCAGCCTCAGGGCCCTTGCACTTGCTATGAACTCGGGGCGGATCATCTTCTCCTAGACACTTCTGTGAAGTATTCTTCATTCCCGTCAGGTCCCTTGTCAGAGAGCATTTCCTTGACAGGCCAACAGTCATAGTCTCCCTTAAACCCCACCCTACTTTTATCCATAGTGCTTATCACAAACCACCATGGTCTAAACTTACTTATTGTGTTTCCACTCCTAAGATATAATCTCTGTGAGGGCAGAGACTTCACTTTGTTCACTGCCAAATCCCACACCAAACTGATGACAATATATGAGAGGTCATCGGCGATCTGTCAATATCTCCTGAACAGAATGAATGATGTTTAAGGTATTAAAGGGAAAATAGTATTTCTGATCAAAAGAGATCAAAAAAGATCAAAAAAGATTTTGTTAAACCAAGATGAGTAGATTCTTACCACAGATCTTTCAGAGTTTTTAAAGTACCAGTGAGAATGAGGAATCTCAGATAGCAACTTTCAGGCAAAAGTGCCAGAGAAAAAACTTAAAAACTCTGGCCTTATATGTGTGGAATTTTGAGAACTGACAACAATGCCCTCACACAATACATGCCCTTTTCTATTAGATAGAATAGTGGATTAGACAAAAACCATGAGACTGACCCAGAAATGACTTACTCATGAATTTGTATTTAATCCTAAGGATATCTGTTAACTTGTTTTCTATCTGTAGACCCCATAATGCATTTGAGGGAATGTGAAAAGTTAAAAAATCTTGGTGAGCCATTAAAAGGCACTTTATTGGTATTTAGTACATCCTGAATTGCCAGCAGTGCCTAAAGAGGCAATGTTACTTCTCGAGGTGGCCAAAGCTGTTTCCAGGCACAATGAACTGTCATGAAAGTAAGGAGAGATACGTGATTCAGTGCCATTGAGATGATGAGAAAATCAAGCATAGCACAGGAACTAAAAGAAGATCCTAATTCAGGAGTCAAAGTGAAAGTGAAGTTGCTCAGTCGTGTCTGACTCTTTGTGACTCCAGAGACTATAGCCCACCAGCCTTCTCCACCCATGGAATTTTCCAGGCAAGAATACTGGAGTGGGTTGCCATTTCCTTCTCCAGGGGATCTTCCTGACCCAGGGACTGAACCCAGGTATCCTGCACTGTAGCAGGTGCTTTACTGTCTGAGCCATGGGGATTGACAATTTAGGAGTCAAAACTTCTAGGTAACTGAAAAATAACAGCATTCTCAGAATTATCAAAAGGCTTCTAGAATGTTCCAAATTTTTATTTCAGTGGTTGTTAGTCATTTATATTTGTCAAAATCTATCCAGAAATATGCTTTGATTTATATATTTTAATACATATTAATTATATCCCAATAAATACTCAGCATTAAGGGGGAAAACATTTCTAGATACTAGAAATCTTGCTAAAAGTTTCTTTTCCAATCTTTGATTAGCTCAGAAAAAAGACAAAGCCAAAACTTTTTTTCCAAATACTATAAAATCTCAGAATATTTGCAGTCCTGTTAAGGGTTTGGCATATAGAAGAAAAATGACAAGGACCGGTCTGATTGTGCAGACAACTGAATTAGGAAATATTTAAAGGTTGTAGATGGGCTTGCTCTTCGAAGAAAAGCTATGACAAACCTAGACAGCGTATTAAAAAGTAGAGACATTACTTTGCTGACAAAGGTCCATATAGTCAAGGCTATGGTTTTTCTAGTAGGCATGTACTGATGTGAGAACTGGACCAAAAAGAAAGCTGAACACCAAAGAACTGATGCTCTTGAACTGTGGTGTTGGAGAATACTCTTGAGAGTCCTTTGGACTGCAAGGAGATTAAACCAGTCAATTCTAAAGGAAATTAGTCCTGAATATTCATTGGAAGAACTGATGCTGAAGCTCCAAATACTTTGACCATCTGAGGCAAAGAGTAGACTCATTGGAAAAGACCCTGATGCTCGGAAAGAATGAAGGCAGGAGGAGAAGGAGACGACAGAGGATGAGATGGTTGGATGGCATCATTGACTCAATAAACATGAGTTTGAGCAAACTCCAGGAGATAGTGAAGGACAGGGAAGCCTGGCATGCTGCAGTCCATGGAATGGCAAAGAGTCAGATACAACTGTAGCAATTTAGCACAGCACACAGCACAAATGTTATAGATATGAAGTTAAAACATTATGAAGAATAAACTACTAAACCACCTTTAGTAAATAACTAAGACTATAAAGTATTAAGATAAATGGTTGCTGTTCAAGTATTTTTAAAAACCTAGTAAGTCAGCCCATTTTTAAATCAGCCAGCAAGATAGAAGCAACTGTGAGCAGAAGTTTGTCTTGGGTTTTTAAAAGAAATGAAAAAAAAATTGTTTAATCAACCATAATTGTAGCAGTTCAGTTGCTTATTCCTTTTTAAAGTCAAAATATTTCTTTCTTAAGCTGGCAGCTCATTAAAGATTGAAAATCAATTTATTTTTAATTTAGGAAAAGAGTGTTTCATGAACAACATGGCTTTATTGTGTTTTTTCCCCAAGTTACAGTAATAAAAGCAGTACTTGTTTATTGTAGTTATTTGCAAGTTTAGGAAATAAATTTAAAACCTAGGAAAAATTTCTCATAATTTCACCACTAAATGACAATTGCTACAAGCACCCAGATGCATCTACCTCTGGTCTTTCCAGGCATTCCCTTTAGGAAGCTGAGACTATTGTTTGTAAGTAAACCTTTAATATAAAATTATATCATAAACTCTTTCATAGGCCATTAAAAGTTCTTTGTATGGTACATAAATCATGGTTATTTATTCTCAATATTTAAATGTCTTTGTGCATAGATGTATCTACATTTGTATTATTTCTATTGTATATGTTTTTAGAAATGGAATTACTGGGGTAAGAACACTGAAAAATTCTTGACACTTATTGCCAAATTGGTTTCCAGAATGTTTATATCTATATATACTTCCATTAGCCTTATACAAGAGTTCCATTAGCTTCCATTAGCTTTTTTCCCTATACCTCTGCCAGCATTGAGATTTACTGTTTTTAATCACTGCTGATTTGATGGGAGAGAAATAACACCTTTCTCTTCTCTTCACCTTTTAAAAACAACTATAACAGTTTACATTTTCTATGCTGATATTGTTAATATATTTTGCAGATTTAGTGCTTTTTAGTTCTTATTTATAGGTTTTTTCTTAAAAAAAATAATAAGCAGGGATGCTTTGGTAAGTGTTTAAAAATCAGCAGTTTTCTTCTGGGGGATAAAATACCTGGTTTATAGTGTTTGCCTATTTCTAAGGTGTAGATACACTCACTGTGATTGATTTCAAAAACCAACTGATGGGAGCTTTCCTAGTGGCTCAGTGGTAAAGAATCTGCCAGCCAATTCAGGAGACATGTGTTTAATTCCTGACTGGGAAGATCCCACATGCCGTGGAGCATCTGAGCCCATGCACCACAACAATTGAGCCTGTGCTCTAAAGCCCAGGACCCACTAGTGAGCCCACGTGCTGCAACGACAAAGCTCACAAGCCCTAGAGCCAAGCTGCAAAACAAGAAAGGCACTGCAATGAGAAGCCAGAGAGCAGCACCCCGCTTGCCGCAACTAGAGAAAGCCTGTCTATAGCCATGAAGACCCAGCACAGCCCAAAATGAAATAAAAATAAATAAAATTATTTTAAAAACCAGTTGATGTTACTAAACGGAAAGATGGGAAGAGACATAACATAGGCCATCAGCTGTCAAGAATAGGTGTATACTGATTGCAACAAGCAAGGGAAACCCTCGGAGGTAACACTTGTTGCAAATGTCCTCCCAGTTTGTTTATATCTTAATTTTATTTATAATGAGTTTTTTTAAACTTTTATGTAAGGTTTAATATTCCAATATTTTGGTTTTTTATATCCCACATTACTTTTAAGAATAGAAAGTTCAGAGATGAAATAATCTCCTCCATTTTCTGTCAGTTTTATGGCTTAACTTTTTAAATATTTTAAATCTTTTTCTAAAATCTATATGTATTCACGTATGATGTGAGGTATAGATCTAAACTGATTGTTTTCTGAGTGCATACATGCTTGCTGAGTCGCTTCAGTCATGTCCGACTTTGCCATCCTACGGACATAACCTGCCAGGCTCCTCTGTCCATGGAATTCTCCAGGCAAGAATACTGGAGTGGGTTGCCATGCCCTCCTCCAGGGGATCTTCCTGACTCAGGGATCAAACCTAAGTCTCTTATGACTTCTGCATTGGCAGGCGGGTTCTTTACCACTAGCACCACCTGGGAAGTCCAGTTTTCTGAATAAGTAACCAGAAATCTTAACAGCGTATGTGAAATTCCTTCCTCATTGACTTTGAGTCTGATATATGGCATATTTCTTTCTTACATTTACCAAGATCTTCACTATACTACAATGATCAATCTAGCTAGGCATAGTTATTTAGCTGCACTCATTTCAAAATGCTTTACTATTTAATAGGGCAAGTTCTCTTTTATCACTCTTCTTTACCAGAACAAAGTAAAACAACACCTACTGTTAGAATCTGAATGTTTGTATCCCCACCAAAATTCGTATGTGAAATCCTAATGTCCAACGTGATGGTATTTTAGGAGGGACTTGGGTCATGAAAGCGGAGTCCTCAAAAAGCGGATTAGTGCCCTCATAAAAGAGACCTCACAATGCTCCCTGGCCCCTTCCCCTATATGAAGATGAAGCAAGAAGTCAGCAGTCTGCAGCCCAGAAGAGGGTTCTCCCCAGAACCCAACCATGCAGGCACCCTAAATCTTGGACTTCCAGCTTCCAGAACTGTAAGAAATAGATCCCTGTTGTCATATAAGCTCCTTAGTCTGTGGATTTTTGTCATGGTGGCCTGAATGAACTAAACACCTATAGGTATGCAAAAATAAGCCAAAACACAAAAACAAAAAATAACCTCTAGCTAGTATTCCTGACACTTGTATGTCTTCAGCTAAAGCTATATTTTCTCTTGGCTTGTCTCAATCTGCCAGTTTACAAACGGGCAAGATTATTCTGTACATAGTCTTTGAAATTTTCATAATTCATTTCCTATAAAAATCCTTCTTTTCCTCAAAACATTCATAATCATAAATTTAACATGATTCATAAATTTAACATGTTATACTTGGTAACATCTAGTAACTAACCTTTTTTGTTCCCCTAAATCACAAAGTTGTCTGTGCTTCAAAAAGTCTATTCTCTCAACACTTTTCTGAATAAATATATGTTACATTTTATATGTCTTAACTTTACAGTGGTATTTGTTTGAATATCAACCGAGATATAATTTTCTTCTATGGACAAGCAAAACAACTTATTTTTTATGTACGAGTGCCCAAAATTTAAACCCACTCTTTGGAGACCACCAAGCCGGTGGAATAGGGTAGTCAGATTCATTTCAGAACACTAAGACATAATGAAGACATGATGATGGATACTCAAGGCAAAATCTGAATACATTCAAGCCATAAATTTATCATGTTCTCTTAAAAAAATCTAAAACAATAAACCTTTTCCACTCCATGTAAGTGAAACAGTTTTATTCAGATTTGCTCATTAGTTGTGTTAGCTTCGTTGCAGTTCCAGCTCAATCTATAAAGGGCCTTGCTTAATCCCATATGAAAGGTCCCTTTTTCTAAACTTGACTATCAATTCTGAAAAAGGTTTTTGTGAAAAGTTTTTATGTTAAGGATGGTCACGTCCACACAGCACAGTAAAGAAGTTTGGCTTGACCCATACGGTATTTATAAAGAATTTAAATAAAATGTCAATATTTTCAAATTCAGCAATCTAACATAAAATTTCCAGCTTCTGCTGAGACACTGTTGAACCATCATGCCCACCTGGCAACTGCCAGCAGGACTCAAGCCATCACTGCCTCCCTCGGATAAAGCAGGGATGACTTCCGACCCAAGACTCACTCATTTGCACTATCAGCCTAAGAAGGGAAATGCGCTCAGTTTGTAACCTCTACTTTAAATGATATTTTCTTATCATGTGGGATAGGAAATTAATGGGAACTTTAACTCAAATATTGCAGATGATAGAAGAACAAATAAAAGCTCGGGATCTGGTGGCCACAGGAACTAACTTTGCAGTACAGGACCTAAGCAACAAACACCTTCAAGGAGTTGGAGATCTTCGAGGAAGGGTAGCCAGGTGAGAAGAAATGTGTTAACTAATGCTTAGCAGTCAGTTTTGGCCACTGAATTCTCATCCCTAAATAAGTTCTATATTGTAGAAAACAGAATACTGTCTTTAAGCTAAATGATAAGATAGTAACTGAGAAAGTGTATCATGAAATTTGAAAGTCTCATGGTGCCTGCGAGATCCAAGGGTTCTATAAAGAACCTCTTATACAGAATGCCTAGTTTGGTTTCATCTGCAAATGACAAGTCTTATCTTCACAGTGTTCAGCTGTCCAAATGCCAACATCTATATACAAAGACATGCCCTTAAAACTGCATACAGAATCCCCAATGTCTCAAATTCTAATGATTTAAACATTTAAGATATATAAGAATTGCATATAAAAGCCTAGCAAAAGGGATTTAATGGTCAACAGAATAAAATTTTGAATATTTTTTATGTGAGACTGAAAAAATTCATGGTGCACAGCTCAGCAAAAATTTGTAGGTATTGACTACGGCAGGACCATTCTGGTTGACACATTAAAGATGACCCGTGAGTGACTGACCGTGGACACCTTTCCATCTCTCTGTCTCCTGCCAGCACCTCTTTCCTCTCTCCAGAAACACCCCTACTTTCATTTCATTAATCTGCTCTGCATAATCAGGTGATTAATGCCGAAGACAAACCTCTCCTAGGGCATCCATCCATTCAATTCAACAAAAAATGTAAACACTCACCAATGCCAGGCAGTGTCCTACGATTCAGGGGTGCAGCAACATGATCGTCTTCCTCTAACTTCACAGTCTACCTGGGAAAACATAAGCAATAAGGTGAGTGCTGTAATGAAAGCCTGGGGTGCCATGGGAAAATGCAAATCAGACTGGGGCATAAAAATGGCTTCCTGGAGGAGGTGACACTTGAGGTGAGTTTTGAAAGACTGTAGCAGTTAACCAGCCAGGGATAGGAAATGTTCTTCACATAGGAGGAATGATGTGTGCAAAGGAACTGTGGGATAAGTTACTGTGACGTGTTCAGGGCTTCCCTGTGAGAAGGCTAGTTTAGTTGTGGTATTTAGGGAGAGATGGGAGATTGGGAGATGAAGCTAGAGAAATGATCCAGAGTTGAATGATGAGGGATCTTGGGTCAAAGTAAAAAGTTTGAACTTTATGTCAGTTCAGTTCAGTCAGTCAGTCGTGTCTGACTCTTTGCAACCCCATGAATCGCAGCACGCCAGGCCTCCCTGTCCATCACCAACTCCCGGAGTTCACTCAGACTCATGTCCATTGACTCCATGATGCCATCCAGCCATCTCATCCTCGGTCGTCCCCTTCTCCTCCTGCCTCCAATCCCTCCCAGCATCAGAGTCTTTTCCAATGAGTCAACTCTTCGCATGAGGTGGCCAAAGTACTGGAGTTTCAGCTTTAGCATCATTCCTTCCAAAGAAATCCCAGGGTTGATCTCCTTCAGAATGGACTAGTTGGATCTCCTTGCAGTCCAAGGGACTTTATGTAAAAGGTTATAAATAGCCATGGGACAATTTTAAGTAAGGGGATGACATTCACTAACCTTTTGGTAGTAGCTGAATTGGTAGAGTACAGAAATAATATATGAAGATGAAAGGAAGCCTATTGAAGCAATCAAGGTGAGAAGTTTTAGTTTAGGAGTCTAAACCAAAACTCTGCCATGTAAGTCCAGAGCAGGTAACACACATGAGGAAAACAGAATTTACAGGATTCGTTTGTGTGTGTGTTGTGTGAATGTGTGTACACACATAGGTACTATATACATACAAAAATACACACATATACAAGGTTATGTGTATATATACTTTATACTTCTAAAATACATAAAATTATATATACTTTTATATAACATTTGATAAATAGAATTTTTACAATATTTGGGTAAATGAAGCAAGATAATAAAACAATCCACCACTCTCCTTAGATGCGCCATGATTTTACAAAGAAGATAAGCACCAAAATCTCTTGAATCAAACTTGGAATCTGGTTCAGTTTGGTGGTACACTGATAACACTATTCCAGGCAAGAATACAGGAGTGGGTTGCCATGCCCTCCTCCAGGGGATCTTCCTGACACAGGGATCAAACCTCCGTGTCTTAAATCTCTTGCATCGGCAGGCAGATTCTTTACCACTAGCACCACCTGGGAAACCCCTGGTTTTTTTAGATTCCACATAAAAATAAGATCATGCAACTTTTTCTTCTTCCTGAGTCTAGCATATTTCACTTGGCATAAGGTACTGCAGATTTATACATGTTGTCACAAATGGCAAAGTCTCTTCCTACTTTGAAGCTAAAAATGTTGTGACTCCATGTATATCACAATTTATTTATTTATTCATCCCTAAATGGCAACCCACTCCAGTATTCTTACCTGGAGAATCCCATGGACAGAGGAACCCGGTGGGTACATAGGGTCGCAAAGAGACAGACAAGACTCAGACAGACAGACAGACACACACACACACACACACGCTTATTTCTGAATCCTGTTTATTGTGAATATTGCTACAGTTAACATGAGAGGATATATTTCTTCCATGTATTCATTTAATTTCCTTTGGATACATATCCAGTAGGGGGATTCCCAGAAGACAGTTCTATCTTTAACTTTTAAAAGAGTCTCCATCCTATGTTATATAATGGCTATACCAATTTGCACTCCTGCTAACAGTGTGGGAGGATCCCCTTCTCTCCACATCTGCACCAATACTTTGTATAATACTCATCTTAACAGGGATGAGGTGACATCTCATGGCTTTGATTGGCATTTCCCCAATGATTCGTAATATAGAGCTCCTTTTCACGTACCTGTTGGCCATCTGTCTCTTATCTTTGGACAAATATCTAGTCAGGGTTTTGCCCATTTTTAAAACCATGTGACCATTTAAAACCACTTGTTTTTCTGTGGTCCCAAGGGATTTACAGATGCACTCCCCCAGTTCTCAGAGTTAGGTGATTTGGGAGCCAGTTTCTTGGATAGCAGCTAGACACACTTCACTCCACAGGGAGAATCTGGGATTTGGTGGTTCCCTCCCAGCTGTAAGGTGCTGAACCAGGGATGGGGTGTGTGGCATGTGTATATCTCAACTTTTTTGACCCTTTTTGATGTGGGTATTTTCTTAGTTGCCTGATGTGTAGCAGTCTCTAAACCAGCTTCTAGATTTTTCCCAGAGGGATTGGATCTGAATTTTGCTGTTTATTTGGTGCATCTGAGGGAGGAAGGAAAAATCAAGAATCTCCTAGTCCTCCGTCTTGCTCTCTGATCACTGACTTACCTCCTTTTTAATGTGAAGCAGTGATTTTAGGAAAAGGTCTTATTTTTTCTTAAGATGTCTTCCTTTTATGATAATTTCTTGAATCTAGTGATTTGAAACAGAATTTGGCTAAAAGGCAGGAGATTTAAATTCACTCTTCCTCTTTTTCCTTTCCATATTTTTGCAGGCAAGTGACCCATGGACCAGCTGAGGCAGAATAATTACTTTCCTTCTACATATGTTGACCTTAATTCCAATTAGCATCTTGGCATAAGAGTGAACTAAGTTGATTATTTTAACATAAGTCCTAGCAAACCTTTTACTGCTTCATGAATCAAAGTCAATATTTGATAACAACTATGTACTTTTTTGTGTGTGTGTGTGTGTAATAAAGTTTTATTAAAGTATAAAAGAGAAAGAGAAAGCTTCTGACATAGGCATCAGATAATTCTGATTAGTCACCTTTGGAAACTTGTTGGTCATCTTCTGCCTTCTATTAGCACTGTTCTTTTTTTTGTTTGTTTATTTATTTTTTATTGAAGGATAATAGCTTTACAGAATTTTGTTGTTTTCTGTTGAGGTTTGACAGAAAACAACTATGTACTTTTGAGTTTTATACCTTATTTCCCTTTCCAATGTAGTGGCAGTTTAAAAGCAAGTACTTCCAATGAGATGAGGTTCTTAAAGTCGTCTCCCTAGTTTTGATACCTTGTACTCGACTTGATCGGAGAAGGCAATGGCAACCCATTCCAGTGTTCTCGCCTGGAGAATCCCAGGGACAGGAGAGCCTGATGGGCTGCCGTCTATGGGGTCACACAGAGTCAGACATGACTGAAGTGACTTATGACTTAGCAGCAGCAGCAGCAGCACTCTATTTGATAGATTAGCCTTGTATGCAAAAAAGAAAAACGCCAGCATGTGAAGGGCAGCCATACAGCCATGTATGATGGCTCTAAAGCTGCCAGAGCAGACCAACCCTCTATCCACATTTGACTATTTGGGACCCTACAAAATTAAAAGACACTTACTCCTTGGAAGGAAAGTTATGACCAACCAAGACAGCATATTCAAAAGCAGAGACATTACTTTGCCAACAAAGGTCCGTCTAGTCAAGGCTGTGGGTTTTCCAGTGGTCATATATGGATGTGAGAGTTGGACTACGAAGAAAGCTGAGCACCAAAGAACTGATGCTTTTGAACAGTGGTGTTGGAGAAGATTCTTAAGGGTCCCTTGGACTGCAAGGAGATCCAACCAGTCCATTCTGAAGGAGATCAGTCCTGGGTGTTCTTTGGAAGGAATGATGCTAAAGCTGAAACTCCAGTACTTTGGCCACTTCATGCGAACAGTTGACTTATTGGAAAAGACTCTGATGCTAGGATGGATTGAGGGCAGGAGGAAAAGGGAATGACCGAGGATGAGATGGCTGGATGGTATCACCAACTCAATGGACGTGAGTTTGAGTAAACTCCGGGAGTTGGTGATGGACAGGGAGGCCTGGCGTGCTGCGATTCCCGGGGTCACAAAGAGTCGGACACGACTGAGCGACTGAACTGAACTGAAAGCAAATCTGCCTATCAGTTCAGTTCAGTCGCTCAGTCGTGCCCGACTCTTTGCGACCCCATGGACTGCAGCACGCCAGGCTTCCCTGCCCATCCAACTCCCAGAGCTTGCTCAAACTCATGTCCATCAAGTCGGTGATGTCATCCAACCATCTTATCCTCTGTCATCTCCTTCTCCTCCTGCCTCCACTCTCCTGATGCCTCTAAAATCCAGCATCAGGGTCTTTTCCAATGAGTCAGTTCTTCACATCAGGTGGCCAAAGTATTGGAGTTTCAGCTTCAGCATCAGTCCTTCCAATGAATATTCAGGACTGATTTCCTTTAAGATTGACTGGTTGGATTTCCCTTGCAGTCCAAGGGACTCTCAAGAGTCTTCTCCAACATCACAGTTCAAAAGCATCAATTCTTTGGCACTCAGCTTTCACATTTCAAATCTGCATATGAAATAACTAAATTGTGTTGATGTACAGTTAAAAGTGTAAGACATGTCCTTTGAAGAGGCACTAATGATATTATTTGGATACTGTCAACTTTTGAAAAAGAGTGAGGACTTCTTGTTAAAGATATTTTTACTCCACTCTTCTCACCTGAGACATCTCCATGCCAGTAAAAATAAAAGGAGGAAAACAAAAATGTCACCTTTAACACAATATGGAAGTTGCTGCAACGACAAACAGAGCATGCGTACCAAGCAGAGATGTGTGGACTGAGTATCCTCCTCCGACCCAAAATATCATGATTTCCTCCAAATCAAGAGGCATCATTCCCAAAGGCACAGACCAAATCTATTGAATACGAGAGTATTAACCTAGGGGATGGGGTGAGTCACAGGAGAAATAGGAAGTATCCTTGAGAGATTCAAGGCAGCAGCACAGAATAGCAGAGACGGCAGAGCTGAAGAGGCACTCGTGACATTTATTGTCTGGGATCCCAATAAATAAATTCTTACCAATTTATGCCTAAGAGAAACTGACTGAGGTGCAACAGTCTGAAGAGGGAGAAGAGTTGATAGTATCATGTTGAAGAATCCACGATGATGATGTGCTGTGAGATACACCAATCTGGCCTTTGAGGAGAGGAGGGAGAGATGCACTCCTCCCCTGGGCTTAAAGAAGCAATAGACTTGATAGCGACAAGGCTGAGTAGAGGAGCTGGGCTGCTTCCCCACGAAACACACCCTCACTGATCGGCGGGTGGCCAGGGCCACGGAAGATGGGAGAGTGGGAGTTGTGAAGAATCTTTGCATGAAAGTTGCCGCCGCCGCCATCCAGGCAGAGATGGATAGACAGACAGATGGATAAAAGCACAAGGCTGATGAATACACCTCAAGACAGGAATTATCTGGAAAAATACAGGAACAGTTCAAATCCAAGTTTGAAACTTGGATTCTTGGAAACTTGGATTCTTAGAAACCAGGAGTTTCCAAGAATTCGTGAAAAGCAAAAGAAAAAGATTGCTGATTGAACTGTTGCACATAATTTTGCTCCTTCCAAAAGCCTAAGTAAAAAATATTTTTTTCTTTAAAACATAAGCCCGCAAAGACAGGGACCATCAGCCTAGCAATGCTGGAACCCGGAAGGCACACACGTGGAAACTGATTTAGCAGAAGAAATGAGAGTGATTTTCAAGCCCTGGAATAAGCCGAGGATGTCCTGGTTTCATCCCCACGGAATTCTCACAGGCTTAGGGGTGGGCTGCATCAGGCACCTCTGAGTGTGAAGTGGGTGAAGGTGGACACTTGCCTCCAGGGAGAGGAACCAAGAGACACAGGGAGAGACAGAGCCAGGAATCGCTGTGGTTGTTCTTAGCCTTCTCATTATTACTAACTTTCAAACTACAAACATGTTTTATTTTGATAAGCGATAAAAAGGTTTTCCCCAAAAAAGAGATTATCAGCTAACAAAAGGAAATAGATAAACCAGAATTGTTCAGGAATAGGAGAAAGAAAAAAATTAAATATTACAGAGATTCAATCTACTTTAGAAGCCACCCCCGCCCCCCAAAAAGAATACATACAACTGAAAACAAATTATTTCTTAAAAAACCTGAGCAAGTCACACAAAACAAAAAGAAAATGCTTTTTCATATAAAAATGGTTATGGGGAAATGATGTATAGGGCAGAAAACAGAGACTTCATTCAGCAGAGAACTAAGAGGAGCTCCGAAAGAAGAACAAATTCTTCAGAAGAAAAAAATATATCGATATAAGAGAAGAAAGATTTCTTGAAACAGAGATTCGAATCTATAGATCAAAGGGGAAATCTGCAACACCAGAAAAATTTATATGAGAGCAATTAAAAACCAAGAGATCCTGGTTTGAAGTCACTGATTATCAAAAAGAAAGAATCACTAGAAGAAAGCAAAGCGAAAAAGAATCATTAGACATCTAGATAGACTAAACAGATCACGTTAAGAAAAGAAAAAAGTCATTGCAGACTTGTCCACGTCAAACACTGTCAGGTAAGAAGGGAGAAATGTCTATCCTGTTCTTAACAAAAGAAAAGTGACTCAATAATGTTTTCTTAACCAAATTACCTTTCAAGTAGAACAGAACAGACAGGCATTCTCAAGCACTCAAGAATGTAAACAGTCCAATGCTCCTGGCTCCTCTGTTTGAACTCCAGATGAGAAAATCTGGCCAACCAAGGAATAAATCCAAATAAGGACCTCAGATAAGAAATTACAGTTTTCAAACCCTGGGACTGCCCTGGGGGTCCAGTGGCTAAGATTCCACACTCCCAGTGCAGAGGGCCTGGGTTCAATCCCTGGTCAGAGAATGGGATCCCACACGCCACAGCTAGGGGTTTGTGTGCCTCAGCAAGAATCAAGGATCCCATGTCCTGTGCCTGGGACTCAGCACAGCCAGATAGATGCGTACATTTTAAAGTGACTGTCTAATAAGAGTCAAATATAGAATGAAGGTTAAAGAGCGGGAACTCCAGTGGTAGAACACACTGTACATGTTTAATCTGATATTTGTAAAATAGAAAAACATTAACAAAAACTGTTGGAAGAGCAAGTATATAAACATTTATTTTCTCATTTTTTTTCCTTTGGCATAGGGTCAATGGAGAATAAAGTTGAAATGGTAGTTGTAAAAAGTATAATGATTACAATCTATGATAGCTTTTTATAACTTCATTTTTAGAACTATCTCTTGTAGTAGGGGTGTGTGTATATGTGTGTGTGTATATATATATATATACACACACGATTACCTTCACCAGTTGCTTCATTTTTCACTACAGTTACCTTTTGTTAGGTTAAACTAAATTAAAATTCAATGTAATGTTTTTAACTGAAACTCGTACATATAATCTGAATATTCTAAAATTATTTTATTTCTTCCTATCTCCATGTGTCTATATATGATGTGTGTACATATTATAATGGTGAATGAAATAACAACCAAATGTTACCAGTGATTATTTCTGAAAAGTGGGATTTGGGATGATGTTAACACTCTCCTTTGTTCTTTTTCTGTATTGTAATTTTTTTATAACAGGAATTTGTTATTTTGATAGAAACAATAAAATCACTTCAAAGGAGAGAAAGAGAAACTTCTTTTCAAATATGGAGTACAGCCTTGAAAAACCATTGATCTTTGATCTCAGGGTGGAGTTAGGCTAGTTGGGTAGGAATGAGATGGGGTGAAAACAATTAGATGATAACTCTCAAGCTGAGGAAATAAATAATACCTGTTGATCTTGTGTGGGTGCTTCCTCCATGCCAGGATACTGGCTAAATGCTCTGCATTCATTATCTCCTTTTATCCTTCAATAACCCTATGCAGGACCACTCTTCAGGACAATCACTTATGGTTTGGAAGGCTGAGCATACAGCATTCCAGGAGACACTGTTCACATTACCCCCATGTGTCTGGCACACCCTGGAGTTTTGCAGGAGACAAACTCTGCAGCTACATGCAGGGACCGCAGCATTGGTGCCCCCTTTTCTCAGATAGGACTTCCCTGGTGGCTCATAGGGTAACGCATCTGCCTACAATTCAGAAGACCCGGGTTCAATCCCTGGGTTGGGAAGATCTCCTGGAGAAGGAAATGGCAACCCACTCCAGTATTCTTGCCTGGAAAATCCCATGGATGGAGGAACCTGGTGGGCTATAGTCCATGGGGTTGCAAAGAGTCAGACACGACTGAGCGACTTCACTTTCACTTTTCTCAGATAAGGAAAACTGAAACTTACAGACATGAAGAGAATCGTCCCAGATCACAAACCTGGGAAGCAGTAGAAGCCAGACTCAAAGCCTGATCTACCTGACTAAATTGTGAACCACGAACCTACAACACACAAACCAGTGGTCCCTGAGCAGGTAGCAGGTGGGCGGGGTGAGAGGGGGCTGGCAGTGGTGACGGCAACCGTTTCCCTGTGTGTGCTAAGTCGCTTTAATCGTGTCCGACTCTGTGTGACCCCGTGGACTATAGCCCTCTGGGCTCCTCCATCCGTGGGATTCTCCAGACAAGAATATTGGAGTAGGTAGCCATGCCCTCCTCCAAGGGGGTCTTCCCGACCCAGGGATCGAACCCCCCTCTCTTATGGCTCCTGCATTGGCAGGCCGGTTCTTTACCATTCGCGCCACCTGGGAAGCCCATTTCCTTATAGCCTTTGATTCCCGTGTAGCCTTTGGGTATCTCAATGTGGACTAACATAAGAATATTCTAACCAACAGTGAGGTTGTTCTGACAATAACAGTTCATATACACAAATGTGTAAAATGACTTTTGCCCGTGACTTAGGTGCTTCCATGTTGAGTCAGATTAAGCCCTGATTTTTCCTCCTGGCAGTCTGCCCACCCCTCACCAGTGATCTGGTGTCCTTTCGAGAGGTTTCTCAAGAGGTTAGCTCATCTTTAGCTCAAATTTGACACCAAAATTAAGAAAAAGAAATTCATTTTTGGATCCTAAAGAAAATGTTGACAGCCACAAAACAGTGTTTATAGCACTTAACGTGACAATATGAAACTATAGTTCCTAATAGATGTTATTTGATGACAGTCAAAACGGTTACTTGATAAAAGGACAAACTTCAAAGTGGTGTCTGGTAACTCATTTATTAACACAAAAAACACAACCCTACAGCGCTTTCTGTCCTACCCTTCACACAGGTATGAGTGCATTGAAACTGATAATATAGTAAGTAACCTGCTCTCTCCTAAGGAAGGCTTTAAGTGGAGTAGTAGGTGGGATTCCCTGACATCCTGGGAAGATGGTTAATCTGAATTTCAATGCCATTTCACTAGGGTTCCTCCCTGAAAATGCCAAATGCCACCTTATGCGCCAAAGCCTCAAACACGTCTTAGTGTGGATTCTTTTTGTCCTAACCTAAGACAACACTTAACTGAGGCCACTTAAGAAGCAGGGGTTTTCACTGGGGCTAAGAGAAAAGATGCTGCCTTTTGAAGATGGGTTGGGAACCTCTGGTAGGCTGGGACACTTTATCTAGCCAAAGGGAAATTGATGATCTGGGAGCCAAGAAAAGAGGGCTAAAGGGAAGAAAGAGAATTCAGAACACAATATAGAAGAGGAAAGAGCTTTAATTTTGCCTAACCATAGGCACCAGGGAGTATGCCCCAAACATCAAAATCTACTGGAACTCCTATAACTGAGTTAATATATCTTATGGCTGAAAATCTGTATCTACCAAGTTTTCCCCAATGTCTTCATCTACTCCAACTCAGTGCTTTAATTTGGGCCAGTGTTTCATTCAGAAAAAAAGAGAAAGATGAGGGAGATTTCTGTATATGCCCCTACATCTGCCAAGTCCCTAATCAAAGAACTTTAGAACTCTTGCCATCAAATGAATGCATAGATCCTATTATAGTGTTTAAAATGTTATCAATCTCACATCTAATTTTCATCTTGCCACTAGATGTGATTCCAGCATCATGAAGCTTTCTGGAGATATTCACTTCATTAGAAGTGAGCATCAGCAACTTGAAAAAACAATTCAGGAGATGATGTCTTCCCTACAAACTGTTTCTAAGAACTTGGATATGAAGGTAACTGAAAAATTTTGAAACTCTTATGTACTACTGCCAGAAGTAAGGGCTTCTCAGATGGCAGTAGAGATAAAGAACTGGCCTACCAACTCAGGAGATGTGAGATGTAGGTTCGATCCCTGGGATGGGAAGATCCCCTAGGGAAGGAAATGGCAACCCATTCCAGTGTTCCTGCCTGGAGAATCCCACAGACAGAGGAGTCTGGCAGGCTCTGATCCATAGGGCCACAATCGAAGTGACTTAGCATGCATGCATGCCAGAAGTAAGATCATTATGACTTACCAAAATGCTCAAGCAGCAATTACTCAAAAGAACTCTTTTCCTCCAAAGGGTTTAAGCATGACAGCTCATGCATATACATCATGCATGCGGCCAGGTTAATCAACAAATACTTAATGAGTGCTTTGAGGAGCCTGGTGGGCCACAGTCCATGGGGTCACAAAGAGTCAGACAGGACTGAGAGACTAATACTTTCACGTTTTCTTATGTTCCAAAACAGCCACTCATTGGAAGCATATGCTACCTGATTCTCTGGTTCCCATCATTTCCTTACTTTCTAGGTTCTTCTCTCTTTTCTTTTTCCTCTTCCTTTTTTTTTTGGCCTTGCCATGTGGTAGGTGGGATCTTCGTTCCCCCACCAGGGTCTTGGACTGTCAGGGAAGGCCCTCCGGGTACAAATGGAGAGAACAAGCAAAGGAATTTTCCATAGAAGATATTCCTATTAAAGATTCAGCATAAACCTGAGTTCATCACATTACATCCTAGCAATGGGTTATGTTTCTTACAAAATAATACACAAGTCCTTTGGCCTGGATTTTAAAGACCGTCTCCACATGGGCCCCTGCATACCTCTACAGCCCACCCTCATGCTTCCTGGCTCACCCTTTATACCAGTGACGCTGAACTACCTGTAGTTCACTCACTCCAGAACACGGCACTGCCTCCGTGTTCTCTGTGCTCTTTTTGGCTGAAATGTTTAAAGAATCCACCTGCAATGCGGGAGACCACGATTGGGAAGATCCCCTGGAGGAGGGCATGGAAACCCACTCCAGTACTCTTGCCTGAAGAATCCCATGGACAGAGGAGCCTGGTGGGCTCCAGTCCATGGGGTCGCGAAGAGTCAGACATGACTGAGCACAGCACCTTCACCTTCACAGGCACTGGTGTAATGAAAGGAGCCAATGCAAATTCTTTGATGCCCTACTTTGTCCTGTGCCTTGTGTGAGAGAAACACATCTCCTCTGAAGGCATTTGGGCAGAACAAAATGGAAACCCTTTGGAAACTGGGGGAGATGAAAGCCTGGTGCTTGATTATTTGTTCATGGGAGTCAGTTTATAGAAAGCAGAAGGAACAGAGGAGGCACAAAATTTACAGCAGCCCCATCAGGCTGGTCCATCTCCCTGCAAACCCACTTAAGCAATCCTAATGGTTTGGTGGTTGATTATCTTAGTTTTTCAAGGTAATCATAACAACAAATCATAACAGCTTTATCTCTAGTTTTCTGATTACTTAAGGCTTTGACCAGAACTTCCAGAATATTGTTACATAAAAGTGGTCAAAGAAGGCAGCTTATGTAGTTCCTGATTACACTGAAAATGTCTTTGCTGTTGGCTATTGGTTTGATTTATTCTTAATTATATTAAGAAAGAACCCATCAATTCCTACTTTACTTAAATTTTATTAGAACTGAACATTTAACTTTATAAAATGCCTTTTGGACATTAACAAATGCCTAATTCAGCATGATTGGTTTTTTGTTTTGGGTTTTTTGCTGTTAGCTTATTTTTTTGGCCTTCTAATGGGCGATATCAAAGCATTTCCCAATGGTGAAACATTCTGGCATTTCTGTAATGAAAACTGTACAGTGTTTGTAATAACTCAGTATTTAATTTTGCATCTAACTTCAAAGGTGATACTAGATTCTAGTTTCTTCGTTTTTTTAAGGTAATACATACATGCTTCAAAATCAAATCTATATGAGAAAATACACCCTGAGAATTTCCACTTCCATGTCTGTTACCAGTAATCACACCCATTCATGCTACTCACAGGGAACCATTTTTATTAGTCTATTATGAATCCTTTCCATATGCCTTTACAGGTAGTTCAGTTCAGTCCAGTCGCTCAGTCATGTCCGACTCTGAGACACCATGAACCACAGCACACCAGGCCTCCCTGTCCATCACCAACTCCCAGAGTCTACCCAAACCCATGTCCATTGAGTCAGTGATGCCATCCAACCATCTCATCCTCTGTTGTCCCCTTCTCCTCCTGCCCTCAATCCTTCCCAGCATTAGGGTCTTTTCAAATAAGTTAGCTCTTTGCATCAGGTGGCCAAAGTATTGGAGTTTCAGCTTCAACATCAGGCCTTCCAATGAACACCCAGGACTTTACAGGTAGAAGCAAATACAAATTCATATTCTTATATCCTTTTTAAACAAAAGATAACATATTATAAGTGTATTACTATGCACCTGTTTTTTTCTAAACAAACATATCCTAGAGACCCATCCTATCAGTACCTGGAGGGCTTCCTCATTCTTTTTCACAACCGTGTACTCTTCCTCTGTGTATAATAGCTCATTTAATCAGTCTCTCATGGATCAACATTTGGATTCTTTTCACTAATTTGCTCTTTCAAACAATGCTACAGTGTGTAACCTTGCACTTAACGTCATTTTGTATGTCTGTAGAATAAATACCCAGAAGTGGGATTGTGAGATCAAAGGTACTGTGCTTGTTCTCTTGAAAGATCTTGCTCTCTGCAGAGTTTTTACCATACTGCATACCCACTACAAATATAGAAAACGTCCTATATCCCCATTGCCTCACCACTGAGTGTTGTTTGACTTTTGAATTTTACCTTTCTTAAAGGAAAAGACATCTCTGTTTTAATTAGCCTTTCTTACATGTTTTCATTTATTTAAGAGCTTGTGGTATTTCTTTTCCAGTGAGGTACCTGTTCATATCTTTTATCCATTTCTCTATTGGGCTATTGTTCTCTTTCTTTTCAGTTTCCAGGAGTTCTTTATATGTTAGCAAGGTGAGTTGATTCCCTCTAGTGTGAGCAGTTTTTCAGTTTTCTAGTTTTCCAGTTTTTCATGTGTCTTTCGATTTTTGGTTTGTACATGGTCTCTATTTATAGCTGAATTTATCAGTCTTCTTTTTACATGTGTATGTGGCTTCTGAGATTTGAAGTCACAGAGCTTCCTCACACAAAGGCTTGAAAGAATTGCTTATATTTTCTTCTAACACTTTCAGGGTTTTATTTATATTCAAATCCTTGATCCGTTTTGGAATTTTTTTCTAAAATAGGATTGCCTTCATTATCATCTTAATTATTGAGACCTTGTAGTGTTTCTAATATCTGACAGGGCTAGTCTCTCCACTGTTTTTCTTTCCCTTTTCCTAGTGATAATTGCTTTTGCAAATGATTTTAAGATTAGCCTGTCTAGGTCCAGCAAGTAAACTGACAGATAACTCTGCTTTAATTTTAATTGAAATCATGTAAAATTTAAAAATTAACTTTCAAACTGACATAGTCATAATACTGAGTGTTTTATCCAAGAACATAGGGTACTTTCCATTTGTTCAGTTTTGCTTTTATATCCTTCAGGAGTGGTTTCAAATTTTCCTCATGTAGATTTATCTGAAATATATTT
Source organism: Neotragus pygmaeus (assembly GCA_006410875.1). Lineage (NCBI taxonomy): Eukaryota > Metazoa > Chordata > Mammalia > Artiodactyla > Bovidae > Neotragus > Neotragus pygmaeus. Next base: position 1,361,849 of record SJYV01038633.1, on the reverse strand, counting down.
TGAGACTTCATCCTTTTAGTTAATTCTTATGGGACTTTTATTATATCTTCTGACTATTTGTTAGTTGTGTATTATAAAGGCTGTATTAATTTTATACTTCATGAATTGTCTTCTTGATTACAGTAATTTTTCATTTGGTCTGTGGTTTTCCCAGACACACAATAATATGATTTGTAAGTAAAAATCATTTGGCCTCACCTTTTTCCATTTTCATATACATAATTTCTTTTCTCTAAGTGTTTTTGAATAACTCTGGTACAATATTAAGTAATAATGCAGAGACAGAGGGCATCCTGGTCTTGTTCTTGACTTCAACAGAAACGTCCCCAGTGTTTCCCCTCTAATGGGAGAAATAAACTTTCTCAATAAATCTGTTTCTTGATGACTCAAACTGTAAAGAATCTGCCTGCAGTTCAGGAGACCCAGGTTCAATCCCTGGGTCAGGAAGATCCCCTGGAGAAGGAAATGGCTACCCCCTGCAGTATTCTTGCCTGGAGAATCCCATGGAGAGAGGAGCCTGGCGGGCTACAGTCCACAGGGTTGCAAAGAGCTGGACACAACTAACACAGCAGCATTCCTATTTTACTAAGGTTTTGCAAAAAAGTTTATAAAAGTAAATGCCCTGTGATATAATGGACAGCATAATGACTATAGTTAATAATTCCAAGTTGCATATTTGAAAGTTGCTAAGAGAGCAGATCCTATATTTAAAATGTCCTAAGTTATTTCATTTGGAATTTATTTGTGCTCATGTCAGAATTCTACCTAGAAATTCCCGAGGCCTGATCTTAGACCACTCAGGTGTTTTCTTTGCAGAGCCCAGTTGTGCACTGCAGCATTTATTCAATAGCACTTGGAGAGCCTGTACCATTGGTCATCTAATGTGTCCTGAGGATATAGTGGTGAGAAAAGATAGAGTGGCTTATATTGTAACTGGGGAGACAAAGAAAAGCAACAATCAAACCAACAAACTGATAAACCAATGTCAATAGCATGCTTCTGTTATATCATTAGATGGTTTCTTGTCAAAAAGATTATTATAGACAGCAGAATGGAACATGCCCCCATTGTTCTTTCCCTGAAGGTAGTGCTATAGCTGTTGCATCATTCCTTTGACAAAAATCATTTTCAAATGCAAGCATGCTTTAGGCTCAAGTCTTTATTCCGGGCTCCTTTAGGAATAAAGTATAATGAATGTAAGTGCTAGTGGTTTTGTTCACACACAAAAAAGCTCCCTTTTGTACTTTCATTAGGTAATGCAGCTCTTAGAAAAGATAGAGGCTTCCAGTTCTGAGCAAATCTCAAATTTAAAGCTGGTCCAGGGGGATTATCGCCACGAAATGAACCTTTTGGAGTTCAAGTAAGTGAATGGAAGATTTTTAATTCTGTTTAATGCATTCCAAAGGGTTTTGCCTAATGAAAGCATTAGCACTAAATAAAATCCTATTCCAGGAATTTGAACCTGGCCAAGAAATAAAGCAACACAGTGATGCGCAGATAATATTTTATACTAGAGGGATTCATCCCATGTTTTAATAGAAGAAATATGCATATTAATTTGGCATTCTCATTTGCATAATATCTCAACTGAAATGACACTTTCTGATAAGAGTACAATTTTAACTTAATTGTACACTAAAATGCCTCAGTGTAAAAGCACAATTGAACATACATAGATTCCATGAAGTTATCAAATAATTTTTTTAAGTTTGACTTATTAGCTCTTCCTTTAAGATTTCTTCTAAGACCCTCTGCTTGCTTCTTTTCAGTATCCCTATTTGAATACTATTTGTAATCCCATTTTACACTGAGTTTTCTCCTGTACAATGGAGAAAGCAATAAAGGAGATAAGACTCCACATTCAAATTATTGGCCTCCTTATCCTCAACTCCTCCTTTCTTATTTAAATAACCACCATTTCCGGGCATCACAGTACCAGCAAAGGAAATTCTAGGTGCTTAGATGGTACCACCTTGTGGCTGAGTCACTCAGTCGGGTCTGACTCCGTGAACCCACTGACTGCAGCACGCCAGGCTGCCCTGTCCTTTTGCATCTCCCAGAGTTTGCTCAAGCTTATGTCCATTGAGTCAGTGATGTCATCCAACCATCTTGTCCCCTGTCTTCTCTTTCTCTTCCTGCCCTCAGTCTTTGCCAGCATCAGGGTCTTTTCCAGTGAGTCAGCTCTTCACATTAGGTGGCCAAAGTATTGAAGCTTTAGCATCAGTCCTTCCAGTGAATATTCTGAGTTAACTTCTTTTAGCATTGACTGGTTTGATCTTCTAGCTGTCCAAGGGACTCTCAAGAGTCTTCTCCAGCACCTTCATTATGGTCCAACTCTCATATCCATACATGACTACTGGAAAAACCATAGCTTTGATTATATGGACCTTGGTCGGCAAAGTGATGTCTCTGCTTTTTAATAGGGTATCTAGGTTTGTCACAGCTTTTCTTCCAAGAAGCAAGTGTCTTTTAATTTTGTAGCTGCAGTCACTGTATGCGATGATTTTGGAGCTCAAGCAAATAAAGTCTGTCACTGTTTCCATCGTTTCCCCATCTATTTGCCATGAAGTGATGGGACTGAATGCCATAATCTTCATTTTTTGAATGTTGAGTTTTAAGCCAGCTTTTTCCCTCTCCTTTTTCACCTTCATCAGGAGGCTCTGCCCCTTCTATTCTTGTTCCTTCTCCTCTCACTTCAGCTTAATGTCTTGGTCAAATCATAATCATGAATATACTTGCTCTCCATTCTCCTCCATCTCTACTGTATTTCATTAAATCTAAGTGCCACCAACTATAAAATGTACCAGTATATTCTTGTACCTCTAAGACTTGAAGCTAACACCTGAACAGTGTATGCTAAGTCACTTCAGTCATGTCCGACTCTATAACTCTATAGACTGTAGCCTGCCAGGCCCCTCTGTCCATGGGATTCTCTAGGCAAGAATACTGGAGTAGGTTGCCATTCCCTTCTCCAGAATATCTTCCCAGACTCATGGCTCAAAATTGGGTATCGCACATTGCAGGCAAATTCTTTACCATCTGATTCACCAGTGGTTATCACTAAAACTCACAGAGAAATAGGTGTCTTGGGTAAACAGAAAATACCTACTTTCTTCATTCTCTAAAAATGCTTGTCTAGGTTCTTAAATTCTAGCACAATGAGGGTGCTCAGTAAATATCTATTTCATGTTTGATCTAATCCCTTTAGTTTAGAATTAAGATAAAGTGTCCATAGGAGAAATAGAAAAGTAAACTGTTTCTAGAAGTACAGTTTAAGAATGGATTTTATTGGGGGAGAAAAGGAACTTCTTATCTGGCATAGAAGACTGGCTTAAAGTGGTCAAGGATAAACCGAAAAGAGGGGAAAAGTAAATGTTTGAGATCTAGGGAAAAAGTTTGTTGCCTACTTTTTCCACCTTCAGTCCTGTGGGAAACCGGCTTATAGATGAATCATCTAAATAGTTAAACCTGAATCTGGACACTTTTGTAATAGTATGAACTGGAATCCTTTCTCACTTGAAATAATGAAGTCTTAAAATTTTATTAGTAGTACAGTACTTAATAGTTTATAAGCCAGATTTTTCCCCAGGCAAATACTTATTAGTGTATAATTCAATTACACAATAGACTTTTATTTAAAATTTCTCCACTTATTTTTTAAATTAAAAAGTAGTATGTATCATTGTAACAAATAAAATAAGGTAAAGATAAAAATAGAGGTCACCATTCAGGCTTCCTAATGTATTTTTCCTCACTTTCCCCCTTGTTGATACAAATATGTAACAGAAAAGGGAGATTTTATGTATATACTATATAATAAGTATTTTGCATAGAAGATGTGTATAAGAGACAGCATAGATTCCATGAAGTTATCAAATAATTTTTTTAAGTTTGACTTATTAGCTCTTCCTTTAAGATTTCTTCTAAGACCCTCTGCTTGCTTCTTTTCAGTATCCCTATTTGAATACTATTTGTAATCCCATTTTACACTGAGTTTTCTCCTGTACAATGGAGAAAGCAATAAAGGAGATAAGACTCCACATTCAAATTATTGGCCTCCTTATCCTCAACTCCTCCTTTCTTATTTAAATAACCACCATTTCCGGGCATCACAGTACCAGCAAAGGAAATTCTAGGTGCTTAGATGGTACCACCTTGTGGCTGAGTCACTCAGTCGGGTCTGACTCCGTGAACCCACTGACTGCAGCACGCCAGGCTGCCCTGTCCTTTTGCATCTCCCAGAGTTTGCTCAAGCTTATGTCCATTGAGTCAGTGATGTCATCCAACCATCTTGTTCTGTCTTCTCTTTCTCTTCCTGCCCTCAGTCTTTGCCAGCATCAGGGTCTTTTCCAGTGAGTCAGCTCTTCACATTAGGTGGCCAAAGTATTGAAGCTTTAGCATCAGTCCTTCCAGTGAATATTCTGAGTTAACTTCTTTTAGCATTGACTGGTTTGATCTTCTAGCTGTCCAAGGGACTCTCAAGAGTCTTCTCCAGCACCTTCATTATGGTCCAACTCTCATATCCATACATGACTACTGGAAAAACCATAGCTTTGATTATATGGACCTTGGTCGGCAAAGTGATGTCTCTGCTTTTTAATAGGGTATCTAGGTTTGTCACAGCTTTTCTTCCAAGAAGCAAGTGTCTTTTAATTTTGTAGCTGCAGTCACTGTATGCGATGATTTTGGAGCTCAAGCAAATAAAGTCTGTCACTGTTTCCATCGTTTCCCCATCTATTTGCCATGAAGTGATGGGACTGAATGCCATAATCTTCATTTTTTGAATGTTGAGTTTTAAGCCAGCTTTTTCCCTCTCCTTTTTCACCTTCATCAGGAGGCTCTGCCCCTTCTATTCTTGTTCCTTCTCCTCTCACTTCAGCTTAATGTCTTGGTCAAATCATAATCATGAATATACTTGCTCTCCATTCTCCTCCATCTCTACTGTATTTCATTAAATCTAAGTGCCACCAACTATAAAATGTACCAGTATATTCTTGTACCTCTAAGACTTGAAGCTAACACCTGAACAGTGTATGCTAAGTCACTTCAGTCATGTCCGACTCTATAACTCTATAGACTGTAGCCTGCCAGGCCCCTCTGTCCATGGGATTCTCTAGGCAAGAATACTGGAGTAGGTTGCCATTCCCTTCTCCAGAATATCTTCCCAGACTCATGGCTCAAAATTGGGTATCGCACATTGCAGGCAAATTCTTTACCATCTGATTCACCAGTGGTTATCACTAAAACTCACAGAGAAATAGGTGTCTTGGGTAAACAGAAAATACCTACTTTCTTCATTCTCTAAAAATGCTTGTCTAGGTTCTTAAATTCTAGCACAATGAGGGTGCTCAGTAAATATCTATTTCATGTTTGATCTAATCCCTTTAGTTTAGAATTAAGATAAAGTGTCCATAGGAGAAATAGAAAAGTAAACTGTTTCTAGAAGTACAGTTTAAGAATGGATTTTATTGGGGGAGAAAAGGAACTTCTTATCTGGCATAGAAGACTGGCTTAAAGTGGTCAAGGATAAACCGAAAAGAGGGGAAAAGTAAATGTTTGAGATCTAGGGAAAAAGTTTGTTGCCTACTTTTTCCACCTTCAGTCCTGTGGGAAACCGGCTTATAGATGAATCATCTAAATAGTTAAACCTGAATCTGGACACTTTTGTAATAGTATGAACTGGAATCCTTTCTCACTTGAAATAATGAAGTCTTAAAATTTTATTAGTAGTACAGTACTTAATAGTTTATAAGCCAGATTTTTCCCCAGGCAAATACTTATTAGTGTATAATTCAATTACACAATAGACTTTTATTTAAAATTTCTCCACTTATTTTTTAAATTAAAAAGTAGTATGTATCATTGTAACAAATAAAATAAGGTAAAGATAAAAATAGAGGTCACCATTCAGGCTTCCTAATGTATTTTTCCTCACTTTCCCCCTTGTTGATACAAATATGTAACAGAAAAGGGAGATTTTATGTATATACTATATAATAAGTATTTTGCATAGATTATATATGAGAGAACATGGGTTTTTAAAATAAATCCTATACACATTACTCAACTTTTTCAGTGTATGTTGGTATCTCTCTAAATCAGTGAATATTATTNGATGTGACTTTGAGCAAGCTCTAGGAGTTGGAGATGGACAGGGAGGCCTGGCGTGTTGCAGTCCATGGGGTTGCAGAGTCATATGTGACTGAGCGACTGAACTGAACTGAACTGTGCTACTGAAATTTAGGAAAGGGAATGATCAGGTGCTCAAAACTGATGGTCTGAGCCTATGAAGATCCTGAAATTTAAACTCAAGTACAATTTGTAAGAAACAATAAACAAAAGTCTTTCTATCAGAGTGAAGCCTAAATTTCTTTTTAACTAGTGTCACTCATTAAAAACCATAGAACGCTGAGAAGAAATTAATTTGAGGTTATTGGTATAAACCTCAGGGGCTCAGCTGGTAAAGAATCCACCTGCTATGCAGGAGACCTGGGTTCAGTCCCTGGGTTAGGAAGATCCCCTGGAGAAGGGGAAGGCTACCCACTCCAGCGTTCTGGCCTGGAGAATTCTATGGACTGTATAGTCCATGGAGTCACAAAGAGTCAGAGATAACTAAGCAACTTTCATTCACTCATTATTGATATAAATTTAGTTCAGAAAGAAGTTTCTTGGAATTTATTTCTTTTTTGTGAAATGAAACTTAGATTCTTAGACTCAATCTCTAAAGAAACGATAGCACCTAAAGGACTTATTCAGATACAAAAAATGAAAACATCTTCTGTGTTTATAACCCAACAAATGGCACTAAATCTTTCTATATCCTCGTGTAGTTAGTTAAAGCCACCATCTGAATTCTCAAAAGCCTGGTAATAGTAACAGCTTTCAAGAATTCAAAATAGTCTTCTAAAAATGTTCATTCAACAGATTGTTGGATGCAAGACCACTGGGTTTGAGACACGGGAGAGCGGGTAAAACTAGCCCAGGATGGAGCTAAGTCCTCACTTAGGTATGTCATCTGCAGGGAGGTCACTGGGATACTTGCTCCAAGCCCCACTCTCTGCCCTCACCATCCATTCTCACCACAGCCATGGGTTTCTCAGGTGGTTAAGTGGCTAAGAATCGGCCTGCCAACACTAGAGACACAGGAGGTGAAGTTTCGATCCCTGGGTTGGGAAATCCCTTGGAGGAGGAAATGGCAGCCTACTCCAGTATTCTCGCCAGGATAATCCCATGGACAGAGGAGCCTAGCAGGCTATGTTATGTTCCATTATGTTACGGAAAAGTCAAAAGAAAGGAAAACATCTACATAAACCACCATTTTTATCTTTTTTACCTTTAAAGGAGAATGCTTTTAAATAATGCCATTCTATTTTAATAAGCTAACAATAGACAAGATCTGACCTCTCTTACCAGGAAAGTGAGTTTCCAGTTACAGACAAAACCTTGTGATAAGAAGATCATAAAAAGTAATTCATTCTTTATGGTTTATTTTAATTTCAGAATTTCAATTACTGCCATGTCCTTCCAGAGATATTACCTAGGTACATTTAATGGTTCCTTGATTTTCAGAGGGATTTTAATATTTTATTACTGATGAGCAAATGTTCTCATTTATTTACACAGTGAAGGTGAGAACTGAAGGACAGATTCTTGATGGTAAAGCTATCTTATTTATCTGGGGATTTACTCTCCCACTTAACCATCACAATTAATCCTTTCACAAGAGAGAAGGGAAGATGAAAATCAAAGATTAGGTCTCTAAATAGCTTGACATGTCTATGATTTGCTATTTGTTAACAGCCCTAATAAAATGTATTCAATGAGAAAGAATAAATCATTTATTCCGTCTCTGCTTAACTGAGCATTTCACAGGCATGGTTCACAGCCATGAACAAAGCAAAATCCTTGCCTTCACTTTCTAGGGGAGAAGACCTACATATTATGTATCATGTGATGAACATTTTGAAGAAAAATAAAGAAGGGTAAAGGAATAGGGAGTGTCAAGAAAATTTTCTGTGATAAGGTTGTGCTTGAATATAAATATAAATGAAAATAGGGCAGGAGCCATTGTATATTCTCAGGAAGAGTGTTCCAGACAGAGGCAGCAGTTGGCTAAACAGAGATTGTCCACCTATCCATTAGGGGGCTAATTTATCTGAGATCCAACATCTGTCATTAGCCAGCAGCACAAGTGTTTAAAAAGCAAGCTTAAACTAAGAACAGGAAGAATAATCAACTTCATCTTCTTCACCATTGAGAAACTTACCCACATCAAGGATAAGTTTTTATGCTGACGCTTTCTATGTGAAAAATATTCCTCTATCAAAAAGCATTAATTCAGAAAGATGGAGACCAGAATTTAGCTATTACACTACAACAAATATAAGTACTGAAAAAGTAACTCCCTTTTCCTTTTCTGGATTTCATCATCCAAATCTGAGTTTCTCAACCTTGGCACTATTAGCATTTTGGAAGGATAATTCTTTGTTATGAGGCTGCCCTGTTCACGTAGGATGTTTACCCACCATGGCTCAGTAGCACCTCCCATTTGTGACAACCAAAAATGTCTCCAGACATTGCTAACTGACCCCGAGTCCACATAAAAATGGAAATGACCTACTATCATCTTTTCCAACTGATAGTCCAAACACTTTTTCAGGAGAGCTAAAGAAGCATGCAATATGGTACATGTCTAGCATGCCTTAGACAATTTCCAGTGATAAATGTCACACACCAAATTAGCTGCATGTAACTTTTCCTGAAACCATTAGAGTAACTATTATTTCAAGTAACCCCACAGTTTAAGGTAGTCTGAATATTTTCAATAACAAATGACATGCCCTTTTCCTGTGATCTAATATTTAGCCTAAACAGAATTCGAACGTGACATCTTATCATGAGCAATCACAAGCAGAAAACATCTTCAGAAACCACTCCCCAGGCCCCATCAGCCCTCTTCTCAATCATTTCAGATGAGGACTCCCCCTCACACTCTCAGCCACTCTGCAGTGAATTTTCAAACTGGTGCTACATGATTCCAGTCCTTTTAATTTTAGCAAATTTTGGGAGATAGTGAAGGACAGTGAATCCTGGTGTGCTACAGTCCATGGAGTTGCAAAGAGTCGGACATGACTTAGGGGCTGAACAACAGCAACAATGACATCTACTTCTGTTTAAATCCTTCATTCTATTATTTAACAGCCCTATTGTGCATTGACTTGATGTGAGCAGTTTCTTCCTGCACACTTCTTGATGTTTCTGATTTTGCTCCACTTGAGTAACTCAGCATCTCTCTAAATCCACCCTCCACCCCTGCAAAGAATAAAGAATCCACTCAGAGATCCATTGGTGACACGCGGGGACATCACTGAAGGTTTGCCGGAAGCAGAGATGATCACCGAGGAGCATCTCCCTTGGACACTCTGCTTCCCAAAGTCCTTTCGGTCTCTCTCCCTTCTCCTTTCCCTGTTTCTCCCTCTGACGGTCCTCTCTCGCCCAGCACCTCCTCAGCTTCACAGTGACCCTAGCAGAGAAAAGATTTGGCCAACTACTGCCCTTTGCCAGTCTGCCCATAATTAAGAATGACACTTTCTAATCATTTTTTAAAGGAAAAGGTATACTTCATGACATCACATGAAATTTAAATTTCAGTGTACATAAAGTGTCATTAGATAATAGCCACCTTATTTGCTCATTTTTTTTTTTAAGCCTATAATTTGTATCATGTGGGGCTGCTTTCCCATTGGGCGGACAAATGGTTGCAACAGAGACTACATGGCCTGAAAAGCCTGAAATATTTACCATGTAACCTTTTAGAGAAAAGGTGGTTTGCTAACCTCTGCCATAGACTAATACCATGCAAGTGACTTGTTGAAGTAATTCTTCCGCACACACACAGTACGGCCTGGGCACTGACAGGAGATGGCTCACGCAGATGGCACAGGCCTTTCTGTGTGTGTGTGTGTGTGTGTGTGTGTGTGTGCACGTGTGTTTCAGGCCGTGCAAATGGGTGCTGTCGGCAGGGACCCAGTGAGTGCTCCCTTACCCACCCCCCCATCACCCTTGTTTGCTGGGCACATGGACCCTCATCATCAAAAAAAAGGCAGAGTTTTCAATAAATGTCGGTTTTATGCATATATTTACTTATTATAATAGAACAAACTACTTTCCCCCCTAGATTTAATTCCCTTTCACTGAATCTCTACGAGGAAATGGAGAACCATCAAAAACGGACAGAAAATCAGGTCCTCAAATACGAACAAGAGCAGCTCAGCCGTGCAAACCAGTGTCTGGCCCTCCTGCAGGAGAAGCTGGTAAGGGCTCTGTTATCCCCTGTCTAGATGTGAACAGTGAGTCTGGGTCTCCAGAGCCACGCTTGAAACTTCACAGTAACCTTCAGCGCCTCAGTAACTGACTTTTTAGCACTGGAATAGGAATCCAGAGGCCTGCCTTCTGGTCCTGCCTGCTACTCCCCAATTCTGTGCACTCCCACGCCTCCTGATATCTCTCTCTCCCTGTACCAGAATAACACAAAGAGAGCTTTTTAAAGTACAGATTCCTGGTCTCAACCCAGAGCTGAAGCATCAGACCCTCCAGAGCCTCCCCTGGGGATCTGCTCCGGGATAAGCTTCTTGGGTGATGCTCAGATATGATAAAACCTGAAAACTGCCTTAAACAAGTCGTTTCTACCTCTCTGGAGATCCACTGGTAGATCAGAGGAGGTTTTCAAAACTCCTTCTCCAGGGCAGACCCTGTAGAGACACCCCCAGGCTTCGGGGTGAGGCGACAGGCACACATAGGAAATCCATCGCAGTCTCGCTTCTCCAGCCAGCAATGCCGGCCACGCTGCTGAGCCCCGACGGGAGAGCTGCACGGCCATCCTTGCAGGTGATTCAAATCAGACGATTCTGGAACTTCAGGAGCGCGGCTTGCGGCAGCCCGGGAAAGGACGCTCCCCTTACTCAACCTGAGCTTGTTGACATGGATGGAGGCAGGAGTCCCAGAAAGGGAGGTCAACGTTACAGCTTTATCACTGATACGGCTGTTGAAGGACGTGTGGTCCGACCTGCAGCCCAACGGGCCCGCTGGTTCTGCTCAGGTTTAGGCAGGACTCCTCCACCCCTTCTAGGCAGCACTAGGTGAGAAGGCGATCATCTGCGGGCAGAAGGCGCCTATCACAAGGAAGAGAGGATGGAACCCCCGCATTCCTCTCTCCCCTGCAGGGGAGTGCGGAGGAGCCTGGAAGCTCGCTTGTCTCGGGCTGCCTCTGCAGCCCCACCCTGCTGCATGTTAGAATCACCTGGGGAGCTTGTAAAAGCCATCAACTCTTGGGTTCAACACAGCCCCATTAAATCAGAATTGTGTGTAGCGGTAGGGTGGGGTTGAGGGGGTGGATAATGGGCCAGGTGATTCTAATAGAAAGCAGAGATGGAGAATCACTGTTCTGCCTGAAGCTTGTCCACAAAGAGATAGGAAGCTCAGGGAATAAGAACCTCTAATACTTAGGAGAATGTCCCAGGAGCTCAAGTGAAGCAGGATGTAAAATGCCTTCCTTGGCAACACTTCTTTAAATGCTACAGTTCCAAATCCTCCAGGCATTTCACAAGGACCACAGCCCTTTCTCTTCTCCCATAGCATGTAGAATTTCAGAAACTACAAATGAACAAGGCCAAATAAAGGAATTAACTTACACTTGTGAATAGCTTTAGATCCAAGGGAACCTGGTTTAGAAACTCATGTTTATCACAGGAAAGCAAACTTGTTAAAATGCATTCTCTAAGATGAAATTCAAATCCACAAAGGTTTTCAGCAGTTTTATCACATGACCTATTTTGTAGGATATGTCTGAAAAAAACATGGAAGAAAAATTACTGAAGATTTCAACCAAGTTAGAGAATTTTGTTAACACAGAGAAGTATGAAGCAGATCTAAACAAAATAAAGCATACAGAAAATAAACTGTCCAAGAAGATGAGCCAACTGGAAAAGCACATCTGGGATGAATTAGAGAAAATGCAGGATGAATACCAATCAGGTGAGCAGGTACCTTTAACAGAGTCAAGAACATCAGTCCTTTCTTATCCAGTCCCTCAGGGTTTTCTACTTTAAGCTAATGGCCAGGGAGCAATCTTGTCATTAGTCAAGTGACATCCTTTGTATTTCATCCGACTTTCCTAAATAACCCATAGAATGTCAGCATATCACTGGAGGGAAGGTAAATATGCAAATCTAGCTTCTCATTCATAGGTTGCAGGGTCACAAGTTGCCATTGCCATGAGATTTATTTTTTTAGTCTTTAAGATCATAGAATCATAACATTGTCAGACCTAGAAAATCCTCAGAGATCATCACCTGACTTGTGGTTATATCATGAAATTAAGAGTCTAGGTCAGATGTCCCTCACTGAACTGCAGGTAATAAGCCTGGACAGTTGTCAAACTGGAGACCTGACCTTTAGGAGTCGAGAGAGAGAGAAATGAGTGAGCAGAGTCCAGCAGAATGATTGCTTTTCTTCTTACGGAGGCTAATGGCAGCAGTGTCAAGCTGAGCTAACATCAAAGAGGATTAATTTGAAAGGCTCATCTAATTTGTCATAAGGAAGGATGGAGGGATAGGTGTAGCAGAGCAGCCATCTGCCTCGAGCCACAATTTTGAGAATTACCAGGAATCAGAAGGTTCCTGTATGAGAGACAATCCCAATTTAACTGACCCAACTTTTAGGGCTCTGCTTGCTATTTACCCATTAAAGATGTAGTTTACTCATTCTGTTAGTACAATCCCAGTATGAACTGAAGAGTAATTTGTAATCTATATGTTTCTGTGTTTTACCAAGTGAGAGCTTAACAAATGGGGACTCCCAGTGAATTGTTTGCTTTTATGCCTTTAACAAAAATGCGTTGAGAAATGACCATGTGAAAGCCTCCAGTGAATAAGCAATGGGCTGTACCCTAAGAAGCTTGAGGTCTGGTAGGCTGTGGTCCTGAGTGGCTGGACTTTGGTATAACAGAGACACAAAGTGCTGGGGGCAGGCGTGGGGGGTGGGGGAGGGGCAGCTGGCAAGGGACCATTCCTTAAGTCCTTCAAACAGGTTGCTTTCAGAGAAGGTTTAAAATCTCATCTGTGGCCTTTCCCTTCAATTTTGTAACAAGAATAAAAAAGAGATCATCCAAATTTCTTGTCCAAGTGGACAGAAAGAAAATATTTTCAATTTCTCTCTTGAAATATAGATTTATTTCATTATGCAATCTCTTGGGGATGGAGGGGAAGGACAAGAATTGAAATTTCTCAATGAAGCCAGATACTAGTTGAAACACAGTTGCGAATGCATTCTGATGACGTTATAAGAAAAGGATTATTATACATTTTTAGACCATTTTTAGACTGGTCTTGATGGAATTTAATATGTTTTGAATTAAACAATGATTAATTGTGGCAGGACTGCTGACTAGTAACTTTTGTTAAAATTTTTTTTAAAGATCCAATGCTTTGGTTAGCTTCAATATACCTACTTTCATATCCTCTTCCAGGATTTAAATCAATTCATGACTCTCTCAACTCCCTCCAACGAATACAGAAAACGAAGATGGATTTAGAAAATTATAAAGTACAGAAAGACCTAAAAAAATTGCAGCGTAAGATAGCGGAACTCCAGGAATCATAAACTTTCCAATCATCTTTTTCACCAGCCAGTGGAGTGGTTTCCTGGGAGAAGTTGGGGAAAAAATCTGTATGAGATGTTTACTACTTCTATTTCTTACCACCTTTCTAAGGTGATGAATGTACCAGAAAACCCAATAAAGCAGGGAATTTGATGATGTCTTGATATTAGTGAAAAAGGGAATTTCTTTCCATAGTAAGTAAGTAAAATCACTCAGTCGTGTCGGACTCTGTGTGACCCCGTGGACTGCAACCCACCAGGCTCCTCAGTCCATGGGATTCTCCAGGCAAGAATACTGGAGTGGGTTACCATTTCCTTCTCCAGGGGATCTTCCCGACCCAGGGATCGAACCCAGGTCTCCCGCATTGGAGGCAGATGCTTTAACCTCTGAGCCACCAGGGAAGCCCCATTTCTTTCCATATATACCTTTATATTTTTATTTGTCCACAAATCTGCATGTTATTCCTATAGGCCTGGTGTAATATATTAAAGAATGGCGGAAACTGTGGAAAATTGGAGACAACTTACTTGTCTAAAAAACATAGCCACTATGCAGTTCCAGTCCATTATTTACATGCATATAATCCATTATTGTCCAAAGTTTTATTTTCAAAAAAAAAAACAGAAATATGGTTTTACATGAAATTATTTATAAGCATTAGCAACTAGTTCTTAAACTATGAGGGATATGTCTCTGGGGCAGATACAGCCAAATGAACTGTCAGACTGCAACTTCTAATGCAGAAGTTTTAATTTTCAAACAGTCTCAATATTTATACCAAGTCTAACTTCTGTGTATTTAAAATACTGATTCATCATACTCAATATATATCAGAATTATGAGCAAGGAAGAGTTAACCATCTAAAAGAATATAACAGTTTCCATGAAAAACATCCAACATAATTTTATCCTGGTGCTAAATTTAAAAGCACTGCAAAAATATGAATTAGTTTCCCATAAAATTAAACTATCTCTAACTTTTGTAGACATAAATGTTAAATGGAAAACCTGATATTGGGCAGGAAAATCAGGAAAAATAAAAACAAACTATTCATGTTTTGTACTGTGTAGAGAACTGCATACTCTTACATTATTGGGGAGTCTACAAATTGGTACAATAAGTTAAAGGATAATTTGGAAACATCTATTAACATTTTAGAGTGTGTATAGCCTTTGACCCTGGAATTCTACTCCTAGATACTCATAGTACAGGAGGAAAAAATCTTCCAAGATATGGAAAGATATATGAATAAGGATGCTCATTATAGCACTGTTTCTTATTTTTTTTAAAAAATGAAAACTACCCAATCAAAAGGAACTGATTGACTAAATTAATATCACCACCAACAAAAAAAGTGCTATTTAGCCCTTAAAAAGAACACAGAAAGAAATCCAAGATACTTTGTTAGGTAAATAAAGCAAATGGCAAAGCTATATGAATGTGATCCCACCTGTGTCAAAAAAGTCCTAAAATAAGTTAAAATACACCTACAGTATGCAAAAAAAGAATTTACAGCAGACTAGCAGAATTATGAAAAATTTTGTTTTTTACACTAAGTGGTTATTATTACTTTTATAGTATTACAATAGCTGTTACCAGTAAAGATGTTTTTAAAAAATAACCACAACAATAAACACACGAGGAGGCTAACAGAGTCACTCTTTGTAATGAACCAAATAAGCAGTTGTAGGAAAAGTTAAGTTAGAACTTCACACAAATTAACAGCCAAGCCAGATCCACATTTTACTTTACACATTTAGCAGCAAAAACAATGACAACACACAGCAAATAGAAAAGAAAAAAAAAAGTTGATGCATTTTTTTTCCTTGTAAGCAAAAATGCTCTAACTTGTAATTTAAATAATAGGGCAAGATCACGCCAAAAGCTTTCCTAGAATGGGTCTTCTGTATTGGCGTTGACAGGGTAGAACCATGTAGAACTAAATATAATGCAATCGAGTAGGGATTCAAAGGATCCTCTGCTAGAATTCTTCACCGGGCACCCCAAGTTGGGGCTTTCAGAGGTTTGCAGACACTAGATGGCCTGAAAACTATGCCTTATGAGAAGGTGGATCACATTGAGGGCCCTAATGCTGGGAAAGATTGAGGGCAGGAGGAGAAGGGGATGACAGAGGACAAGATGGTTGGATGGCATCAGCAACTCGATGGACATGAGTTTGAGCAAACTGAGAGTTGGTGATGGACACAGAAGCCTGGCATGCTGCAGTCCATGGGGTCGCAAAGAGTTGGACACGACTGAGTGACTGAACTGAACTGAAAGCCTATACAGCTTTAATTTGTTGTTGATGTCCTGTCCTGATGAGTGGGCTCAGTATTGGAGGAATATTCCTGAAAGCCATTGCTACCTCGGGATAGCAGCAACTTAACTCCAAACAGAAGTGACTGTGAACAATATACACATTACCCTCTGACCCCAACATATCCCCTCATTCAGCTCAGTTCAGTTCAGTCACTCAGTTGTGTCTGACTCTTTGTGACCCCATGAACTGCAGCACGCCAGGCCTNGAGTGGAACATGGGGACACAGGGCTCCTCTGGATGTGTGGCGGCACCCTCGGTGCTCCTCTAGCATAGAGACTTGTATGTTGGGATATTCTTGAATTCCTGCAAGGTTGTAAAGGAACCCGTCAAGGTTCAAGAGGGATGGCGTGACTTCCTGTGAGATGCCGCAGAGGATAAGGGCCTCATCTAGCCTGGAGGTGAGATCCTCCTGGTTTTTCTCGAGTTGCGGCAGGTTACTCTCGAGTTATGACATAGTCCCCAGGGACCCACCTCTGTGCCCTCTGGAAAGGCCAGGCTCCACGCGAGTTGTCAGGGGCCTCTGGTGATTCCTGCATAGTCAGGTCCGGCTCCTAAGTCTTCGTCTGGAGCTTGAGGAT
Organism: Neotragus pygmaeus; assembly: GCA_006410875.1. Lineage (NCBI taxonomy): Eukaryota > Metazoa > Chordata > Mammalia > Artiodactyla > Bovidae > Neotragus > Neotragus pygmaeus. Next base: position 1,345,293 of record SJYV01038633.1, on the reverse strand, counting down.
TCCTCTCCACTGCTGACGTGGATCAGGGGGTTCCTCTGGACGCTCCCCAGGGGAGTCAGGTCTCGTCTCATGTGGAGATGTGCAGGTCCGCTTTCCTCTCGAGCTGTAGCTGCAGGGTCATACTTCCCGTCTAATTGACACAGGGGTCTGGGGCATCCACTTGAGGCTAACCCGCAGGCTCGAAACACGTGCCACCATGGTGGGAGCCAGTCCTTGGGGTGACAGCCGAGGTGGTGCAGGGACACCAGGATCCTCTGGAGTGAGCAGAGACATCTGGGGATCTCGTGGAACAGATGGTGCGACCCCTGGCGTTCCTATGGACACTCCTGTGGAGAGCGCCTCCTCATGAGATGTGGCAGCACCGTTGGAAATCCTTCCCCGACGAAGCAGGGAAAGGAGCCTTGATCTCGAGCAGAGCAGGGGGACACGGGGCTCCTCTTGAGTTGTGGCGGGACCCTCGGTGTTCCTCTCGAGTAGAGACGTGTATGTCTGGATATCCTTGAGTCACTGCAAGCGTGTGAAGGAACCTGTAAAGGTTCAGGAGGGATGGGGTGACTTCCCACCCGATGTCACAGAGGACAAGTGACTCATCTCGCCTGGAGGGGAGATCCTCCTGGTTTTTCTCGAGTTGTGGTTGATTCCTCTCAAGTTACGACGGGGACACCAGGGACCAGCCCCTGTGCCCTCCGGATAGATCCAGCTGCTCGCGAGTTGCCAGGGGCCTCTGGGGATTCCTTGGCATTCGGGGTCGGCTCCTAAGTCCTCGTCTGGAGCCTGAGGATTCCTCTCCACTGCTGAAGTGGACNACCAGGGACCAGCCCCTGTGCCCTCCGGATAGATCCAGCTGCTTGCGAGTTGCCAGGGGCCTCTGGGGATTCCTTGGCATTCGGGGTCGGCTCCTAAGTCTTCGTCTGGAGCCTGAGGATTCCTCTCCACTGCTGAAGTGGACCGTGGGGTTCCTCTGGAGGCTCCCCAGGGGAGTCAGGTCTCGTCTCGAGTGGAGATGTGAACATCTGCTTTCCACCCGAGCTGTAGCTGCAGGGTCAGGCTTCCCGTCGAGGTGACACAGTGGTCTGGGGCTCCCCTCGAGGCTTTCCACAGGGTTGAAACACGTCCCACTGTGGTGTGAGCCAATTCTCTGGGTGACAGCAGAGGCGGCGCAGGGCCACCAGGTTCCTTTGGAGTGTACAGAGACATCTGGGGGTCTCTTTGAAAAGGCGGCAAGACCCCTGGAGTTCCTCTGAACAGTCCTGTGGAGAGTGCCTCCACCTGAGCTGCGGCGGGACCGTCGGGAATCCTTTCCCGATGAAGCAAGGAAAGGAACGCTAATCTCGAGCTTAGCAGAGACCACAGGGCTCCTCTTGAGTTGTGGCGGGACCCTCGGTGTTCCTCTCGAGTAGAGACGTGTATCTCGGGATATTCTTGAGTCACTGCAAGAGTGTGAAGGAAGCCATCGAGGTTCATGAGGGATGGGGTGACTTCCCGTGAGATGCTGCAGAGGACAAGGGCCTCATCTCGCCTGGAGGGGAGATCCTCCTGTTTTTTCTCGAGTTGTGGCATGTTCCTCACGAGTTACGACTGGGACCCCAGGGATCCACCCCTGTGCCCTGTGGAAAGTCAAGCCTCCATGCGAGTTTCCAGGGGCCTCTGAGGATTCCTTGGCATTCGGGGCCGGCTCCTAAGTCTTCGTCTGGAGCCTGAGGATGCCTCTCCACTGCTTACGTGGAAGGTAGGAATCCTCTGGAGGCTCCCCAGNTTTTAAACTATTAAGGAAACATTTTCAAATGTTTATTCGGGTGTGTGTATAATATTCTATGAATTACATATTCCTATGGTCATTTGGATTGTTTGAAAAGTAAAATATAAACTCTTTATTGTAAGTATTAAGAATATCTTCTTTTAGTTCCTTGCTTATCTTTCAACTTTATTAGTACTACTTTTGGCATACAGGAGTTTAAAAGTTTTATATAATTAAATTTCACATCGCTTCATAAAAAACTCTTTTAGCAGGCTTGAAGGGGAATTCATATTAACATATATTGTTTTGGGGGATGTAAGTAACAGTACAAGTAGGTAATAGTAAAATTTAGCAAACCCCCCCAAAAAACCCAACATATAAATGTATACAGCAATGTTTAATTGCAGAATTAGGTATAAGAATAAAATCACAAGATATTCATTTCCTCAATATTCAGCAAATATTTATCACTTTCTATGTGCAAAGCACATTTGGAAGTTTGAAACTGAATATCGAAATTTCCCCTAAAATATCCTTAGTAAATATCATGTGGTACGGAAGCTAGTATTCTTTTGGAATTTTTGTTTTCAATTTATATGCATTTTCTGGAAACAAGAGAAATCATACCATGATGTTACTTCTCCATGCCATACTGTATTAAGCAATGTGGGGATTCAGAGTAGCTTGCTAGGGATTAAAGACATTGTAAATTAAATCCCCATCTCTCTCTTTTTTCATCTCTTACAGTTGACCAGTGATAGAACTGACTTTCTTTAATTGAACTTTGTGGTAAAGATTTCAATATGAGTTTACCCAAAGTAGGTATCTTATTTTTAATTGGAATTTCAACCATAGTCAACAGTATGATGTGGATTTATTTTGAGGATGATATAATGGCTGAAATTAATATAGCAATGGATTGCAGAAGTTCATCTGAATTTTCAGCTTGGAAAACTTTTTAAGTCATCTTCCTTGGTGATTATAGAGGTTGTTATGGGTTTGCAATGGTACTTGTCTCTATTCCAGAGGTTCTGATCTATGGGCCCCATTTGTAAAGAATCAAATGTTAAAAAAGCACAACTTTTAAGTTCATGTGTGAATACTCTCTCTTTCAAAATCCAAGACTCTCTTGAGATGCTGAATTTGGGATAGCCTGCCTTGACTTTGGGATCCACATGTTTAGGTTTGCCTGTAGAGCTCTGGTGGCCAATAATACAAATAATAATAATAATAATAATCACATGCTTGATCTAAACAGAGCAGAGAGGCAAAGGCGTACCCATGAAAGCAGATCTTCTCACCCCACAGGGGCCTGAAGTGCCAGGCGGCTCCAGGCCTGTGGAGAGAGGGGAGAAGCCATACTTCTGTGTGCTGAAATGCGCAAAGAGTGAAGATGTCTGCTTTACCAGCACTTCTTACATTCATATTTGACAAAATTAGGAGACAAGAAGTTCATTTTCAGATATCTCTGGAATGCTGTCCTAAAGGTTTCCCATGTTGCCTCTTACACCTTGTACATTTTTTCAATCACCACAATAGTGAGAATGAACTGTGGAAACCCCGACTGCATTATTTTAATTGGCTGGTGGTTTTGTATTTGTTAGTATATTAGCTAATTATATGTTAGATGCTCTGGGATCACAAGTATGAATATGACTGGACTCGGACAGGATAGAAGGTCACAGGATCATATAATGTTTAAATGTGAGGCCTTCCAGCTACATTGCTTGTCTGAGAACTAGTTCTACCACTTAATGTCTCTAAGCTTCAGTTTCTTCAGCTGTGATATGGGAATAATAATAAAATTTTACGTATTAAATTAGATAGTGTATATAAATTGTTTGACACAGTGCCTGAAACTAGGTATTGCTTGAAAATGTTTANAGTTCAACACAGTCAAAACCTAAAGTGTGGGTGGAGGTCGGGGAGGGCTGGGGGAGGTGAGCAGGAAAGAGAAAGCTGGAGAAGTTAGTGGAGTCGGGTGTCTGATCACAAAGGGCCGTATAAGTCATGTTGAGGAACTTGGGCCTTATCTTCAAAAAAAAAGTCCTTTAAAGGATTTTGCATAGCAGAGTGACATGAGATTGGCATTTTAGTGAAACCCCTCTGGCTGTAGAGTACCGACGAAAGACACCGTGGGAGAAACAAATTTGGGTGAAAAGTAGGGACATAGTGCAGGAGAGTGATGATGCTGAGCTCAGCTGTAAATTAACTGATTTCTTGAAGATATGATGAGCTACCCCAAGGGCTTCCCTGACAGTTCAGTTGGTAAAGAATCCACCTGCAAAGCAGGAATCCCCAGTTCAACNAAAAGTAGGGACATAGTGCAGGAGAGTGATGATCCTGAGCTCAGCTGTAAATTAACTGATTTCTTGAAGATATGATGAGCTACCCCAAGGGCTTCCCTGACAGTTCAGTTGGTAAAGAATCCACCTGCAAAGCAGGAATCCCCAGTTCAACTCCTGGGTTGGGAAGATCTGCTGGAGAAGGGATAGGCTACCCACTTCAGTATTCTTGGGCTTCCCTTGTGGGTCAACTGGTAAAGCATCCACCTGCAGTGCAGGAGCCTGGGTTTGATCCCTGGGTTGGGAAGATTCCCTGAAGACAGGAAAGACTACCCACTCCAGGATTCTAGCCTGGAGAATTCCATGGACTGTAAAGTCCACGGGGTCACAAAGAGTCAGACACAACTTTCACTTTCACTTGAGATGTCCCAAAGGAGGTGTCCAGTGGCCAATGAGACGTAAAGACCTGGAGCTCGAGGAACTGAGGAATTAGCACAGAAATGGTTAGTGAAGATATGAGTGAGGAAGGAAGAGATTGCCTAGTCTTGGAGGGAGGGGTGGGCGTGGGAGACGTGAAGATTACCTGAGAAACACAGACCAGGGAAGAACCTGAGAACACCTAACACTTAAGGAACAGGCAGAAGAGGAAGCTTGGTGGGTGTGGGGAGCCGGCAGCGAGGCAGAGAGGAAGCATCATAGTCTGAGGATTTCGATCTTCCCTGGGAGTTCCTGCTAGCAGATGGTGCCAACCATCGACGTGGGAGTTCTACCAGCAACGCTTCAGGTCAGCTCTCTCCTGGTCACTGAGGTCCCTGTCCTATGATGTAAATAGAAAGTTGGATGTATCACACAACTCAGTAGAGAAAGGTTATAAATGCTTTCCCGACTGCCCTTCCATGTAAAATAAATGTGCTGCATCTTATCAGACGCAGAGAGGGGGGTGATAGAGGAAGGATTATTGTCAGGAAAAAAACAAGAGGCTATTTCGGCCCCTATGCAGCTCGGACTTTCCCTCTTCAGGGGATTCGAGTCACACACATTTGTGGTAAAGTTCTGCTGTTTAAGATCTTTCCTTTATTATACAGTCATGAAATTTTCTAACTCCATAGACTTAGTTTCCATAACCCCAGGTTCCTCGGTAGAGTTTTTCTTACCCCGTTTTCAGATGATATTCATGAGATGTGAGGTAAAAATGATTGGTGTGCTCAGCAGGGTGTCATAAACCAGGTCCTCCTTTACAATCCCCAGAGATGGAAACTGAGAAAACAAAAATCCAAACTCCTAATGCTGGGAAGTCTTGAGGGATCCTGAGGTCTGACACACCTGAGTTTAAAAGCAGAGCCACACTCACTGTGTGTGCAACTTTGGCTATGTTCTCTAACTTTGGAGTCGGTTCACCCATCTTAACATGGGAACAATACCGCTAAGATTAAAAAATACAAACTGAGCTGTTACCAGGTACCAGAGACAGCTTCAAGCACTTTACCTGGATGGACTCATTTAATCCTCCACACAGATGTGTGTTACTGAGGCATAGAGAGATGAAGCAATTTATGTTAAGTATGAAGTGCTAAGTATCAAGCGCTGCCAGTATGAAGTCGAGCCAGAATTTGAACCCATCAGTGCAGAGAATTTGCTCTTAAACATTCTGCTATATTGTTTCTCTAAATATGTGTCTGATCCATTGTAGGTATTACACCTGATAAAGGTACTGACTAATAATAATAAAGAGTTTTAGATCTTTATGAAAAAAACAAGTTCCATAGGACTCTTTTATGCAACTCTCAATCGAATCGGTGTTGGTCAAACAGGTCCCTGTACTGTGGATTTTGCTTGTGTTCTGTCACTTCAGTCATGTCAGACTCTTCGGTGGCCCCATGGGCAGTAGCCTGCCTGGCTCCTCTGTCCATGGGGTTTCCCAGGCAGGAATACTGGGGTGGGTTGCCATGCCCTCCTCCAGGAGATCTTCCTGACCCAGGGATCAAACTTGCGTCTCCTGCGTCACCGGCGGATCCTTTACCACTGAGCCGTGGTGAGACCCCGAGCCACACGCTGTGGATGTTGGTTTGCAAGAAGACTAGCAGTGGGCAAGAGCAGTGAGAAGTGCAAACTATCGATTTCTCCTGGAACAAAATTATACGGAGGACGTCCCTCAACTTTAAAAGCACTTATTGTTTCTGGGGACAGAGGCTGACAGCTACAGAAGCGTTTCGGACTCTGGCTGGAGGCGGGTGAGGTGCTGGTGCCAGTGAGCTGTGAAGCGCATTTCTTCCAGGAGTTCTGGCCATCAAAAGCAAACCCAAGAGCTATAAATGCCAGGTCAAAGTCATCAGTATCCAATTAACAGATGCGTCTCCAAAAAATGCTATGTTCTACATTCACAAGAGGGACATTCAGGGTTGGGCTTCACGTGCACAAGGCCTACACAGAAGCCTGGGAACGACCTACTACTACAGTCCAAAACCACTCCTAAGCCAAGGAACCTACCTAGTCTTTATTCTTAAATTCCATTGCTTGGCACTCAAAGGCTTTTACATATTCACAACGGCGCAGTCTTCACAAAACAAAAGTCCTCAAAAAGAACAAACACACACCCAAGAGCCTTCATGGATATTTCTCTGCAAGGACTGATTGATAACTAAGGAGAGCAAGGCTTTTCAAAGCCAAGGAGGTGCTAGGTACCTAAGACATAGGAGGGTCAAAAGAAAGTTGATGGGAGAGAGGTCAGAAAAGTCAAAGAGAAAACCAAGGGCTGGCACCTGGGTTGTTATCAAAGATAAACTGAAGTAATTAGCTGACCGCTGGCCTCAGTTTCTATCAAGTTCAAAATGTGGCAAGAGTAGAGTATCCCTTATCGTTGCATAAGTTTGTTTGCATGTGAAGCTTGAGAAAAAATAAACTTGCAAAGTTAGTCCTTTGGAAGAGGTCCCCTTCCTCCTAAGGTTCTTCCTAGAATTCAGACAGTGGTAGCAGGTAAATGATAGCATCAAAATAGACTCTGGAAGGATAACTCAGTCAGTCAAAAAGACACACACCTCTGCTTATTTACATATCTTTGTAATGACAGCAAATTATTAATAAAATGTGATGATAATACTGGAAATGATCTTAAAAGCCAGATTCTGTTTGCCTAAGATTATAGACAACTTCAGAAGAGTGAATCACTTGTGCCCTCTCCCTGTAAAAAAAGGTTAACATTTACTGTAAAAAAAATATGTGAGAATAAAATGAGGTGACTGTATAAAGTGCTTGGTACATAGTAGGCATTCATTCCACTCCTAAAAGTAAGTCCCGGACAGCTTAGGCCCTTGCAGTAGAGACTACTACCCCATTGACATAAGAAGTTCCTCTGCTGAAGTCAATGGTACAGGACCAGATCCTCTGCAATGCCAGACCTTACTTGGGCTTCTTAGATGCTACCTGATGTATATAAAACCTTATTGCTGCCAACATATTTCTCAGTGTTCATGGCTATCCACTACTGCCTGGATTCGGGTCAAGGGAGTTAATAGGTCATTCTCAATAATAGTTCTTTGACAGAAAAACCATCCAACCACATACAGAGCACTAGCTCCGAGGCAATATAGGGCTCACCTCAGGCAATTTTGAAATATATTTGTTTCCACTTTATTGAAGCTGCTTTATGACAATATACATTTGATTTCTCAGCAGTGCTTTTCTCTTTAATCTTCTTTCTACACAAACTTCTGCTCCATCTGGCTTTTCTCATATGCCTAGAGACCCTTGTGTCTCAAACATAAGAAAAATCAACACTGCCAGGAACGTACAAGAGCAAAAAAAAAAAAAAAAATCCCACATAACTCACTCTGCCANTTCCACCATGACCCGTCCGTCTTGGGTGGCCCCACACGGCATGGCTTAGTTTCATTGAGTTAGACAAGGTGCGGTCCATGTGATCAGACTGGCTAGTTGTCTGATTGTGGTTTCAGTCTGTCTGCGCTCTGATGCCCTCTCTCAGTGCCTACCGCTTACCTGAGTTTCTCTTACCTTGGACGTGGCGTATCTCTTCACAGCTATTCCAGCAAAGCTGCTGCTCCTTACCTTGGATGTGGGGTAGCTCCTCTCAGCCACCCCTGTGCCGTCGCAGCTGCCACCCCTGCACCATCACAGCCACGAATTGTCTTTAACGACAACTTGGCCAAATTCCCTAATTCTCTGATCACTGTTGGTTATTAAAAGTTAAATCCCATTAAGATGTCAAACTCAGTTTCAATATAAATCACTTCTCCTCCATCTCCTCTCCTACCATTGATGGTATACGGAATCCTCGGGCGGCAGAAGTCACAAGTTTCCTGTGTCTCTGCTCTCTCCACTCTAGGGGAGGTCGTAAAGTCCAGGCTGATGATGACTCTGTCTGTTCCTTTCCTTAGACTTGCTAGACCTAACTCTTGTAGTCTGGAATAAGAAATCCCATCAAACTACTCAGTTTTTAGTGGTCAGGAGGTTCTCTGGTCCCCCTCTGTTTCTGTTGCTTTAAGGAGTCAAGAAGCCTCAGCTCTACCTACTCCAAACAGAGAAGAGAAGCAAGAGGCTCCCACCTGTGTTCCCTACAATGCTGAACATCAAGCAACCAGACTAGGATGAAGCAGTGAGAAACTCACCTCAGGCACAAACTTTAAGGAAATACCAAAAAAACTCAGTAATCAGATGAATAGTTTATTAATATAAATTTTTAAAAATCAAAATTAAGACAAACCAAATATCAAAATTTTAAATAATCATCAGGATTACTGATTTTTCCTTCTGCTTCAGGCTCCAATGCAGATTTAGTCATGTCCCACTTTTTGCAATCCCATGGACTGTAGTTCACCAGGCTCCTCTACCCATGGGATTGTCTCAGCAAGAATACTGGAAGAGGTTGTCAAGCTCTCTTCCAGGTGATCTTCCTGACCCAGGGATTAAACCTGCATCTCCTATGTCTCCTGCTTTGCAGAAAGATTCTTTATTGCTGAGTCACCGGGAAAGCCCTCGGGCTCCAATGTGTCACTGGAAATCTTGATTGTGACTGCCTCTGTCTCTCCCCTCTATAGGACTTCACCATGAACAGAAAAAGAGAGAGTTAGGTGGTAGCTGATAATACCAGGGTCAATTTTGCTTTCTCACTGTAAGCCCTGGGGAAGATACCTGGCTTGTAGCACTGATGGCCCCTTTCATAAAATAGGAAAACTAGCGCCTCATGATCCACAGCAGATGGTCTTACATTCTGGCCAATTTAAGGGTATTACCAAAAGCTCAGCAAGAGTTTTAAGGATAAAGAGACTCCAAAGAGTAACAAAAAGTACAGAATGCATGTTATTTTCTAAGTGTACATGGTACATTTTATAAATCTCCATATTCTGAATTCTAAAGAATCATTAAATTGCCNTAAGGGTATTACCAAAAGCTCAGCAAGAGTTTTAAGGATAAAGAGACTCCAAAGAGTAACAAAAAGTACAGAATGCATGTTATTTTCTAAGTGTACATGGTACAATTTATAAATCTCCATATTCTGAATTCTAAAGAATCATTAAATTGCCAAGGAAATATACACTGAAGATTTTTTAAAGTGCTAATATTCAGCAGTATTTGACCTACAAAAATGGAAATTTTACTTGGTCCAAGCAAATATATCCCATATACTACTTATTATCTGACCGTAATATTGTAATATGAGCGATCAATAACAAAAGGAAGACTTGAAAAATATTTCCAAATTTTTTAATACAATTTCTTTTGAAATTGTCTTCAGCAAGCTTGACTTGGACTAAGTAAATTAAAATCTACTATAAAACCTTTACAATAAAACCTTTTAAAGCTTAAAACATGTTTTAAGTTGGTTGGAGAGCAACCAACACAGACAGAACTTGAGATTCTGATTCCTTGAGAGAAGAGAAGAATTCTGAGTGAAATCCATAGTCACCTTTTTCTCCAGGGGCGTTTGTAAATATTTAGCACAAGGGAATAGAATACTAACAGAAAGTGGCAGTTTCAATGGTCTCAGAAGATAGATCTTGGAGTTTAAGACAGCTGAAAGAGCTGGGGCTGGAGGGGCAAAATCCTGAGAGAAGACAACAGGAAAGTTACTCTAAAAAGTCTTCATCAAAACTACACATGAGGTTTTGGCTAATTTCTAAAGCACACAGAGGGCATGACTCCAAATAACTATCAAGAAGCAGGAGCTAGAAGGACAAAGGGCTGAGCAGAGATTTTAGAAGAGTTGTACAATGGTCTGGGAAGACAGAGAAAGGAACTCAAGGCTACTAATATGAAATGCCCTGGTAAACATTCCAGGCTCTCAACTGAGCTACTGGAAAATCTTTATCCTAGGAGTAAAGACATCATTAATTACCCTAAATGTGAAGAGTTGAATCATTGGAAAGGACTCTGATGCTGGGAGGGACTGGGGGCAGGAGGAGAAGGGGACAACAGAGGATGAGATGGCTGGATGGNGTGTGGCATCTAGTTCTCTGACCAGGGATGCAACCCAGATCCCCTGCTGTGGGGGCATGAAGTCTTTGCCATCGGACCACCAGGGAAGTCCCTGGGATGCACTTACCTATGTTTCCCATTATGGTTTTAAACTTATTATATGAGGGAGACTTTTCCTTATACAATAAGGATGTAAATTACAGTAAGTCCCATGACTCTGAAGAACTAAACACAGAAAAAGTGAAAGTGAGAGTGAAGTCACTCAGTTGTGTCCAACTCTTTTCGACCCCATGGACTGGCTCCTCTGTCCATGAGATACACAGAAAAACTATACAAAAACGGTCTTAATGACCCAGATAACCACAATGGTTTGATCTTTCACCTAGAGCCAGACATCGTGGAGTGTGAAGTCAAGTGGGCCTTAGGAAGCAGCACAAGGAACAAAGCTAGTGGAGGTGATGGAATTCCAGCTGAGATATTTCAAATCCTCATAGATGATCCTGTGAAAGTGCTACGTGCAATATGCCAGCAAATTTGGAAAATCAGCAGTGGCTACAGGACTGGAAATGGTCAGTTTTCATTCCAATCCCAAAGACAGGCAATGCTAAAGAACGTTCAAACTACCACACAACTGCACTTGTTTCACACGCTAACAAAGTAATTTTGAAAATTCTCCAGAGAGGCTTCAACAGTATGTGAACCAAGAACTTCCAGATGTTCAAGCTGGATTTAGAAAAGGCAGAGGAACCAGAGATCAAATTGCTAACATCCACTGGGTCATAGAAAAAGCAAGAGAACTACAGAAAAATATCTACTTCTGCTTCATTGACTACACTAAAGCTTTTGACCATGTGGATCACAAACTGTGGAAAATTCTTGAAGAGACAGGAATACCAGATTACCTTACCTGTCTCCTGAGAAATCTGTATGCAAGTCAAGAAGCAACAGTTAGAACCGGACATGGAACAATGCACCGGGGTTCCAATTTGGGAAAAGAGTATATCAAGGCTGTATATTGTCACCCCGATTATTTAACTTATATGCAAAGCACATCATGTGAAATGCTGGACTGGATGAAGTGCAAGCTAGAATCAAGATTTCAGGGAGAAATATCAATAACCTCAGATATGTAGATGACACCACCCTTATGGCAGAAAGCAAAGAGGAACTAAAGAATCTCTTGATTATAGTGAAGGAGGAGAGTGAAAAAGCTGGCTTAAAGCTCAAAACTCAGAAAATGAAGATCATGGCATCTAGTCCCATTACTTCATGGCAAATAGATGGAGAAACAATGGAAACAGTGACAGACTTCATTGACTTGGGCTCCAAAATCACTGCAGATGGTGACTGCAGCTATGAAATTAAAAGATGCTTGCTCCTTGGAAGAAATGCTATGACAAACCTAGACAGCATGTTAAAAAGCAGAGACATAACTTTGCCAACAAAGGTCTGTCTGGTCAAAGCTATGGTTTTTCCAGGAGTCATCTTCAACTCCATATAGGGTTGGACCATAAAGAAAGTTGGGTGCTGAAGAATTGATGCTTTTGAACTGTGGTGTTGAGGACTCTTGAGAGTCCCTTGGAGTGCAAGGAGATCCAACCAGTCCATCCTAAAGGCAATCAGTCCTGAATATTCATTGGAAGGACTGATGCTGAAGCTGAAGCTCTAATACTGTGGCCACCTGATGTGAAGAACTGACTCATTGGAAAAGACTCTGATGCTGGGAAAGACTGAAGGCAGGAGAACGGGACAACAGAGGATGAGATGGTTGGATGGCACCACCAACTCGGTGGACGTGAGTTTAAGCAAGCTCTGGGAGATGGTAAAGGACACGGATGCCTGGCTGCAGTTCATGGGGTCCCAAAGAGTTGGACACGACTGAGTGACTGAACAAGAAATGTGACTCTGACATCCATTCAGAGTCTTAATTAGAAAGTTATCTTCTTTTCAAAACTTCAACCTTCATACAAAGATAATACTTATGCCCTACTCCCATCTCCTCAGCTCCTAGCTAGAGTGTGCTTAGAGGAAGCAGCACATGGCTTGTTCCTCTGCCCAGCACTCTGACCTTTTCTTGCTAATTGTAGTTTCCGGCCTCTACTGAAACATCAGAAGTTTGATGGGTGTCATTGTAAGGTGAGGGCTTCCCTGGTGGCTCAGATGGTGAAGAATCTGCCTGCAATGCAGGAGAGCAGGGTTCAATCCCTGGGTTGGGAAGATCCCCTGGAGAAGCAAATGGCAACACATTCCAGTATTCTTGCCTGGAAAATTCCATGGACAGAGGAGACTGAAAGGCTATAATGCATGGGATCAGAAAGAGTTGACACGACTGAGCGACTTTAAGAGTTCCTTCTCACTTGTAAGGTGATGTCTGATTCCTTAGGCCTGATAGACACTTAAATATCTTTGTCTCTTCATCTGGATTTTCTTGGTTTTATCAGAGACTCCCAGCTTTGTGGGTAGTCTCTTACTGCAGAAACGGCTTTGAAATCTGTGGGGCTCAATGCAAAATATAAAACATGCAGGGCTCTTTGTTAAAAAATGATTAAACATGTCAACACGGTGACTGCAGAGCACTAAACCCAGTGGGAGGCCTGCGCACAGGACAGGACACACAATTCCACTAAGCTGGGTGAATGGGCTCTGTTCCACTTCCTAGCTTCACATGCTCTGGCAATCTGGAGACCTCCAGTTTCCTTTCTGCTGAGACTCCATCACTCCTCTAGGTGGCTCTGCATGTCAGGACCTGAGATAATTGCGATGCCAGTCCAGCAGCTCAGGCGGCACCGCCCACTCCTGGACCCAACGAACTCCAGGACTGCTGCCCACCTCGCACCACAGCAACTCTTGAGTAAGATGGAGGGCATCTTGTAGCCAAACGTGCATTCCTAGCTACCGCTGGCATTCACCCACTGCTGACCGCTCTCTCCCAGAAGCAGGCAGTCACTTTCCAAACCATGACCAACTCTCTTCCCAGCAGGTGGAGAGCTGCAGTTTTCAAGGCACACATCAGACACCTGTCCATATGCTTCTGGACACGTGCCTGCAGGACCTCTGAGGCCACATATCACAGCCTCCCTCTCTGGTGGCACCGCCTTTCTCGCCTCGGGGGCATCTGTGTGTGTGTGGAAATGTGCCAGGGGGATGACAAGGGAGGCAACAGCTTTCTCCAGAAAGACTTCTTCACAGTCCTCCAACTCTACTCTCCTAATCTTTGTATACCTTCCTTATGGGTTAAGTCTTCTACCTGCTTCAGACATCTGTATCTTGATTTGGTATCTCTCTTCGAATCTAAGATATTTAATATCTTAGCAGAACCTTTCAGTTTAATAATCTATTCATATATTATCACACATAAAACAGCCTAATTTTCATATACACATCCTCCATACACTGCCAGCTATTTACCAGAGAAATACGACATCTCCTTACAATAACTGCTGGGTATCAAATCTTATAACAAGCAAATCAAATATGAACAGCACTTTGAAGTTTACAAAGGCATTTATGTTACTTTATTTGATATTCCTAACAACCTTAGGCAAAGTAGTTATTACCATCTCCACTGTTACCAAAAAAGTGAGGAGGGAGTTCTAGACAGCTTAATTGGCTGAAGTTTTCACAGGCAGAACCAAAGCTCCTAGAGAAAACACTGTTTGTGGTGGCAGCAGGGTGGGGGGATGGAGGCAGGTATACACGGGTATTACTAAACTGTAATCCAATCTCGTCATCTGAAAAATAGGATTCTTATGAATATTAATGAAGTTAATACATATAAAGCACTAGACCAGAACCTGGCACAGGCTAAGTGTTCTGTATGTTTGCTATTACTATTGCTGTTTTTATTTTATTCCAGGTCAGATTTAATTTCCCAGCATGAAGAACAAACAAACAAAAAAACACATCACTAAATAATTCTTATTAATGAACAAATTAATAAGTTAGACTAAAAGGGCTAAAAAAGAGTAAAAGGGCTATAACAAAAAATAAGTTAGACTGCTCCACACATTCAGGAACAGTTACAGATGCCACATGCTGCTTCCACAGAGACTTTTGTTAAATATAAGTATGAGATAAACAAAACAACATCTTCAGTGGTCCACAATTACCATTAACCACCATTTCTTTCCAGCCAAATTATCTCAAATTTGACCACCACTATTACCCGCCCATTCATTCAAAACTACTAGTGGAAGAGCTCCTATGTGTTAAGCAGAGCGTAAAGCAAACACAAGAACACAACATGGCCCCAACCTAAGGAGCTCTGAAATGTGCTCCATAGTAATAGCACCAAAGCTAAACACACTTCCTAAAGCTTGTATTTTTTTGCTAAAATGCCCAGTGAAAGCAAGTAAATAAAGTTGGCAATGGACTACTATGGCATAAGCAACAGTTCACTCAGTCCTGTCTAGGAAAATTTAATTTAAAAAAATGACATTTTATCTTTTAATTACAGAAGTAATATGCATATGATAAAAAATTAAAACACTAGCAAAGGACAGAAAATGAAAAATTCTCCTCCACCATTCCTTAAAGACCCCCTAATACCATTCTCCAAAGTAACTGCCAGTAAGTTTCTTTTGTATCTTTCCATATCTTTCTATGTGTCTTTTAACATGCACATGTACACAGTGTCTTTACAGATAAACATTCTCAAAACTATATACTACACATACATACACTCAAGTAGGATATCATATACACTTTTCTGGAGTTTGCTCCTCCAGACACCCACTTAAATATTTACCTTGAAGAGTTTNTCTTTTAACATGCACATGTACACAGTGTCTTTACAGATAAACATTCTCAAAACTATATACTACACATACATACACTCAAGTAGGATATCATATACACTTTTCTGGAGTTTGCTCCTCCAGACACCCACTTAAATATTTACCTTGAAGAGTTTATAAAACCTCTAGATTAATACACCTAACTTGGTATCAGAAAATATATCAAGTCAAAAATTATTAGGAATCCCTCTTACAGAATATCAAATTGAACTGAGAAATGACTGAAATGCTCATTATTGGCATCTTTTTTACTAACGGGTAGCTGGGTTAATTCTAACTTAAGTTACCAAGAAACAAAAATGTATATTCTGTCATAATTCAGCTTTTTAAGTTGCAATCTTTGTTTTTTCCTCCTAAATGATGGCAATGACCTGCTAGAGTCTATGAGTTTATGTTATGTTACTTTATGCCCATCAAGACCCCAAACACAAAGTCTACGAGGAGCCCACAGTAGAAGGTGATGAAACGATAGGAACTGAATGGAATATCACTAAGTAAAAAGCTTTTATTTTAAAGAAAAATAAAAGAAGCAGTTTTCCACATCATAACTATAACGACATCTTACCATGCAGACTTCCAATGCAAGCAGTGCTAGCCTCAACAGGCTCGAGAGCTTCCCACTCCAGCTGCCCTGCTGGGACGCTACCTGCAGGCTCTTCCTGTAACACATCTCTGCAGCACCCATCATGCCTTGGGACTGATATGTGTGTGCCAGCCACTGAGGAGTAGCAAGAGAAAAGGATGCAAAAGACTTTAGTNTGTACACAGTGTCTTTACAGATAAACATTCTCAAAACTATATACTACACATACATACACTCAAGTAGGATATCATATACACTTTTCTGGAGTTTGCTCCTCCAGACACCCACTTAAATATTTACCTTGAAGAGTTTATAAAACCTCTAGATTAATACACCTAACTTGGTATCAGAAAATATATCAAGTCAAAAATTATTAGGAATCCCTCTTACAGAATATCAAATTGAACTGAGAAATGACTGAAATGCTCATTATTGGCATCTTTTTCACTAACGGGTAGCTGGGTTAATTCTAACTTAAGTTACCAAGAAACAAAAATGTATATTCTGTCATAATTCAGCTTTTTAAGTTGCAATCTTTGTTTTTTCCTCCTAAATGATGGCAATGACCTGCTAGAGTCTATGAGTTTATGTTATGTTACTTTATGCCCATCAAGACCCCAAACACAAAGTCTACGAGGAGCCCACAGTAGAAGGTGATGAAACGATAGGAACTGAATGGAATATCACTAAGTAAAAAGCTTTTATTTTAAAGAAAAATAAAAGAAGCAGTTTTCCACATCATAACTATAACGACATCTTACCATGCAGACTTCCAATGCAAGCAGTGCTAGCCTCAACAGGCTCGAGAGCTTCCCACTCCAGCTGCCCTGCTGGGACGCTACCTGCAGGCTCTTCCTGTAACACATCTCTGCAGCACCCATCATGCCTTGGGACTGATATGTGTGTGCCAGCCACTGAGGAGTAGCAAGAGAAAAGGATGCAAAAGACTTTAGTCTACCTCCAGCAAAGTCAACAAACGTTGGAGTTAGAACTTTTAATTTAATTATTGATGAATTTTGTGCCCCCAAAACAAAAATCACAGGTTAAGAAAGGGGACAGCCCCATATAACCCAGCAATCCCACAACAGCATATACCCTGAGGAAACTGTAATTCAAAACAACAGGAGTACTCCACTGTTCATTGCAGCACTATCAGTATCCAGGACATGGAAGCAACCTAGGTGTCTATCAGCAGATGAATGGATAAAGACATTGTGGTACATATATACAATGGAATATTACTCAGCCATAAAAGGGAAGGAATTTGAGTCAGTTCTAGTGAGGTGGATGAACCTATAGTCTGTTAGAGTAAAATAAGTTAGAAACAGAAAAATACATATTGTGGAATCAAGAAAAATGGTACTGTTTAACCAATCTGCAGTGCAGGAATAGAGAACAGACTTATGAACATGGTGGGGCAGAGGGAAGGACAGGGTGGGATGAACTGAGAAAGTAGCATTGCAACATACATATTACTATATGTAAACTAGACAGCTAGTGGGAAGTCGCTGTATAACACAGGAGGCTCAACCTGGTGCTCTGTGACGACATAGAAGGCTGGGATGAGTTGGGAAGTGGGAGGGAGGTTCAAGAGAGAGAGGACATATGTATTGCCATCTTGCCCATTCCATTAGCAACAGCATACTGGCCACATCTAGTCTGAAGTCTTAAAAAGTCTCTCAAGATAGCAAGTCAGGAACAAAATCAAAACACACAATGATTGTTCATATGTGACAGATACATCATGTAAACACTAACCAAAAGTTCACATAACTGTATTAATTCCCAACAAAGTAGACTTCAAGACAAGAGATGTTAAGAGATAAACTGGGCTGTTTCATAATGATGAAAGAGTCAGTCAAAGGAAGATATACATTTGTATATCCCAATCACATAGAATTTATGAAGCAAAAACATAAATTTAAGAAGAAATAGACAAATCCAGAATCTGAATTGGAGACTTCAACACACCTATCTCAGCAATGATAACAAAAACAGACAAAAAAATAAAAAAATAAGTAAATAAGGATATAGAAGATTTACACATAATTAACCAACTTGACCAAACAAGGTTTAAGAAATTGAGATACTCTGTACAAATTTCTTGCAACTCACAAATGCTACGGAAACAAGAAATCTTAAAAGTCCTACATGTATTAAAGAAATTTAACATGAAATTTAAAAAGACACAAACTTTTCCATAAAGGAAATTCTTGGTCTGAATAGCTTCAATAGTGAATTCTTCCAAACAGTAAGGAAAATAAATGTCCTTACATTTATTTTTATAATTATATATGATAATTTATATGTAATAATTAATAAATATATCACTGTATAAGTATTTATTATATTTATTATTATAACACAAACTCTTTCAGAAAAATAAGGAAAAATGGAATAATAATAGANATGTCCTTACATTTATTTTTATAATTATATATGATAATTTATATGTAATAATTAATAAATATATCACTGTATAAGTATTTATTATATTTATTATTATAACACAAACTCTTTCAGAAAAATAAGGAAAAATGGAATAATAATAGAGATAGCAAAACCTACCAATGACCTTATGAGACTGAAAAATTACAGGCCAATCTCCCTCATGAATATAGGTATACACATTGTAAACAAACATTTAACAAGCTGACTCTAGCAATATGTAAAAGGAACAATACGTCATAACCAAGCAGGGCTTCTTCTAAGAACGAAAGGTTGGTTTAATATTTGAAAATCCATGCAATCTAGCATATTAACAGAATAAAGAAAAAGAACAATTCTCATAGATGGGTCCCCAAAATCTACTCATTCATGATAAAAAAACAAATCTCTCTTGACAAACTCAGAAAAGGATCTCCTTAATCTGAAAGATAAATTTGACAGCCATTTTAGAATCTGTTGCATGCATGAATGCTGAGTTGCTTCAGTGGTGTCCAACTCTTTGCAATCCTATGGAGTGTAGCCTGCCAGGTTCCTCTGTCCGTGGGATTCTCCAGGCAAGAACACTGGAGTGGGTTGCCGTGCCCCTCTCCAGGGCATCTTTCCAACCCCAGGATCAAACCTGCATCTCTTACAACTTGTGCATTGGCAAGCAGGTTCTTTACCGCTAGCACCACCTGGGAAGCCCTTAGAATCTGTTTAATGCCATAAAAACCTAAAGCAAATACTGTAGCCAAAATTATAAATGTTTTCTATCTGAGATAGAGAATAAGACCAGTATGTTCCCTTATCATCACTTCTGTTTAACAATGTATTTGAGACTCTAAACAGTGCAATGAGTCAAGAAAAATTTTAACTTAAAATTATTAGAAAGAAAAAGTAAAAATCATTCACAAAGGAAATATTGGTGTATACAGAAAACCCAAAACCATTTCAAAAGAATAAATCAGCAAGGCTGCTAGAAGGTCAAAATATAAATATCAACTGTATTTCTATGATCTTTTTAAAATTTTAAAACACTGCTGAGAGAAATTTAGAACTTAAATAATAAGGACTATAACAGCTCAGTTGGTAAAGAATCCACCTGCAATACAGGAGACCTGGCTTTGATTCCTGGGTTGGGAAGGTCCCCTGGAGAAGGAAATGGCAATCCATTCTAGTATTCTTGCCTGGAAAATCCCATGGACAGAGGAGCCTGGCAGTCCTACAGTCGCAGGAGTCGGACATGAATTAGCGACTAAACCACCACCCCTATAACACATTTATGAATAGAGAAACTCAATAGTAATACTTTGTTAATTTTCCCAAATTAAACTATAGATTTATTTAAACTACAAATTTATTGTTTATTATTTATTTAAACTATAGATTGAAATTCCAGTCAAGATCTCAGTTGGACTTTTGTTTCGTGGGGAGAGTAAGGGTAACTGACAATTTACAGGTAAACGCAAAAGACCTAAAATGATTGAGATAAACTTGAAGGAAAACAAAAAAGTTGGAGGTCTTAATATTTCCTCCACACATCAAAACAAACTATAAAGCTATAAGCAATAATAAACAAATAGAACAATGAAAAAGGAGAAAAAGAATAAAGAGCTCTAAAAAACACACATACCCAGTCACCTGATTTATAACAAAAGTATCATGACAATTCAGTGGAGGATATAATGGTCTTTTCAAAGGATGGTACTAGGACAATTACATANTGGATGTAACTTACAGTCAGCCTCTGTATTCATGGTTGCAGGACTGACCCAACCAGGGACTACTGAAAATTAGCCATGTATAACTGGACTCATGCAGTTCAGACCCATGCTGTTCAAGGGTCAACTGTAATCCAAATGTCTATCAACAGAAAAAGGGATATCTTACAGTATATTATTCATAAAAATCAAGTGAAAAAAACTATGGCTACATGAAACAACTAAATGAACTTCATGGACATGATGTTGAATGAAAGTAACCACATACAAAAAGATATTCCATATATATCAAGTTTAAAAACAGGCAAAATTAGACAGAAGTGATATAAGTCATAACAGTGGTTCTGCTGCCTCCTTTTTTTGACATGGGGGGGTCACAAAGGGAGAGGCATGGGGGAAGCCGCTAGGTTGCAGGAAGTCACAGAAATTATGATGCCCGGAGATGACAGAGGGCCAAAGAGGATAGCAGGTCAGATCTTAAATTGTTTGCAGTTATGGAGAAGTGGTAGCTAGGAGACCATGAACTGGAACTATTTCAGTATGGAACAGAAATCTCATCTGAGGTTTCAATTTTGTCTGAATCTAGCACAGGAAATAGTGGAGGACAGAAAAGCCTGGCGTGCTACAGCCCATGGGGGTGCAAGGAGTTGGACACAACTTAGTGATGGAACAACAAAGCACAGACTCTGAAGGTTCATGAGCCATTAGATGCAACTGTCATAGGGAGAGTTTGGCCATGGAATGTGGCATATTCTATAAAGCAGACACAGAAGTCTAATAGTGTGGAGGTGAAGAGTATGTAAAGCAAGGACTACTTAAAACCAATTAGTGATCTTCAACATGATCTTATTTCAACAATGTACCATTGCTTATATGGTACTTCCATTAAACTGTTGAACAGTGAATATTTACTGATATATTTTTAAAAGACTTCTACAGTAATTATGTTATCTAAAATTCCTCTCTCATGTTTCAGATGAAGACTCTGGAGCTGAAGTGGGTGTACCTGGACTAAAATCACATAACCAGTTAGTAGTAGATTAAAGTTGAAAATTTTTTGTTAGCAATTTGTGTTAATACCAGCAACCAAGTCCAATCTTTCAGCAGTAGAATACACATAAATGAAGACTCTGCAGATGCAGTTATACACCTGCCCTTCATGCAAGGTACACGAATTCCAAAATGGTAGTATAATTGAGGTGCCTATTCAGTAGGGATGTGGGCAGAATTTTGTTTCTAGAATCCTATTAATTCTTATTGCCTTTTATGGTCTCCTGCAGGGGCTTTACATGTACAGGATTTAATGGCCAGTTAGAAATACCTGACCTTAATTCCAAGGTGTCTTCGGTCCTGTACTGCTAGATAAAAAGACTAACACCACGCTTATCAAAGTGAAAGTGAAGTCACTCAGTCCTGTCCGACTCTTTGCGACGCCATGGACTACAGCCTACCAGGCTCCTCTGTCCACGGGATTTTCCAGGCAAGAGTACTGGAGTGGGGTGCCATTTCCTTCTCCAGGGGATCTTCCTGACCCAGGGATTGAACCTGGGTCTCCCACACTGAAAGCAAACGCTTTACCGTCTGAGCCACCAGGGATATGTTTATCATGCCTTGCAATGTTCCTTTTTTCCCTAAAATCATACATGATTGTGGAACTAACACATTTCTGGGCCAGATTAATTCAGAAACCAAGACAACTTGCCTTCAATTGTCAACAGTAGAAAACATCAGAGCATCTTGAGATATAACCTGACACTTGCTCAATATTCCACTATATTTAAACCTAAGTTCTTTCAAACCTTGGTGAGGTAAAATATTTTAAAAGCATAAAGGTAAGGTATAAAGTGGAGAAGGCAATGGCACCCCACTCCAGTACTTTTGCCTGGAAAATCCCATGGATGGAGGAGCCTGGAAGGCTGTAGTCCATGGGGTCGCTGAGGGTCGGACACGACTGAGCAACTTCACTTCCACTTTTCACTTTCATGGATTGGAGAAGGAAATGACAACCCACTCCAGTGTTTTTGCCTGGAGAATCCCAGGGACAGGGGAGCCTGGTGGGCTGCCGTCTGTGGGGTCACACAGAGTCGGACACTACTGAAGTGACTTAGCAGCAAGGTATAAAGTAGTGGCAGTGGATTTTAACAAATGATCATATGGCTCTCTGTCCTTATTTTTAGTTTATCCTGACAATCATTCTTTCTAGAATTAATTTATATGTGCTTCCCTGGTGGCTCAGCAGTAAAGAAGCTACATGCCAGTGCAGGAGATGTTGGTTTGATCCCTGGGTTGGGAAGATCCCACAGAGAAGGAAATGGTATCCTACACCAGTATTCTTGCCTGGGAAATCCCACGTACAGAGGGGACGGGCAGGATACAGTTCATGGGGTCACAAAAGAGTTGGATACACTTAGCAACTAAACAACAAAGGGGGAGGCCACTAGGTTGCAGGAACTACTCTATACCTTGATATGTGTGTGTTCAGTCGCTAAGCTGTATCAATTCTTTGTGACCCTACTGACCGTATCCTGCCTGGCTCCTCTGTTCATGGGATTCCCCAGGCAAGAATACTTGAGTGAGTTGTCATTTCCATCTCGAGGGATCTTCCTAACCCAGGAATCAAACCTGAGTCTCCTGCATCTCCTGCATTGGCAGATTCTTTACCACTAAGCCACCTGGGAAATCCCTACATCTTGATATAAGTAGTGGTTAAAAGTACTTACATATATAGCAAGATTTTTACATTCTATTCTTTGGGAAGTATATCATGGTATAAAAGAAAACACATATGTTATCTCTTAAGACTTTACTTACTGCATGATTTATCCTTTAATTGTTCCCTTTTAGTTTGACAAAGTGTTTTTCCCCTTGATAAAGAACATGAGACCATCAATATCCAGTTGACCTTAGAATTAAAGTATGCTAAGTCTCATATGGCAAATTTACCCTGAGAGGGGGAAAAAAGCACCATCTTTCTTCAAGGATTAGAGTAAAAAGGAAGCTTAATGTGTATAATCCAACTATTTTACACCATTATATAATCTTTTTAAGCAGGACATTAAAACGTTCATAGAACAAAAGATCAAATGAAGAACTGTAGTAAAACAAACTTCTGTAAAACCTGTGTCAAAAAGTCCCTTTGATACTGTCTCGGGACACAGAAAGAACTGTAACAAGTTGAGTAATATACATGCTTTTTGTATTTTAGTATCAATAAGAATAAAGTATGGAGATCCAACCAGTCCATTCTGAAGATCAGCCCTGGGATTTCTTTGGAAGGAATGATGCTAAAGCTGAAACTCCAGTACTTTGGCCACCTCATGCGAAGAGTTGACTCATTGGAAAGGACTCTGATGCTGGGAGGGGTTAGGGGCAGGAGGAGAAGGGGACGACAGAGGATGAGATGGCTGGATGGCATCACTGACTCGACGGACATGAGTTTGAGTGAACTCCGGGAGTTGGTGATGGACAGGGAGGCCTGGTGTGCTGCTATTCATGGGGTCGCAAAGAGTCGGGCACAACTGAGCGACTGAACTGAACTGAACTGAGTGATCATTATGTACTTGTCATTGTGGTAAGCAGAGCCAGCTAAAAGAGCTGACAGCTTAAGGATTCAGGCATCAATCCTGAAAATAACTATTTCTGAAGGCACTGAAAACCCATTAGCATCTTAGATACAGGTTACCTGTAAGGGAGCTAAGGAAAAGCGACACACATCGCCTCTAAAGGGAGAGCTAAGCACCACTACAGCAACCTTATGTTTGCAACACTGAGCTCTCTTCTATCAACTCCTTACAAAAGACATTATTTTCAACACTGTTTTAAATGGAAAGGTTTATAACCAGTGATTTTAAATGCTTTAAAGCCATGCAGCAGCAGATCCTTAATGAATAGTCAACTTCTTTAGTTTCTCTAACTATTGTGGTTAATGAGAGACATTAGCCACATATTAACTACTGTGTGAAAATGAGAGATACAGTGGGTTTAAAGGCAAGACAAAAATGGGGCACACCCTTGACCTCACTGAGCATCACAGAGCATTTAAATTCAGGACTCACATAACAAAAGAGAAAATTTACCTGCCAAGCTGGAACAGAGGTTGAGTTGGACATGACTGTTTTTTGCAGCTCTTCAAGTACAGTATCTGGGAGAGGTTTTCGTGACTCCAGGAGTGGTTTACATTGAACTTGTCTCAAGAGTAAGATAACAGCTGGTTGATCAGGGTTACTTTTTAAATTCTAAAAATCAAACCCCAAACAGAAATTCATGAAACAGGTTCTGAAATGTTAAATGTAAAAGGCAATTAA
Organism: Neotragus pygmaeus; assembly: GCA_006410875.1. NCBI lineage: Eukaryota > Metazoa > Chordata > Mammalia > Artiodactyla > Bovidae > Neotragus > Neotragus pygmaeus. The sequence continues at coordinate 1,321,010 of SJYV01038633.1, read as the reverse complement.
GCTATTCTCCATACTGAAAAAAAAACCCTGAATTTAACTTTTTCTTATTAAAAAATAACACCAAAAGTAAACACTAATCATCTTGGGATTATCAAACTCTATACTTCAATAAACTCTAAAATCAGGAATACTACTACTGTAGTTTATAAATTATCAATCTTCGATTCAGTATGTCCCTTTGACTTGGTTTATTCTTAGGTGATAGCCTGAAAAATTTAGGGTCTGCATATAAATAGCTGTGCTAAGAAAATATAAAATTAACAGTGAAGGCTAGTATTATCCCTTATTGGGAAGAAACTGTGTTATGTAAAGGGGGCTTCCCTGGTGACTCATAAGTAAAGAGCTGCAATGCCAGAGATTCAGGAGACACGTGTTTGATCCCTGGGTCAGAAAGGTCCCCTGGAGGAGGGCATGGCAACCTACTCCAGTATTCTTGCCTGAAGAATCCCCTGGACAGTGAAGCCTGGTGGGCTATAATCCATAGGGTTGCAAAGAGTTGGACATGACTGAAGCAACTGAGCATGCACATACTATGTAAGAAGGAAAGAGCTATAATTTTTTTCCTTTCTCAACATCTTAATAAAGATACACATTGTCCTTCCTCCAGGCACAGACTTCTTATACATATTTCCCTAAGCCATTTATTTATACTTTAAAACACATACATACAGACATAAAAGTATTATATGTATATATATTTATAAATGTATATGTTGTTTATATGTATATATGTATTATAATTATATATACAATATGTAATATGTATCCCCAATATACACATACAAGAAGTTAAGGCTACTTCTCCAAGCAAGTCCCTCCACTATTGTTTTAGACATATCTTTCTTTATTGTCTGTCCCTCAATAACCTAATTCTTTATCTTCTATTAGGTCATAGTTCTAAATGTCCTTATTTCTGAAAGGTATGTGATTGCTTTCTTCTAAGTAAGAGATTGGAACCTTAAAATGACGAGGAAAGGTTCTTACTTTCCATCAGAGAGAGTAAGAAGCAACTGCCAATTTACGCTCACTAAACATTCACTGTATTATACTAAACTGTCCTGAACCTAGATGAAATTTCTTAAATAAAAGAGATAATGTATGATTCTGCTTTTCAAAGAATTCAGGGACCAAAGGGATCTTCAAAGATCCATTCCTCTCTCTCTGTAAAATTCATAGTGATCTTTCAAAAAACATTTCTAGAAAAACAACACAATCTCCCAAGTAAATATTTATGAAAAAAAAAAAAAGGTGTTTTCAGGAAAAGTCATGTCTAAAACTCTCCTTATTCATTAAGTTATTTTTGAGTAGGTTTATAAAACTGATTTGTTCATTGAATAAATATTTATTGAGCCTCTACTATGGTTCAGGCAAAGTCTAAGAATTTATTCACAGAGACTACAATCCAGGTAGGGAAAAACTGATTACTCAATAACTTCAGTCACCCACTTAACAGTCCCCACAGTCATTCTATATGGTTCAGAACTTTGGGAAAATGCCAGGATGCTGGAAAACATAGCATTCTAAAGAGAGTAACTAGAAATCAAAAAGAAAATACTATTTCCATAAGAAATACCCCAAATAAATTCAACTTTGAGTCTCAAGAGTCAGACACATGTGAGCTTAAACAGCAAGTCTATCAATTTCTACCTGTGAACTCTTATGCAAATCAGTTACACTCTTTAAGCCTTAGTTTTCTCTTTTGTATAAATGGGGATAATAATGCCTAAATCACAGGATTGTTGTGAAGTTCAAATACAAACTGCTAAATGTATTAACTAGCCTATAGTAAGTACTCAGTTAATGCTGGGTATTATCTTCATTATCATCACCACCACCATCACAACCAAATGCTCTCTAAATAATGTGCACTCTACTTTTGAAGTTATGTTCCAAGTAGGATAAGAATTCATGAATCTCAATTCCATAAAAATACCTTTGTGCAGAGGGTTTCAGCTTCAGATATTCTTCCTGTGTCTATTAGACCAGTGACAGCTTGAGAGAGAGACCACCTTTCAAGAGACTGGTTGTAATTTTCAAAGACTTCTTTGTCTTTAACTACAATAAAACAAGTCAATGTTAAAACTTTTTTCTGCAGTTTATAATGTGTTCTCTGAGAAGTAATTATTAAGTATCACAATTAAATTTACCATGCAATACAACTTTTACACATACCACTGGAATATCACAGACTATCTCAACATGAGACAGGTTTCTGAAAAGTTTCATAGTAGGAATATTTGTGGCTGAATAACTTAAGACTTTTTATATTTGTGACTTACATGAAAAAAAAATCAGTCTTCAGTAAAACTGAAAATAATTCAATGAAAAAAGTAAAGATTTACTGCAATATAATTGACATGATAAACTGCACACATTCAAACTATAAATCTGATAACTTTTGACATAAGCATCCATCTATGAACTATCATGACTATCAAGATAATAAACGCATCCACCATCATGAATAGCTTGCTCCTACTCCTTGGTAATCCTTCCTGTCCCCAACCCACCTCTCCTCTTTCCCTCTGTCACCAGACAATCACTCATTATTTTCACTCACAATAGATCAGTTTGCATTTTCTGAAATTTCATATAAATGAAATCATAAACTGTAAACTCTTTGGCATGTTTCATAGCGTTTAACATGGTAAATTTTTTTTTTAGTTTATTTTTTTATTTTTTTTAATTAATTTATTTTTTTTACTTTATTCTACTTTACAATACCATAATGGCTGAGAGAATTCAGCACCACCAAACTAGCTCTACAACAAATGCCAAAGGATATTCTTTAGATAGGAAACACAAAAAGGGCGTATAAACCCAAACCCAAAACAATAAAGTAAATGGCAATGGGATCATACCTATCAATAATTACCTTAACATGGTAAATTTTTTATATTCATTTTCAAATATTAAAGCAACCTTGCATTCTTAGAATAAACCCCACTTGATCATGATGTAGTACTATCTTTTTTGTGTGTCACTGGATTTGAATTGTGAANCCTATCAATAATTACCTTAACATGGTAAATTTTTTATATTCATTTTCAAATATTAAAGCAACCTTGCATTCTTAGAATAAACCCCACTTGATCATGATGTAGTACTATCTTTTTTGTGTGTCACTGGATTTGAATTGTGAAAGTTTTGTTATAAATGTCTGCATCTGTAGTTCCATAGTTTGCTTCTAACGCCTTTCTCTAGTTTCAGTATTTAGGTAATGCTGACCTCATAGCTTGAACTGCAAGGAAATCCAACCAGTCCATTCTAAAGGAGATCAGCCCTGGGTGTTCTTTGGAGGGAATGATACTAAAGGTGAAACTCCAGTACTTTGGCCACCTCATGCAAAGAGTTGACTCATTGGAAAAGACTCTGATGNCCTCCCAGCATCAGGGTCTTTTCCAATGAGTCTACTCTTCACATGAGGTGGCCAAGGTATTGGAGTTTCAGTCTCAGCATCAGTCCTTCCAATCAACACCCAGGACTGGTCTCCTTTAGGATGGACTGGTTGGATCTCCTTGCAGTCCAAGGGACTCACAAGAGTCTTTTACATTCTCTAACTTATTAGATCATTTTTGTCTTTTTTTTTTTATCTTTTTTTAAGTAGATACATAGCTGATTTACAATGTTTTAGGTATACAAAGAAGTGATTCAGTTATACATATCTATATATGTGTGTGTATCTACAAACACACACACACACACACACATGTATATCTATATAAAAAACATATATATTCTTTTTTAGATTCTTTTCCATTATAGGTTATTACAAGTTATTAAAGGGTTTCCCTGGTGGCTCAGTGGTAAAGAATCTGCCTGCGATGCAGAAGATGCAGGAGACCCACATTTGATCCCCGGTTGGGGAAGATCCCCCAAAGGAGGGCATGGCAACCCACTCAGTATTCTTGCCTGGAGAATCCCATGGACAGAGGAGCTCGGTGGGGTACTGTCCAAGGGGTCGCAAAAGGTCAGACACAACTGAAGTGACTGAGCACACACACACAAGATATTAAATACAGCTGACCTGTGTTATAAGGCAGCTCCTTGTTTATCTACTTTATATAAGGCAGGTGCTTGTTGCTTATCTATATTATAGATATTTTATAGATAGCATGAGATTACTTTTGTCTTAAAATATTGGTCTATATTTTGCTATGTTTCCTTTAAGCAGTAAAAGCTCTTGCTTTTTTATCCAACCTCACAATCTGCCTTTTAACTGGGGTACTTAGACCATTTTTACTTAACTTGATTATTGATTTGGTTGGGTTTAACTCTATTGTGCTGTTGTTCTCTCTTTATTCAATGTTCTCTCTTCTTCCTTTCTTGGATTATTTTTTATACCCCATTTTTTTCTACTTCAGTGGCTTATTGCAAACTTATAACTATTTTTTTTAGTCTCTACTTTAAGGTTTAGAGTATTTATCGTCAACCTGTCACCATCTAACTTTAAGTACACTTGGACCTCTGTATCTGCAGATACGGAACCCATGGACAAGCAGAGTCAACTATTATACATCATTTTATATAAGAGTTGTGCATCAGTGGATTTTGATATCTGAGGGAGGTCATAGAACAAATCCCCCATGAATACTTACGGATGATTGTAATATTTTACCATTTATAGTATAAAACCTTTACAACAAAATACTTCCATTTTCTCCTCCTGGCCTCTGTGCTATTGTCGTATGTGCTTTAAAAAGCTAATTACATGTTAAAGAGATTTCTACCTGTGTCTTTTGTGGATCTGTTTCTATTGACTGATTTTTCTCCTCATCATGGGTGGTATTTTTCCGCTTGTTTGCATGCTTATCAAGTCTTACCTGGATACCAGACATTGTGAATTTTACCTTGCTGAATGCTGGATATTTCTTTTCCTATAATGTTCTTAAGCTTTGTTCTGAATGCAGATAAACTCCTTAAAAATGATTTGACCATTTTGTCTTGTTCTTAAGCTTTGTTAGATGAGAATATAATAGCCTTTCATGCAGGGCTAATTCTGCCTATTAGCTTTTGGCAATATCCTTCTGACTACTTTATCTTGAATGTATCATGTATTAAATGCTTTTTCAAACTTACTTGAAGCAGAAACAGCAGATAACAGTGCCAAGTATAAACCCATCCTCTTTGGCTGAGTGCCGCTCACTAGAGCCAGTATACCATCAGCATGACAAGCTGCCATCAGCCCAGCCCAGACAGCAGGATCACCTAGACATAAGAAATATAATTAGGAGGCTTGTCAGTATCAATATGCTGCTGGAAAACTACCAAAACTGAAAGTGAGAGTTTACAAACACCAAAAAATAAAATAACAAAATGTTATCTACAGAAAAGTTCTATTTTCTTAAAGAAAAACTAACTCATAAGACAAAATCCTATATTCATCCTTCAAGTTTTGCCATTTTTTCCAAACACATCAGAGAATAAGAAATATCCTATTAAACTCTTCTTCCACTGCCAGTTACATGAGTGGTGCCTAGAGTACTATGCCGTTGTGGAAAGGTTAATTACAGTCCCATTCATTGAATTCCAAGGACAAGTCTCAGTTGCGTTCATCACTCTGTCCCTATACTAAAGGCTCAGACATAGGAAAAGCAAGGTAACACAATTTCTCAGTTCTTAGGAAAAGTTTGAAGCAAAGGAAAACCTCAAGACAACTCCATTTTACCTATGTTCTAACAGCCAAACATGAAAGTCACTTTATCACTCCAAGTGAAGCAATTTTGATTATATATCCCTTCATTTATTTGATCTTTTTCTCCTTCCTTCACACCTTGATAGCAGCTTCAGGGCGGTGAGTTGAGAGGTAATAAAAGAGATTATGAGTACAGACTCTTTTCAAGAGTTAATTGTGAAAACAGAAAGCTGAACTCGGATTTGGAATTTAGGTTTTTTTAATTTGTTTGGTCTTTTATTTCACAAATCATATTTTACAGGTTAATATTTTCAGTCCGTTTGCCCTTAAAGAAAAAACAGATAATTTCAAAATCCTACAAGAGGTTCCAGTTAATAATACAGTCACTTAAACATACTCCTTAGCTCTAGATTTTAATTTTTTCTTATCTAACTGCCCTATCCAACATATACCTCCCATCAAATGTCTGAAGTAGATCTATTTCATTTATAGATTATATAAGAATCATTAGAAATGTTATGCAGACCAAAAATTTTTACAAAAAATTACGTAGTTACCTTGATATTACAAAATAGCTTCTGCCCAGATAATGACTACCTTATTTTAAATATCATAGAACATAATTAAATCCAGAATAAGAAAATGGGGGCCATTTCCTAGAATTTATGATGCGATCTGAATACTATATAATGAAAGGCACATGACTGAGTCTTAGGCCTGGGTTTTAGGTCTAACAATGCCACTAATTAACTGTGCAGCCACTTTTCCTTTGGAACACATACTTTTATAAAACAAGGCATCTAAATTAAATGACACCTCAGGTGCCCTCAGGTGTAATATTCTGTAATTTCAACTGAAGTGGACTCAATTTCTATATTTCTAAGATTAAATGAACAACTCATCCTATAGTACTGTATAGTTTAGATTTTGGGGGAAGGGATAGATATTAGCTGGAAGTAATTTCTCTTGCCATAAATATTTCAGAAGAATTGTTGTCTTCTCTTTTAGAAAGAACCAGCAACTCAAATTCCTTATGAAACAAAGCGATAATTATTATATATATATATATATATACACAAATATGTATACATATACACACACATATATATATTATACTAGAAATATAAAGTTTTTCATATACTTGGCTAAACATATCTTTTAATATCACAGAATCATTAATCTAATAGACATTGGATTTCTTTCCATTCAATTCTAAATTCTTGGAATTACATTTAAATTTCTGAAAAGATTCTTTGTAGTACCATCTATCAAAACTTTGTTTAACTAAAGATCAATAGAGCCTAGGTATACAGCCACTACACATAACTACAATTACATTCACTTTCCTGGGCAATCTCACCTTTCTTAAGTGTATCTCACTTACATAATCAAAGACTTACATCAATCATTCTAGATCCACAGTAAGAATTCTTGAGAGCAATTCTATACCTAATAACTTGCTTGAGAACACTTTTAAAAATCAGACACTTCCCTAACATGTAACACGGACAAAACCAAGTATTTAGGTTTCTTTTTATTCTATTTCAAAAATGAAAGAAAAAATAAACAAGGACAGGTCTACTTGTTTTATAAAATAATCTTTGAAGTTTAGTTATAAGCTTTAAAATTTACTGTGAAGATGACATCAAATCTGTTCTTTGTACACTGCTTCCCCACAGTCTCTGGCCAAAAGCAATAGCATTCTGATCAAACAAATGTTTGAAGTGCTCTGTTGGAATATATTGTTTAAAGCTATGTTTTATATTAAAAACAATATTTTGTAAAAATACACCCCATAACCCTACTTTGCCAGACTTTCTAGTTCTTTAAAGCATTTTTCCAGTAGTAGTAATGGAAGAATGCTGATGCCATTTATAGCAATTCCTTGGGCCTTTGTTGATCAATAGTACACATATAATTCTGGTTAGAACTGAGAAGAGGTTACTTCAGGTGAGGTCAGCACCCTGTCAGTTCTAACAGTTATAACAGAATACATATCTCCACTCTTCAAGAAACTAACTACACATGAAAGTAACTAAACATGTTTATTAAATAATTTAGTAGTTATAGATAAACCTCATTAAACCTGACTGGGTGGGAAAACAGACATAAAACTACTTCTTGAAAGTATATAATTCAGATTTTCAATAATGCTGCTGCTGCTAAGTCACTTCAGTCATGTCCGACTCTGTGCGACCCCATGGACTGCAGAATGGTTAATGATATATCTTTAAAGAGATATTCCTCTGAGCCTGCTTCAATAACTAATTATCTTTCAAGTACCAGTAGGTGAATGCAGATAATCAAATCATATGCAAGATCTTAAAATATTTTAAAATTCTCTCATTTCATAAAAGTACAAACTTGGCTTCACAAACGCAAGATGGACAGAATCCTATGCAATGAAATGGATTATATTATATTCACCTGGAGAAAGGAGAGCTGCCTTCTGAATGGTCTTTAGTGCAGTATTTTTCTCATCTTCTGCTGAATTGCTTCCCATAGCCAACTGATTTACTGCAGTGTACAGTAATGCCTTCTACATAAGAGAAAAAAAGAGTGTTAACCAATTCTCTTTACAGCTCCTTGACTTTCAAAGTGATGAAAAATAGTACTATACTGAATATGATGTGACCCCTGAGCTTAAGAAAAAAAATTACTCATTCATCAATAATATTTAACAAGTAAAACATTCCCCTGAATTGGGGCAAACTAACCTTTCCATGATTTGAGTCCAGAATATGAGCCACTTTTCCTGCCACTGCACCTCCCTATAATAGTAAACAAATGATTACTTAAATAAATGCATAAACTTTCATGAAAAAGTGAAAATTAAGACTGATAAAATCTTTACATTAAATCATTTGAAAGGTTCAATTTTATCACATTTATATTAACTTTTAAACTTCCTGAGAAAGTCAAAGTGTTAGTCACTCAATCGTATCCAACTCTTTGTGCCCTCATGGACTGTAGCCCGCCAGGCTCCTCTGTTCATGGGATTCTCCAGGCAAGAATACTGGAGTGGGTTGCCATTTCCTTTTCCAAAGGATCTTTCCGACCCAGGGATTGAACCCAGGTCTCCCTCATTGCAGGCAGACTCTTTACCCACTGAGCCACCAGGGAAGCCTTTAAGCTCCCTAAGCACCAACTTGGAGAAGGCAATGGCACCCCACTCCAGTACACTTGCCTGGAAAATCCCATGGACGGAGGAGCCTGGTGGGCTGCAGTCCATGAGGTCGATAAGAGTCGGACACGACTGAGCGACTTCACTTTCACTTTTCACTTTCATGCATTGGAGAAGGAAATGGAAACCCACTCCAGTGTTCTTGCCTGGAGAATCCCAGGGACGGGGGAGCCTGGTGGGCTGCCATCTATGGGGTCGCACAGAGTCGGACACGACTGAAGCGACTTAGCAGCAAGCACCAACTTAAATCCACTGTTTCAAAAAAACAGTTTAATATTTTTATAAAGGAAAATCTTTTGTACTATGAGAATTTCAACTCTGCTCTTTTACAATTTTCATTAAAGGTATAAGAATTACACGATTTCACAGTGGTAACAAACAAACATACAATTTTCTAACAGTATACAAGATTGTGAAGCAAAGACTCAAAGGAGATTCCACAAAACTTATTTTAAGATAAACTAATATAACTTTATTCCAAGAAAACATAATATTTTTGAGACATCTATAGACCCTAGGAAAATAGATAATTAAAGTTCAGAGCATCATGAAACTCATCACTGCCTCAATAATCTACTCAATACTAAAAATAAGGAAAATCTATGCAGCATCCTAGGTTTCATAAAGTTGGTTTGAAATTCTTAATTTTTAAAAATTCAATGAGATGTTTCACCTGGTAAAGAAAGTAAGTTGTAGAATGACTTCATTTTAAATTAGAAGCATACTTCTAATGTATACTTCATTTTACATCATTAAGTATATCACAAATTTTTTAAAACTGTATTTAGCAAATAAAGAAAGCTAAAAATAAACTTTTAAAAAACATGTCAATATAAAACAAATAGAAGATGAATTTAAAAAAAAAGAAGGTTCACAAGTAAGGTCTGAAATGATTCATCACCACAACTACTAACTGTGATTTTGCTCAAGTTATTGAATCTTTATATCTCAAGTACCCTCCTCTACAAAATGAACTTAATTCCAGCTACTTCATAATGCTTTTGCGATTAAATGACAAGACAGATAAAAATGCCAAGTACAGTAGTTAGCATATAAATGCTTCATTCCAGAGTCTAATGATAGTCTTTCAGGTTCTTGGAACAAAACATTCACTGAAAATAACAAACTGTAGGATAAAACTTTGCTACTCAAAGTGTGGCTTGTATACCGGCAGAAGGTTCTCTGGAAGGCTGTCAGAAATGAAGAATATCAGGTCTATCGAATTAGGTTTAAACAAAATTATGGGGTAATTTCATTTCACATTAAAGTTTAATAAGCACTGGGATAAAATATAACAAGCATGTATTCTTAAAAGCACTGGCTAGCTGACAAGATATTAAGGACTTTTCAAGCCAAAACTAAAAGGGAAAACTGAAATCCACAGAAGTATAAGTGAAAGAAGTCAGTTTGCAGTTCCTAAAAAATTTTAATTTTCAGTTTGAAGGACTTGTGGGTGAGAAATCAGAGCCCAGGACTCACACAAGAAGCAAGTATATAGGAAACCTGCATCAAAATAAGCTGAGATTCCCCTACTCCTGGCCAAGGAGCTACACACTCAGATTTAAGGTGAATCCGACCTAGACCAGGATTCAAATGACCCTGAAAACCCAGGCACACAGTAGCCTGTATGGTCCAGAAAGCTCAAGCTATAAACTTTCTTTAAGGTGGTTCCAGATTGGTGGAGCTCCCAAGTACTGGCATTAAAAAGTACAACTTCTTTCTATAGAAAGGTAACTTAATATTAGGCCTCAAATTATTTCCACAAACAATCTTCAAGTTTACACAGTAATCAACAAACAACGCCAGTATGAAAACCAATAGAAATAACAAACAAAAACAGATGTACACAGACTTCAGATATTGGAATTACTAGATGTAGTAAATGTTAAAAAAACAGTGGGTACTACTATAATGTTTACTAACTAGTTATGTAAAGTATAAAAGACCATATTAACCATAAAAGTTAACAAAATATTTTATTGACTCCTGAAAATACCTTGCTGTTATGAACTAACAGTGAAAATCCCTTTTATGGAACATCAGTGACTTCATATTTAGCCTTATACTTTTAGACATAAGCACTGTTCTAGTTGTGATTTTATTATCTTTAAGAAACTTAAAATTATTTGGAGGTATTCTACTCCTTGGAAGAAAAGTTATGATCAACCTATATAGCATATTTAAAAGCAGAGACATTATTTTGTCAACAAAGGTCCGTCTAGTCAAGACTATGGTTTTTCCAGTGGTCATGTATGGATATGAGAGTTGGACTGTGAAGAAGGCTGAGCGCTGAAGAATTGATGCTTTTGAACTGTGGTGTTGGAGAAGACTCTTGAGAGTCCCTTGGACTGCAAGGAGATCCAACCAGTCCATTTTGAAGGAGATCAGCCCTAGGGGGATTTCTTTGGAGGGAATGATGCTGGAGCTGAAACTCCAGTACTTTGGCCACCTCATGCGAACAGTTGATTCACTGGAAAAGACTCTGATGCTGGGAGGGACTGGGGGCAGGAGGAGAAGGGGACGACAGAGGATGAGATGGCTGGATGGCATCACTGACTCGATGGACGTGAGTTTGAGTGAACTCCGGGAGTTGGTGATGGACAGGGGGGCATGGCGTGCTGCAAGTCATGGGGTCACAAATTGTCAGACACGACTGAGCACCTGAAGTGGACTGAACTGAAACACAATAGCAATGCTTCCGAACTATGAGCTGTGCTTAGTCGATCAGTTGTGTCCAACTCTTTAAGAGCCCATGGACTGTAGCCCACCAGGCTCCTCTGTCCATTGGGATTCTCCAGGCAAGAGTACTGGAGTGGGTTGCCATGCCCTCTTCCAGGGGATCTTCCCAACCCAGGTCTCCCGAATTACAGGCGGATTCTTTATTGTCTGAGCCACCAGGGAAGCCCAACTTAATCTATATACATTCAAAAAAATCCACCTCCTTCTTTGTATATTCTATAACACCCCAGCAGCACAATAGTACATGGAAGAAACTCAGTGTACTACTTGCTGAGTAACTAAGGAACAACTTCATTAAATAACAGAACTCCCTCGCTGTATTAATTATTTTCCAGAATGATAACAGCAATACTTTAAAATTACATATTACAAAATAAGCTACTTTACCTTTGGTCAGATGTTAGAACGTCACTCACCTTTGCATTTCGTTGAGTGTACTGGGCAACCACTCGGGACAACAGGGACCAAAGAGCAGGATCAGCTGGGTTCCTGCAACAATCATCAAAAGCAGAGGGCTTAGAGACAGGAGTTACTCTAACCACAAGAAGTCCAAAAAAAAAAAAAAATCAACATTTTATTTAGTACCTAAGTTAAAAATCTTGTAAACATCTAAAACAAGTTCAAATTAATTGTCCACATGTGGTTGGAAGTGGCTGAATTTTTAGAAAGAATATTTTAGCCCTTTATTAAAATAAGAAAGAAAAATCAGCAATGTGATAAATACAGAGCCATAAGATCCAATCAGGAAAGTTTAAAGAAATTTAATATGTCACGTTCAAAGAAAACACAGAGATCAGAATTATGGAAGGAAATAAACTACAGATATAACACTTTTCTGTTGAAAATAAAACAAATAACCACTATGACTAATGATAACAGCTTTCTACTTTCCAAATTTTGAATATATTAATGAATTCTGAGTGGCCAAAAAATTCCTACAACCATTAAACTGAACAGTATCAAATAATAAACTGACAATATCACCAATGAGAGTTTGTAAGGATTTTCATACAAAAAAAGATTTGGGCCTTACTCTGAATAAAGGAAAATATTCTGTTCTTTTTTATCAAGTGAATTTTGTATTTAAATCACTAGACATGAAAAAATTGTCAATTACCTGGTCCTATATATAGTTTCATAAAACCACAACCTGGTTTCCAAATATACACAATTACCTCATTGTATAATCTTAATCAGGAAGATCCCCTGGAGGAGGGCATGACAACCCACTCTAGTATTCTTGTCCAGAGAATCCCATGGACAGAGGAGCCTGATGGGCTACAGTCCATGGGGTCGCAAAGAGTCAGACACGACTGAAGTGACTTAGCATACACGCAAATAATCTTAATAAGGTCTAAATAGCAAAGACAATCTCATCAAGGACAACTGGACACCAAGTGTAGAACTTACCTGTGAACAGCTTTGGCTGCTTGTCTCTGCACTGCCACACTGCGGCCTTGCAGGGCACAGACAGCTGAGGTCAGAAGGCTCCTCTGATAATCACTGTTCTGTTTGCTGTGCTTCAGTAACTCATTAAGTGCAGCCTTTGACAGCGTAGCATCCTGCATTGCCAATCCAAGAGCACACAGGGCTTGAAGGCTTTCCGTTGTTGGTTCCTTTAAGATAGAGCTGTAAACACATTTTTAATTGCCTATTAGCCGTGAGTACAATAGCCTGTAGCTATTAGAACACACTGAACCGCAGAAAAAAGTGTACTTATAGATTCACCAAACTATGGCCCAGCTCTATGATAAATATAAAACTAAGTTCCATGGTTTCTAGGAACCGTAACTTCTCTGAATTTCTGAAGCAGTTAGAAGGTACCAAGGGCCTTCATAGAGCATCAGTAGCCTTTCTGGTCATTTTATCTACGTTTAGAAACACAGCATAGTCTCTTTGGGTTCACAGTTTTAGGTAAATAAAATAATTTTGCTAAAATATTTTGGTTTCAGTAAAATCCTAAAAGGTATGAATAATAAAGAAAAATCCTTAATCTAAGATCTGATTTTTATCATTTTCAAAAACATTCTGTCTTACTGCTCTGTGGTATTTGAAACCACAGCTAGTATATATAAGTACAAATACAACCTATATCCACCATATTCCAAGTGAGCATATTTATAATTGAAGGAGAATTTAAATTGAGTATGTAACCATCCAATTTTTTTTTTCAACTGTGAAATTTTATGAAGGTAAAAGTCACTAATGTTAGGAATCCTTATTAATTTAAATGAAGAAAACAAGCTCTTTATAAACTTAATAGAACTTCTAATAATAATTATGAATGTGTACTGTAACAAAACAAAGGAATTTTGAAAAATCTGTTAAACAAAATTCATTAAAATATAATAGAATTACTTATAACATTACAAAATATCACACACCTACCACTATGTCCTTCTATTGTTGGGGTGGGAGGATAAATTGTTTGGAATCTGACAAACAGATACAAAATCATGAATTTTCATGGGCAACTCTGGATTAAACTTAAAGAATCTACAGGAACTCTTTTTACCATAAAGGTTAATGGAGGCATCCGAATATGGAATAGTATCATTTGGCAAGTCATTTCCATCAATACAAATAACCCAAACTGTAAGTTGGACATCAAGGAGATCAAACCAGTCCATCTTAAAGGAAATCAGTCCTGAATATTCATTGGAAGGACTGATGCTGAAGCTGAAGCTCCAGTACTTTGGCTACCTGATGCAAAGAGCTGACTCATTGGAAAAGACCCTGATGCTAGGAAAGATTGAAGGTGGGAGGAGAAGGGGACAACAGAGAATGAGATGGTTGGATGGCATCACTAATGCAATGGGCATGAACATGGGCAAACTCCGGGAGATGGTGAGGGACGGAGAGGACTGGTGTGCTGCAGTCCACGGGGTTGCAAAGAGCCAGACTCAACTAGGCGACCAAACGACAACTAACATCAAAAGAAGACATTCTAATCTGTGTCTTGGTTCAAAAGGGAAAACCCCTACCTACTTTAATATTTATTAATGTAAAAAATCTAAATTATTACTGGAATGACTACATCCCATTAGGCTCACCTGTGCTGAATGCACAGTACCTGCAAGCTGTCCTGTGCCAAGTGCTATGGACTTTACATGTAATTATTTATATCAGAAATTCTATGATGCTGGTAATCAGATTTTTTCCCCTTATATATTGAATTTATGCCTATTCCCCTTAAGCACCTGGGACACTGCTTAGTTCCCAACATATGAATGCTGAACAAGATCAATAAAGAACAGGAATCCTAATTTTTCACAGAATGTCAGTCAGAGAACAGAATCCAAGGGGCAGGAAAGGAAGCAGTCTGAAAGATGACACACGGAGAACCAAAAAGAAAGAAACACAGATCATATAAACTACTTAGTCAGGGATTCAGTAACACAATAAAAAGAAGGGAAAGGCCTTCTCTCACAAGAGAATGAGAAAAGAATAAGATAATATTCTATTATTTTTCTCTACTTCCTCCAATGTTCAAAATGGTTTTGGTTACTGTTTTAAATAGTAACCCAATATTAATCTGAGTGAAAATCAGTAAGTCATGTCCAGCTCTTTGCGATCCCATGGACTGTACACTCCATGGAATTCTTCAGGCCAAAATACTGGAGTGGGTACCCATTCCCTTCTCCAGAGGATCTTCTCCACCCAGGGTTCAAAGCCAGGTCTTCTGCATCACAGGTGGATTCTTTACCAACTGAGCCACCAGGGAAGCCCAAGATTAATCTAATCATATCTAATTTGGGGTTACTTTTGCTCTTGATAATATGCAGCAATATATTAGCATCTATGATTCTTTAGGGGGCTTCCTAGGTGGTAAAGAACATGTCTGCTAATGCAGGAGACATAAGACATGCAGGTTCAATCCCTGGGTTGTGAAGATCCCTTGGAGGAAGGCATGGCAACCCACTGCAGTATTCTTGCCTGGAGAATCCCACAGACAGAGGAGCCTGGCAAGCTACAGTCCATGGGGTCCGAAGAGTTGGACATGACTGAAGCAACTTAGAACACACATAGTTCTTTTTCCCAAGCTATTTGCAAATTTGGATCTTCTGAACATGAGTGTATTCATGTAAAGTGACAAGATTTTTAAAATTCTGATTGGTTTTCTCAAAATAGCTAAGAGAAGGAGAATGAATTGCTATTACTTTAATCAGGATAAGACAAAAGTATCACAATGAATAAACAAAAACAAAGCTTATCCTATAAGAAGTCATCTTGACCTAGTTACCATCTAATCACTGTCCCCCTACCTTTGTAGGGGGGCATAATTTGGAGATGCATGAAGGCACTCTTTTGGTTTTCACAACTAATGAAGAAAGCAATTAGTGTGATAGGAAACAGGGATGTGATCTTCCTACAAGGGGTGGAAAATTTCTATACTATGAAGATCTGCACCACTAAAAACGCCAATAGAGCACTCACTGATAACCACTGGCCAACAGAATACATTAGTCATCTACTGCTTTTTAAGGAATTAAGGTTAACGTTCTCAAAAAAATTTTCAAAAAGTACCTTATAAACAACCACATATATCAGAAACTACTACTTTATTAAATTATCCCCAAAATACAGAAATAGTTACAAGTTATACTGGTATATATACTTTCTTTAGACTTAACTTTAAATTAACTTTGAGTATTGTAAAGTTAAATTAAAAAAAAAATAAATAAATAAATTTATTAAAAATAAATAAATTAACTTTATGAGGTTAACTTGAAAAGAGAAGAGAAAAAACAATCTCTTTGGGAACCCACTAGGCTGAAAACAAGCCAGTTATGACTGCCTTCATTAAAATTTTATAATCCTAAGAGAACAGCTGATCAATTACTGTTTTAAAAAAATAAATAATATACACAGAGTACAGAATGGTTTTCAAGAACTGAATGAATTCAGAATTAAGAATGAAGCTAACCAGGTGAGTCTGATCCCTTCTGTTCACCAAAAAGTTCGTAAAACATTAAGAAATTCATTTTACGTTGCTTCCAATTTTAACCCAATATTTTTAAGTATCTGGTCATTTGAGTGTTGATGTTGACTATACATACCATTTGAATAGCAATGTCTTGGCTACGTCCATTTTTCCTTGTTTATACTCTGCTATTGCCAGAGCCGTTAAGATATGAGCTTTGTCTTGCTCTGATTCAACAATAGCCAAGGCTCTCTCATACGCTGTTACACAGAATTGGAAACAAAAACAAAACAATATAAAAGCAATCCTGAATGACAAATGATGAGATTTTTCCTTTCCTAATCCTATTTTTTTTAAATGGTCTAACTAAAATTACATCTTCTTATGTCCTTGATCTCAAGTGAACAGAATAAAAATTTATAATAATCTAACTTGGTTTAACTGTTCCAAGGTGATTCTGGGAATATCATTAAGATTATCATGTGATATTCCTCAATTTTCATCTTTAGAATCTATAGGCAAGTCTGAGTCACTATCTTCAAAAGAAGTGGAGGCCTACAAGCATTGAGATATCACCAAAATTTCCATGAAGAAACAAGCAACTCTATAAACAGTTCTTACAATGAGCTGCACACACACATAGGCTGGGCCCATACATGGGAAAATGCACTCAAGGAGCATTTTTGGAGAAACCAAAATATTAATATATTATCACAAATAATGTTTGAGCTCTTTGTTTACCAGAAAAGTACACAGAAACACTGTGGAGTGGTAAGTACTTGCTTTCAGTGAAAGTTACTCAGTCGTGTCTGACTCTTTGCAACCCCATGGACCAGTCCATGGAATTCTCCAGGCCAGAATACTGGAGTGGGTAGCCTTTCCCTTCCCCAGGCGATCTTCCCAACCCAGGAATCGAACCCAGGTCTCCTGTATTGCAAGCAGATTCTTTACTAGCTGAGCCACCAGAGAAGCCCAAGAAAACTGGAGTGGGTAGCCTATTCCTACTTCAGGGGATCTTTCCGACCCAGGAATCGAATCGCACTGCAGGTGGATTCTTTACCAACTCAGCTATCAGGGAAGGCCATTTGTGATCTTGGGTCTCAGTTTCCTCATCTAAATAATAAAGGTAACATTCAGTTCATAACACTGCTAAAAGAACTATTCACCATCATGTACTAAATGAAGGAACAGATTAAAAGTACCTATTATCATAGCTCTTGTCAGATTTTTAATAAACACTACAGTCCTGACCAACATCTTAGTATTACACCTTTCTGTGTATAAGCTCATTATGATTCAAATTCTCAGCTCTGGAAAAGCAGGATGTATCCTTAAGCTTTACACAACATACTTACCTTTGCTGCTCTCCTTATACAGACCCTTCATAAATAAAGCTAATGCAAAACCTATGATGTCTTCTAACTCCTCAAGGGGTGTTGACTTAAAAGCCTGGATAGCTTTATCATATTCACCAATGGAACTAAGAAGCAAAACATAACTTACTTTTAATATCAAAAATCATTTTGGCTTATATCATCAAAATACAGAAATATAATTATACTAAGGTTCTTTTAACAACTTAACCTACTTCATCTCTCAGTGTTAAAGCTGCAGAAAAGACATTAAAATAGAAGGCATATCACTTATTTCAAATAGGATATACCAGAGGGATTTAACTTCACACTTTGCTTCTTTTAAATTATATGTGAAAATGAACAGCTCTGCTGAACTACAACTGGTCTATTTTTTTTTTTAATAAACTTGATTCAACTCTCAAGTTATAAAAATAATTTCCAGTTGACCTTTACAATAATTTTTAAGCTTAATACATTAGCTAAAAATTACCCTGTGACCATGGGTTTAGCATCTTTGAAAAGCTTAGCAAGTCATAATCAAGCCCAGCCTTTGTATAAACTGCACACCCATTTTTTTTGAAGGGCATATAGATATACTAAAATTCCACAGACAAAATCAAACATTATCTTCTCTGTATTTAATATGAATTAAAGTAAAAACTGAAACATATAGAATGCCTTTTAATAACAACAACAAAAAAACCTTTTGTTTATTTAAAAATAAAGAGATGTTGCCACCACCTGGAATAGACACACTGTACCTTTGAGACTCTTATTTCTGGTATGTATCAGTATGTTCAGAAGCTTGCTTCTATTTTTAACCTGTTTTTGGAAATCTTTTTAATCTTGGAAGAGTGGCTGGGAGTTAAAAATATGGGCAATATTTGCTTCTAAAATTAATTTATGAAGGTAAAAGAATTTAAAAATCAAATGGAAATTTTGACAAATACTTAATGAAGGGAAGATTACCTTAGATGTGTATGGATACACACATGTATTTTTTAAAGTATTTTTTTTAATGAACACTATCTTCAAACATTTGATTACTTTTGTAGAGAAAAGACTGGAGGACACAAGGGCTTCAACTTTATTTGTAACTTTTTTTCTTTTTAAGGAAACCTGAAGCCTATCAACAGAACTTTAAGATCTGTTCTATCTGAAGGGTAACTAACTGTTTACCGAATTATGCTCCATACTCTTTACTGTATTTTGCATGTTTAATATATTTCATAATAAAAACAAGTTTAAAAGAAATCAGATGACCTATTTTTAATGGGAGGTATAAATTTTCTTCTAAAATAGTTACATTATATGAAACATCTAAGTAAAGCAAACAGATACTTTGTTCCATATAGCTTCTAACAACAAAATCTTGGAAGTGACAGTTCTATCAACTACTAAACACACAGTTTAAAGGAATTAAAAGGAAAAACAATCAAAAAAGGGAAATTTTTCTATCTGCAGATACCAGATATGATTCAGTTACACGGTTATAAAAGAACTGGCTACCTCTAATTTTTATTGTGTAGCTCCTTAAAAAGATGTAGGTATAATACCAAAATACCAAACTATAGGTCTAATAAATAAGGTGTTTCAAACAGGAACATTCAATTTTGGGGCAGCTCTCAATTTGAAGTGAGTCTCCTTAACTTGAGCCCAAAACCATCCTCCCATTAACACTCCTATTGTCCAGACCTAGTTCTATCCTCTGAAACAACTGGTTTCCTACCTTTTAAAAAAATCTTTTTTGAAGTCAGAAGTCACTGAGAATCTCAAGAAAATTATATTGCTCCCTCGCCATCCTCAAAATGCATACACACGAATTTTTGTGTACTATCTCAAAAGGGTTTCTGGATCCTTAATCCCACTCCCAGTTTAAGAACAGACATCAAATCAGAATAAATAGAATCCACTTTCAATTAACTAGCCTTCTGCCATCAGAAAGAGTAACTGCCTCTTCTGTCTAGCTCACAACCCTCAGTTCTGAAGCTGCTCCTCCCAAAGGACACTGAGGCTGGGACTGGAAACTGTCAACACAGCTTGGGACGGTAAGAGTGATGCGCCCTGGGCGGATGTCATCACTGTGCTCATTCACACTCGTCCCGCTCTTCTGGAGACTGGACATCACTCAATAGCTCCACAGCCTTCACCAGAAAAACCTAACAGATTCACAAAATCAATGGGGAAAAATATGCTTACCATAATAATCTGCCATGATTTCTTACTGTAACATAATAAGCATCTCGGTCTTCTGCAGTCTGTAACAACAAAATTGCCCTTTAAAAAAAGGACAAAGCATTTAAAATTATCTACGTGCAATAGCATTCTTTCACTCTTCCTCCTTAACCTATAGATTTTTGCTTTAATTATTTAACTAGTTCCATAATAGCTTATTTATATTTTATTAAATTGGTACCATAAAAGCACTTAATAGATTTTAGACTGTTAAGAAAATAATAAAGTGGCCTCTTGATATGTGAAATCACTTACCATACTTGAGTTTTAAATATTCCAAAAAATTTAATCCAAACGTGGGAAACAACTGTGTCGGTGTTTTAAAGTTTTGACACGTTTGAAGTACATGGAATTTGATGTACACAGTACACTCTTAAAATTATTTATATGCTAGCAATTCGAGGTAGGGACTTAGGAAACTGAGTGCTTTCATGGGCCTTTACCCGTTACATACAGAAAGACATTCAGGCAACTCTGAATTCAGAGAAGGGAATGAGTCATCAGGAGTCCTGAGAGGTTTAGAATAGTACAACATGCTGACAGCCCATTTCCCTTCTCATGCTGAGTCTCCTTTGGGCAAGCAGGAAAGTGTCTCAACAACTATAGGAGTTGGGTATTTAATACTACTTTCTTTTTTCTTCTGTTTTTCTGTTTAAAGACTAGCCAGGGAGAAATATCCAAGAAAAACTTTTAATGCCTTTGACATTACATGAAAAACAAGGCTGCTGCTGCTGCTAAGTCGCTTCAGTCATGTCTGACTCTGTGTGACCCCACAGATGGCAGCCCACCAGGCTCCCCCGTCCCTGGGATTCTCCAGGCAAGAATACTGGGGTGGGTTGCCATTTCCTTCTCCAATGCATGAAAGTGAAAAGTGAAAGGGAAGTTGCTCAGTCGTGTCCAACTCTTAGTGACCCCATGGACTGCAGCCTACCAGGCTCCTCCGGCCATGGTATTCTCCAGGCAAGAGTACTGGAGTGGGTTGCCAGTGCCTTCTCCGGAAAAACAAGGCAGTATTATAGAAATAGTAAACTACCTGTCATAGTAAAAACTATACCTGCAGTTATATTTAATACCTAATTTGTAATTTCAAGTCACAAACACTTGTTTAAGGCAGAAAACAAGAGTGGTAATAAGAATGAGTGGTGTATATCCAGGTGAAGTGGAGTGAAAGTCACTCAGTCGTGTCCGACTCTTTGTGATCCCATGGACTATACAGTCCATGGAATTCTCCAGGCCAGAATACTGGAGTGTAGCCTTTCCTTTCTCCAGAGGATCTTCCCAACCCAGGGATTAAACCCAGGCCTCCCACATTGCAAACATATTCTTTAACAACTGAGCCACAAGGGAAGCCCAAGAATACTGGAGTGGGTAGCTTATCNGGCCAGAATACTAGAGCGTAGCCTTTCCTTTCTCCAGAGGATCTTCCCAACCCAGGGATTAAACCCAGGCCTCCCACATTGCAAACATATTCTTTAACAACTGAGCCACAAGGGAAGCCCAAGAATACTGGAGTGGGTAGCTTATCTCTTCTCTAGTGGGTCTTCCTGACTCAAGAGTCTAACGGGAGTCTCCTCCATTGCAGGCGGATTCTTTACCAACTGAGCTACCAGGGAAGCCTAGGTGACTGTGGAGTTGCAATTTTAGGCAAAGGTATAACCAGT
This sequence comes from Neotragus pygmaeus, assembly GCA_006410875.1. Classification (NCBI taxonomy): domain Eukaryota; kingdom Metazoa; phylum Chordata; class Mammalia; order Artiodactyla; family Bovidae; genus Neotragus; species Neotragus pygmaeus. The sequence continues at coordinate 1,299,277 of SJYV01038633.1, read as the reverse complement.
GTTAGACTTGCAATATTTGTGATTAAAACGTATACCAGAAAAAGCAGCAAGCATTCTAAAGCTGCCTAGTTTCTCTGTTTTGGCTTCCCTTGTGGCTCTGATGGTAAAGAATCCACCTGCAATGCAGGATACCCAGGTTCGATCCCCGGGTCGGGAAGATCCCCTGGAGAAGGGAATGGCTACCCCTCCTTTTATGAGGGGCTTCCCAGGTGGCACTGGTGGTAAGGAACTGGCCTCCCAATGCAGGAGACCTAATGAGATGAGGGTTCCATCCCTAGGTCAGGAAAATCCCCTAGAGAAGGCATGGCAACCCCCTCCAGTATTCTTGCCAGGAGAACCCCACGGACAGAGGAGCCTGGTGGGCTTCAGTCCATAGGATGGCAAAGAGTTGGACACGACTGAAGCGATGTAGCATTGCCTATTTCTCTGTTTAAAAATCCTATTCGTTGTATTTTATCAAATCTCTACAGTTTCTTTATTGGTAACTTTAGTGGTGAAAGAAATAGTATTGTGGGTTTTTATACACCTCTCCCCCACACATATGCCTCCCCTCCAGACACATGCCTCCCCCACACACATACACACCTCCCACACACACACACGCGTACCCCNAGAAGGGGACGACAGAGAATGAGATGGCTGGATGGCATCACTGACTAGATAAACGCAAGTCTGAGTGAACTCCGGGAGTTGGTGATGGACAGGGTGGCCTGGTGTGCTGCGATTCATGGAGTCGCAAAGAGTCGGACACAACTGAGCAACTGAACTGAACTGAACTGAATGGAATAAAAAATATGAGTATAGAGATGAAAATAGTGCAAACTGTATCCAGGTAAGCGAATAATTGGAAAATGAAAGAGTTGAATGCTCTTCAGGAATTGATAGAAGAGTCAGCATAGATCAACAGAAAATCTCAAGACAAGAGTGAGCAAAAAGAATAGTCTTAACTCCAAAAAGACTTGGTAAAATGCTGACAACAGTTACATTCACTGACCATGGATATAGGCAATTTGCAGTAAACTCCAATAATCAAAATGCCCCCACAAAGGCATATGGGGAAAATTGATATGTGTAATAATGACTATAAGTCACTGAAAGATCCTGAATCCCTCTGATGCACTAAAAATGTGATTGTGCTCAATATAATTTTAGGGATAAACGCATTTATTTCTGAATAAAGAGGCTTAAAATTATTTCCATTCACAAGGAGCTATTCTAGTAGAAATCATAATATTTTTGAGCTAGAAATTGTCCTGTTGCAGTACCAAAGTTGAATTGTTAATTCAGTAGAAAACACTAAACCAGAGAGAAGAGGGTGGTCAGGGACTCTGGGGAATTTGAGACCAGTGCTGCATGGAGTGGGGGGAGAGGGAGAGGTGACAGGGATGGAGACCGAGGGAGGCAAGCCTAGTATGAGATCTGGAATAACAAACATGACTTGTCAAATTTCAAGTAGTGTAAATCTATGTGGCTGAGCCGATGTGGTCTGTGTGGCCAAAAGTCCATGGACAAACCATCAAAGTGTGGGAATTAGAAGGAAGCATGATTAGTAGCCTGAGGTAATATCCTGATATATTTCTTATGATATTTCTTAGTTTGTCATCAAAACCAGCAGCCTGCCTCTGATCAACCCCTCACCCCCTTTTACCAATGGGGAAAACTCAAGTTTAAGTGAAATAAATTGTCCAAGGCCATACAGATGGAAGTAGCAGAACTGGGAATTATATTCCACGTTTTACATATTCTGGGCAATCTACTCTTAAATCTAAAAAGCAACCTCCAGGCACACGTGCCTGAGTGCTCAAAGCATCCAGTTATTCACTCAGTTACTTTCTTTGGATATGCAATATAATTGCCTAAGAAGGCAACTCAAGTCAATGTCATTTTTGGTTTTTTAATCCACTCTGTAACACAAGATATTTCAGACTAGATGGCTTTTTATCCTTAAGGTGAAGTCGCTCAGTCGTGTCCTACTCTTTGTGACCCCGTGGACTGTAACCTACTAGGCTTCTCCATCCATGGGATTCTCCAGGCAAGAATACTGGAGTGGGTTGCTATTTCCTTCTCCAGGGGATCTTCCCGACCCAGGGATCAAACCTGGGTCTCCCACATTGGAGGCAGATGCTTTAACCTCTGAGCCAGTAGACCACTCTTTCTTCTGAAAGGGAAAGAGGAAGGTCATCCTCATGGAACTGTGTAGTATATGTGTATGTGTGTGTTTTTCTGTGCACACATGCATGCATGCAGTCACTCAGTGGTGTCTGTTTCTTTCCAACCTCATGGACTATAGCCCACAAGGCTCCTCTGTCCATGGGATTACCCCTGTAAGAATACTTGAGTGTATTGCCGTCTCTGACTCTAGGGGGTCGTCCCAATCCAGGGAATGAACTCATGTCTCCTGCATTGCAGGTGGATTCTTTACCATTGAGTCATCTGGGAAGTCCTCATAACGCTGTAAATTACCCCAACCTACTAACTGCTACACTCCTATTCAAGCAGGCAGTGGTCTGTTAGCCCATCATTTGAAAAACAAACAGGTATAGCTGAGCTTGTCATCCTAAATTCAAATAAAGCTCTATTTGGATGATCTGTGAGCTCAAAAAAACAAACAAACAACTCTTATTTAGCACCTGATAATGGAGTACAAGATAAGATACCATCTTGACCCCAAGGCTCTTAGTGTTTACAGATTATTTCTCCTTCAGAGAAATCTTAGTAATGGAATTATTCTAAATCACTTTTATAAAATAATCGAACATTTTATAAAAAAGAATCTCTGTATAACAATAGAAAAATTATTCATTGTTCTATCAGGCATGTGGTGATGGTTCTGGTCTTCCGGGCTCTAAATTTTTTTTCCATTTTCAAATAAACCTTGATTTTTTTCAAAGCCAGCATAGCTGATTTGCTTAACATATTTGTATGATCTAAAAGTTTTATAAGATAAGCATATTTATTATGCATTTATTTAACTATATCCATATTATATAACATACATAATGTGCTAAAACAAACTTCATTTTAACCCTTAGCTTTTTGTAAATTTTGAAAAAACAATTCTTTGGTTCAAAGTGGTAAGTGCAAAATATAATTGTGCTTGACACTCCTTGAATGTGACTTTGCACACCTAGCCTCAAGATCAGGGTTTTCTCCTGGGTAACAAACTCAGGGCTGCTTAGTTATGTTCCTCTCCTTAGCTCACTGCCACCAGCTGGGGTTTCTCCTTGTGTTCGGTGACATTATTTTCTTGTCCTCAGGTTCATAATTATAAATAAAGTGATTGAAAACAATTGACTCTTCATTTGCATTCTCTGTTCTAAGTGACAAATAAGAATTCCCTGTGCCCTTTTTTCCTTCTGTCCTTCAACAATTACTATTTATTAAAAAGTGATGTGAATATCATTCCTCAACTTCCTCTAAGCAAAAGCCACTGGGGATATTTACTTTTTAAAGTGTATGTTTAACTTTCTGAATAAGTAACACATTTACAAGAAGAAATCCACATGTGCAAAATGGCCTAGAGTGAAGCGTTCTCTCATTCCAGCTGAAGATACAGCTATACATTCACATTCTCCCCACCCCCTTTTACACTGATTTTATCATACAAATCGCAATGCTTCACGGCTTGCTTTTTTTTTGCTAATATGTTTTGAAGAACTTCCATATTAGTGTACACAGAGTATCTTTATTGCTTTTTTTCTTCCTGAAAAAATACATATTGGCAGGTTGTTTCTCAAATATAAAAGTTTCTCAAATGTAGATTCTCAAATAAAGGTGTTTTGAACAGGTTCATTGAAATAACTAAACATTCCATGCCTGTTCACAACAGAATAGTGGCAAAATAAGCCTCAGTCACCCAGTTTTGTAAAAACACATACTGCTGCTGCTGCTGCTGCTGCTAAGTCACTTCAGATGTGTCCGACTCTGTGCGATCCCAGAGACAGCAGCCCACCAGGCTCCCCCGTCCCTGGGATTCTCCAGGCAAGAACACTGGAGTGGGTTGCCATTTTCTTCTCCAATGCATGAAAGTGAAAGTGCTTATGAAAATTATACATACATATATACTTGAGATCACTGAACTGATGCTTTTGTAGCTCATCTCTGTATGCAAATTATCAGTGATTGATTCTTCATGAATCCATCCATGATGTGGAGCTCCAACTCTGTCACTAAGATAGCAAGAATAATTGTATAGCTCTGTCATTGACAGCTTCAAAAGTGTGGACCTGGGACTTCCCTGGTGGTCCAGTGGTTAAGACTGCACTTCCAATGTAGGGGTATGGCTCAGTCTCTGGTTGGGGAACTAAGATCCCACATGCCATAGGGCATGACCAAAATGTTTTTTTAAAAAAAATGTGTGGACAGAGTAGCATAATTGCCCTATAAAGTCATACACTCATAAACACCTTAAAAATGGACACTTGTTAGTAGCTTTATAGTATACCAACACTGTATCAACCTCTTTACAAGGATTATTTCATGTAACACCTCAAAATATTATAAAATTATCATTCTGTTATTACAGCCAAGAGTAAAGGAGGCAGAAGAACTTGAGTAATTGATCACAGTCTACAGTTTTAAGTGATTTAACCCGTATTCCAAAGAGGATTTCTGAACAGAACCTTAGGCTTAGCCCCTGTGTCTTACCGTCATGATCCTCTCCTTCAATGTACTAACCAATTGACTTCACAAACTCTCAGCCTGGAGCCTCACCTGGTAAAATTCTGAGTGAGATGTGTCAAAGCTCATCTTCTGCTCCAAAGTGTCCTGGTTATGTCACCTTAGCTGAGGCTCTGAACCCTCTTGCAAGCCACTGAAGATAATGAAATTTAGAACTGTTGCTTCAAACATTGCATCCACTTGAGATGTTCCCCCTTGGTGTTATGCAGTATTGCATTGTTGTAAGGATCACATAAGAGAGTACGCATAAAATTAGATAAATAATTGATAGGAAAAACTACCCAATAACTGAGAGTTTAAAGAATAACAGCAGTGACATCAATGAGAGTTGACTTCCTAAAGAAACTATAGCTGGATCACAATTTAAGGATATAAACAAGACTGAATGTCCCTGGAATCCTTAATGTGATTCCAGAAGTTTCTGAGACATTGGGGAAACTCAGAAATGTCAGAACCTAGGATAATCTCCTAAGAACTACTTCCGTTTTCAAGATATCAAATGTTTAAACACCTATCTATTGACTTATGGTAATAATGAGATGCTCTGAATAAAAAAAATTTTTTTTGTAAACATGATAAAATGGCTAAAATATCTCTACCCCAAATTTGACTCAATCTTTCTTATTTCTGGGGAAGCAGCAGAAACTGGACTTTTTCAGATCCTGAAAGCTTAATTTCATTCCTTATCTCTTACCCGGGAGAGGTACCAGTGCCTAGGGAGAAAATCCTTTTACCACAGAGCTTNATAAAATGGCTAAAATATCTCTACCCCAAATTTGACTCAATCTTTCTTATTTCTGGGGAAGCAGCAGAAACTGGACTTTTTCAGATCCTGAAAGCTTAATTTCATTCCTTATCTCTTACCCGGGAGAGGTACCAGTGCCTAGGGAGAAAATCCTTTTACCACAGAGCTTGAGGCTTTCAAAAAAGATTTGAGTCATTTTTTTTTTAACAGCTTTGTTTAGATAAACACACATACATTTCACATATTTAAAGCGTAAAATTCTGAGACCTCCCTTGTGGTCCAGTGGTTAAGACTAGGTCTTTCTATGCAGGGGGTGCAGGTTTGATCCCTGATTAGGGAGCTAAGAAAGATCCCACATTGCTTCTGGCCAAAAGAGCCCAAACATAAAACAGAAACAATATTGTTACAGATTCAGTGAAGACCTTAAAATTGGTTCACATCAAAAAAGTCTTTTAAAAAATAAAGTATATAATACAATGATTTTAGTGATTTCACATAGTTATGCAACCAGCACTGGGTCAATTTTAGAATATTTTCATCACCCCCAAAAGAAACTGGGGACCCATTAGCAGTCATTCCCCAATCTCCCCCCTCCTTCCCAGCCTCTGGCAATCACTAATCTTTTTTTGTCCCTTATAGATTTCCCTACTTTGGAAATTTCCTATAAATTTAATAATATAATTTGTGATCCTTTGTGAATAACTTCTTTCTTTCATGTAGCATAATGTTTTCATGTTTCATTGTGGCATATATTGCCCCTTCATTTTTTATTACCAAATAACATTCCATTTATGGATACCTCACTTTTTGTTTATATATTCACAGTTGATCGGCACCTAGGTTGCTTCTGCTTGTTTGTTATTATGAATAATGCTGCAATGAACATTTGTGTGGATATATATCTTTGTTTCTCTTGGATATATATCTAGGAGTGAAATTACTGTGACATGTGGTAAATCCACGTTAAACCTTTCCAGAAATCACCAAACTATTTTTCAAGGTACTGCACCATTTTACATTTCTACAGCCTGAGTCACTTTTAAAGCCTAGTATCCCACGTCCACTTAAAAAGAAAAATCAGTGGCTTTGCTTTGACCTGTCATTTTACATCTGTTCGAGTGACTGGTCAAAGAGACAGGTAAAGTGATAAGGGTATCAAAGGAAAACAAGACCACGCATTAAACCACCAAAACACTTCCTTTGTTTAAATAGCTTCAGTCCCTTCCTCTTTTGGTGACAACCCAGTCACACTTGTCATCTAGGCGCTTAGTTATAATGCATTTTTCCCTCTCTGAATCTTCTCCAACAGCATTCTTGGAGTGAAAACAATTCATGCTACCTGTACATTAGTTGTCGTTATTTATTTGCTAAGTTGTGTCAGATGCTTTTCTGACCCCATGGGCTATACTCTCCAGCCTCCTCTGTCCATGGAATCTCCCAGATGAGAATAGTGGAGTGGGCTGCCATTTCCTTCTTCAGGTGATCTTCCCAACCCAGGGGTTGAACCTACGTCTCCTGCACTGACAGATGGGTTTTTTAACCACTGAGCCTCTACTGCTGCTGCTGCTGTGTCACTTGCTGGTCGACTCTGTGCGACCCCATAGACAGCAGCCCACCAGGCTCCCCCATCCCTGGGATTCTCCAGGCAAGAACACTGGAGTGGGTTTCCATTTCCTTCTCCAATGTATGAAAGTGAAAAGTGCAAGTGAAGTCGCTCAGTCATGTTCG